>BSBN01001406.1:2117500-2517500 GCA_027924645.1 Cunninghamia lanceolata | reverse complement strand
AGACAAAAATTTAAAAGAAAGGAAGTAAAAAAGGGGGCAAGTAAGAGTATATATATATATATATAGAGAGAGAGAGAGACCAGAAGGAAACAAACAAAGGGGAGATGGGTGCGAGGGAGCGAATCTATGTGGGAGCAGGGGAGAGGAGAAAGAAGACAAGATGGGAGGGCTCAGGTAGGGAGGGAGTAATCGAGGACAAAAGCAAGCAGAAGATTAGAATGCAGGACCCTGGAGGAGGAAGAGAAACCACATGAGAAGGGAGGGGACCCGGATCGAGAAGGGAGAGAGAATAGGACTCTCGAGGAAAAAAAGGGTTGGAACAAGAGGATGGAAGAAAGCAAAAAAAGAGAAAAAGAGGGGGGAAGGAGGAAGGAGAGGGAAGGAAGTCATCAAGAGGGAGAAGAGCGGTTTCTAAGGAGGGTTAGTAAGGGTTGCCACGAGAAACTAAGATTCCAACCTTCATCTCGATTGAGGTTATGGGGGTGGTTGTTAATTTCTATAGCTTCTTGGAGTTTCCTTTTGAAGAAGTTGTCCTCCTTGACCAAAATTTGGGTGGCTTCTAAGCAAATGTGATGTTTGGTTTTAGAGGAGTGCTCTGCAAGGGCAGATTTTTGAGTTCGTTCATGTTTGATGTCGACACTATGCTCTTTGATCCTAGTGCTGAAAGAGCAACCTGTTTCTCCAATGTAGGGGGTGCCACATGAACAATTGATCTTGTAAACTCTTGAGTTAAGGAGGAGGTATCTAGGGTCTTTGGGAGAGGGGATGTGGCTCCTAAGTGTGGAGATGGGTTTGAAGGCACATGGAGACCCTTTTTAAGAAGAATCTTAGCAATTTTATTGGAAATACCTTCAATGTAGGGGATCGAGGCCAAAGGAAGGGGAGGAAGTTGAGATTCCTTGGGTGTGGAATAGAAGCAAGATTTGGCTTGCTTGAAAGCTATGGCTATGTGTTTTCTTTTGAACCCATTCAATTTGAAAGCTTTAGTGAGATGGGCGAGTTCAAGATCTAAGTTATCCTTATCGCAAAGGCGATAGGCCCTAGTAGCCAAAGTTTTTAGGACACCAGCTTTTTGGGTAGGGTGGTGATGGGAGGAGGCATAAAGGTACATATCAGTGTGGGTAGATTTCCTAAAGACCTTTCAGCCTAAGGAGCCATCGGGCTTTTTTATAAGCAAGATATCAAGGAAAGGGAGTTGGTTATTAGCTTCCAGCTCTTTGGTGAAGGTGATGGTTTGGGCTACGTTGTTTAGGTGAATATGGAAATCTTCAAGTTTTTTACGACCATGTGGCCAACAAATGTTGGTGTTGTCGATGTAGCGTTTCCACCACTTTGGTTTGAGGGGAAAAGAGTTGATGGAAATATCTTCAAAATGCTCCATGTAAAGGTTAGCTACAATTGGGGAAAGCGGGGATCCCATGGAAACTCCATCTAATTGCTCATAAACAACTCCCTAGAAAGTGAAGAAAGTAGATCTTAGGCATAGCTCTATCAAGGAGGCAATTTCATCATTAGTCCTATGTCTAATTAGATCGATGGAGTCAGGGATAGGAACTTTGGTAAAAAGGGAAACAACATCAAAGCTAACCAAGAGGTCTCCATCTAGATTTTTGTCCTAAATGAATCATGCAATTACAACAATATGGACTGTGGAAAACTAATGACTTCTAGTATCTATTGTCCAGGCCAAGGCACAGGAAGAAATGCTGAAATCACATGGCCAAGACAACAAATTGATCAATGATGCATCCAACGTTCTAGAAAAGATGATGCCAACAGTTCAAAAGGATACCTCATTATCCTCCGTTGATCATCTCAAAGGGCTATTAAACTCTATAAGTACACATTTTGAGTCTTTTAAAAAATCTACAGAAGCAAAAGTTAGAAAAAAGTTTGATGAAAAGAGATTGGTTGAGTTAAAGACTATGATAGCGAAAGATTAAACTATTTTAGTTAATGGAATAAAAGGCATACAAAGTGCCATTGAAGAAGCCGGTAAAATATACAAATTTTGTCTATCTTGGCCAAAAATCACAAAGGAATTAGAAGATAAAATCTGAGACTTAGAACTCAAACTGCTTAATATCTCTGAGACATATAATCCAACAGTTGAGTCAATAAATGCCAAAGAAACACGAGTTGTAAATATTCATAGTGATTTGAACTCTTTTATGACGAAAAGGGAAGAAATCAAAGATAGGTTTTTCCAACTAAGGGGACTCATAAGTCCAAAAATTGATTCCATGACTAATTTGGCATATGAAGCCTTGAAATCACAAGCACTAATTGATACACCATCAGATGTGCAGAAGGCAGAGAAGTTAGTTTTTCTGATAAATGGCCACATCCATATTCTAGAAAGTGCAAGGAATAGATGGAATGGAGAGATAGCTCTGATAAAGACTATCTATAATGATATTCTACCTTCAATGACAAATTGAGATGAAAATGTGTATCTGTATATATGCGGCAGAATATAACAGTTTTGAACATTTTTGACCAATTTTGCTTGAAGTCACACCTTTTCCATTGATGGAAAAGGGGGAGAGGAAAACCAGTGAAAAATAAGGATACGTCTAAAGGTGAATAGAAAAACAAAGTGTACAGAGCAAGGGAGAGTAACACAAGCATTTTTCACTGAGTGTTGCCATCAATGCCAAAGGGGAAGATTGTTGGCAAGAGACACTGCTCTGCAGAAGACTTGAATGTTGTCATTGATGGCAATAAGGCAAAGAGAATTCATCAGAATAGCAAAGAGTCACTACTCTGACAAACAATCTTGAGTTGGCAACAAGGCACAAAATATTTTGGTCTGGAAGCCCAAAATGGCTAAGTATGGGAAGTATTCTGAGTAAGGGACAGAAAGTAAATCAGTATGCCTCCACAAATTGAAGACTTGTAGATGCGGTTCAAGAGTGATGTTTATAGCTACCTATTGCTGTTATATTCCAGTGATCAAGATCTGACTTCCTCTGGAAGTCATCTGATGAAAAGGCTAAGTCTGGGTCAGTAGAAGTAAGACAAAATCAGTGAATAGTGCAGAATGAAGTGGTCTGCATTCCTCCGCATTAGCATGTTTTGTCCTGCGACTCTGAAGTAAGATAGAGATAGGTCATGACTATCAGAATCCAAGTTTGTAGCTCCAGAAGTGCAGTAGATCTTATTCTAAAGGCTCTCCAATACCGGCATCCAATATGACAGTATTACAGTGTGATAAGGCAACAGTTCTAAGGTCCGCATTTTGGCATACAGATTTATCTTGTTCTACAGAGTTGAAGACATGTCAAGAGATCAATAATGATTGTTGAATATGATTCATGAAGTCCCATCTAATCTGCAACATGAGTTGTGATGTGACATAAGAACCTATCATATATGTTATTAAGGAACAAGCTGACAGGCTGGTTAAATCCTTATGCAGAGAAGAAATATGAGATGGATGATAAATGTAAGTGGTTGTATGATTAGAGTCAACACATATGAAGACATGTACACGATGGTTTGGATCCGCATTGAAGATTTAACACAAGAACAAGCTGACAGGATATAACACTTGGTATACACGTTTCACAGTTTGCTTGCCGACCTGATCATGAGAAAGATTTAGTTGCAAATATAAATAGAGGATGGATTTTGGTGTTTGAGTGTGTAGTGGTGTGATGTGTGTGGGTGCAAAAATTGTGAAGATAGAGTGGCCGCAACAAATGAAGAGAGATCTTGAGCATACGTAAGAGTAGAGCAGAGAAATAGGGGCAGACTGAAATGAAGAGTTCTAAGTCAGTGTTTATAAGCTTAATTGGAACTATAACCATGCATATGTAGATGCAATCACAATAGTTATCTTTGGCAGTGAGCCACCCTTCTTCTTCTTTCTTCTTCTAATTGGTAGTGAGCCTTTTCTCTTGAGCAGTGAGCTCCAGGCAGTGAGCCCTAAGGCAATGAGCCTCTTGTAACTCGGTATTGTGCTATAATAATATATTGTGAGCTAACACTCACCGTGGTTTTTCCCTTTTTTAGGTTTTCCACGTAAAAATCCTGCTGTTCACGTGTTATGTCTTTGTGGTTGCTGTTTCTATGCTTATTCTTGTTTCATATTATTAACTTTGGAATTTGGGTTAATAAACTTATTAAGAAGTGGTTTTGTGGAATACTGATTCACCCCCCTCTCAGTATTCCTTGCTATCAATAGTTAGAGGATGGCTTAAGGGGAGTTAAGTGGATGCTTAAGGGGAGATGCAATCAATTAACTATCAATCATATTAATCCTAAACTCGCATCCTAGAGCAAATCCTAAAGCTATTAAACAAAATCATAATTACTTAATTTATGAAACATAACTAGGGGATGGCTTAAGGGGAGTTAAGAGGATAGCTTAAGGGGAGATGGAATCAACTCTAGTATTTTGGTAAGGGTGTGATAACTTATATCAATTAACTATATTGAAGTTATTAACTAATTCCTAAGTTTACCTAAGTTATGGAACATATCCATGGGATGGCTTAAGGGGAGTTAAGAGGATGCTTAAGGGGAGATACAATCAATTAACTATCAATCATATTAATCCTAAACTCACATCCTAGAGCAAATCCTAAAGCTATTAAACTAAATCTTAATTACTTAATTTAGGATGTTTTAAGAGGACATGAAATCACTTAATAATTTGGTTAGAGCATGAAAGTAAATGAATTAGTGCTATCAAGTAAATATCCATTCAACTATACATTAGTCAAAAAATAAATATTAAAAGTTTAAAATTTTCTACATACCTGCTAACCATTTAAAAAAGTACTCCATTGTACCATCTACATCCTCTCTTTTTTGTAATGCATCTATGATTGCCTCATGCTCTTCCATAGAAAGTGTCCATAAATCTTTTGTGACAGGTCTCCCTTCATATCTCACTAATTGTATATTTGTTTCCACAACCAAATGCGAGTAGTGCAAAATTCTCTTATGTCTCTCATAATCTTCAATTGCAAGTATACCATTCCTCCTTATCATATATTTACATAGCTAAGTGCCAAAAACAACCACATAATCTATTCGATACTCGTAGTTATCATCATCTACTCCAGGCCGTAACAACTTGTGTTTTGCCTCAACACATTGAGCCAACTAATACTCTATTTCCTCTTCATTACCCTCAGGTGCAACAACATACACATGTCCTGCAAAAAAACTTTCAAATTCAATGTCACAAAAATATACATGCATGTATAGAATTGAATATATAGATTACAAAAACATGTATTGAAACTAAATATTGAATTAATGTACAATCTTGTACAAGGTTTGAAATATCATCATAGTCATTTGATGCTTGCAAATGATTATCCTCTTCAAATGTTATCTCATTTTGATCATGTGTTTGTAGAGGTGTTAGGGATCTTTGTTGTCATCCTTCAACCCAATCTGTTGTTTCACATGCTTCCCACTCACCTCCAATACAAAGCTGACAAAAACATGCAAGCTCCATAGTCCATGTAGTCCATGTGCTTGAATTTGAACTCTTAAATGAATGCCATTGCATTGATCCACTAATTGTATCATAATCATATCAAGGAACAATGTTTTCTTCTCCAACCAACCAAAAAACCGTTGAACTTTAGAGTTTTCACTTGATCATGTAGTCAATTTTGCATTACACCAATCCACAATTACACGCACACATCTTTAAACTTTGTTGCATCATCAAATTTTAGTTGCTCCCTACCAAGAGTCCTTTTCACACATGCTCTGTCTCCATCATGTTCTCCTTTACCATGTCCAGCTTCAAAGAAACTCCACATATGTTGGATATTGTTTTCGTTATGGGCCCTACATAACCAATAAAACATTCAAGCATTTTTGAATTGTCATGTACAATTGTCTGACCATATGATATGTTGTGTCATCTAGATTTCTCTTTCTTTTAAGTTGTCATTAAATACTTTGAAACAATATTGCACAAACTCTGATGAATGTAACCGGATATCACTCACATAGAAATGGTACTCTCTCAAAATTTTCCTGTCACGTTCTATACTATCAACTACATGATTGTATACAATATGAACAAAGATGGCCACCTATATTGAGTTTTAATATTGAGATTGAATCTCCTCTTGTGGAGCAAGGGTATAGTTTTCTGCAAACTCAACCACTGAAAGTATAGTTCCAATTGGAAATGTGTTCTTACATCTGCGGAATTGTTCATCAAGCCACCGAGCACATTGAGAGTATTTCACACATTTATACACAATCTTATTCTTGAACTCTATGATGAATACATGTACACTACTTTGTGCTATGACTAACTCACAATGCTTTCTAGTTTTTCCATCCTTTAATGGATATTGAACATTGTTAAATCTCTTCACATCCACTAATTGTTGTCCAAAATCATGTGAACTACTTTTATGCATTCATTCTCCTAACAATGAAATGTTACCACATCTATTACATTGTCTAGAAACACACGGTGTAGACATCTAAAAATGTCTCAACCTTTTAACCATTTTTTTGCATCATCCATATTACTAATTTCCCCTTTCATCTGATTAATTAAATAAATTCATAATTATTTAATTAATTAACCCTACATCATCCTTGACCATCCATCCTTAAACATCCATCATCAATTTACCCTTAGTCCTGAATTAATTAATTAATTCAACACTACACCTTATAACATCATCCCAATTAATTAAATAAATATGTTAAATATTTATTTGGTTAATTTATCCACTTCCCTTAATCTGATTAATTAAGTAAATCATACTTATTTAATTAATCTGCCCTACTCAACCACCTAAACCTAGCCTAGTTGATTAAATAGTCATTATTTAATTAGCTACCCTAGCCTACATGAACCCTAGACCTAATTTAATTAAATAAATTATTATTTAATTAATTTTAATCCTTCATTAGCCCATCCACTAATTTTCTCCAGCCATATTAATTAAGTTAATCCCTCTAATTAACTTGGTCAAACCATCGTTAACACCTCCCACATCTCAGAAATAAAAAATTACATTTTAATTCAAAAGGTCACATGACCCTTCCACCTCACCTTTCTATTTTCATGTTAAAATCTTCTCCATAAAATTAGCTAAGTACACATGTAAGGTGCTAAAAATGTGCATATGTCACATGATTCTCACCCTTCCACATAAAATGGAATTTTAAATTCCATCTCATCCCAAGGAAATAATTTTTTATTTCCTCATAAGTCTAAATCACATTAAATACAAAGCCTTCCCCAAAAATGAATAAAAATTTCAATTTTTAATCCCAACCCTCCATATTTGTTGATGAGATCTTAGCCCTTAATCTCATCCTCCCAACTCTCACCCTTCCACATAAAATGGAATTTTAAATTCCATCTCATCCCAAGGAAATAATTTTTTACTTCCTCATAAGTCTAAATCACATTAAATACAAAGCCTTCCCCAAAAATGAATAAAAAATTCACTTTTAATCCCAACCCTCCATTTTTGTTGATGAGATCTTAGCCCTTAATCTCATCCTCCCATCTCCACCCTTGATCTCAACTTTCAATCTCCACCGTTGGATCAAATCCCCTCTCAATTTACCTATAAATACAAGCCTCCACAAGCCATTTTCATCATCCATTTTCAAGCAATCTTATAATGCCAAAATAGTCTCCAAATATCTCCATCATACCCATATTATGCTAAATTGATATTGTGTTATTTGAGAAGCAATCCACATTTCTCCATTATACTTGGGTGAAGCTAGCGTGTTTGGGTGCACACTCTCTACCTTATCAAGGCGTGAGAAAGACTTCAAAGCATTTGGGAAGGTATAAATTTTGTTTTTAAGTTCTTTTTGATGTTTTTATGCTTTGTAGGCTTTTTCATCTTCACACGGTTTTAAAAGAAATAATTGTCCATCAGTTGTTTCACAATGTAAACTTGTTATAAACTCCTTAATTGTTGTAGGTGACATATTACTATCACATTCTTGCATAATTTTGTTAGTATGCAAAGTACAACATATATATAAAAAAATATCATAATAATAATGAAATTACACGAGTTTTGGAACAACAAGAGATTCATTGCTTATTAATCTTGACATACCAAGATTTACATTTCTCAAATGATATTTGATTTATGCTAAAATTTTCTATAACTGAATCATGCCAAAGATTTTCAATCAAAGACCTAATTTCATTATTTAATTTCATGTCAAACCTTGGGAGTCTACCACTAAAAGTCCAACATTAGTTAATTGGATCATCTTCAATACTTACTCTTCTCTTTTCCGCTCTTCTTAAAGTTATAGCATGGACATTTAAATATCCATTTGTCTTACTTATCATTCTTTTGCTCACAACTGATTTGTTAAATAAAGCAGTTGTTATTTATCGACATGCTGCATTCTTATCCTTAGATCGACTAGTGTTTCCAATAGAACCAATAAAATTAGCAACACTAGACATGTAACTTGTTCCATTGATTCATCCACCTTTTTGGGTTTTACAAATATGCCTAATTTTTTCATTACTTTTCTCATTTTTGACATTCTCATCAATTATAATACAAGTTGACATTGAAATCTAAGAGTTTTTCTATAAAAAATAGTTTATACAATCTATTTGCATGGGTTCAAATTTGTCTCCAAGATAACCTACCACAAAGATCCTTCAAAACATTACTTTCAATTTTGAAAAAAAAAACATTTTCATTTTCACTCATACAAGGGTTTTCATTTTCATTTTTTATTGTCTTGTTTGTAATAGAATAATTTATGTCAACAATGTTATATCCATCTTGCTTTAAATAATTAATCTCATTATCATTCAAGGGATTTGAAAACATACCTAAATTCATTCTCATATTTGCATTTTCCATATTCTTTACCTCTTCCACATTTGCATACTATACATTCACTTCATCCATATTGTTCTCTTCAATGTTCTCCTCTTCAATAGTCATCGAACTAGATGCTACATCATTCTTCATTTTTTGAATCCTCTCTCTCCTATCTCTTTGTCATTTTGCCTCTTTCTCTCAAAGTGCTTCAATTTCTTCAAGTGTCATGATCTTCCTCTTCTTTTTTGAATTGACATTTATTTGATCCCATGATTACCAAAATGTGTTGATAAAATCAACAAATAATATTGTATTATACTTAGAGTTGGACCCCTTCTTAAAATTCATGAAATACAAGTAGATGCAGATCCTTTGTTCAATATGATATTTGCTTGATATTTGTTTGATCTCTCTAAAAATACATATTCTACTTCATTCTATTTAAAAATGCTCCTTATGATTGAATCCCTATAAAAATTGTATAAATATGTCTTGTTGAGAGCTCGAATTGACACCTGCATATACAAAATAGCAGAATTCGTCACTGTTGGCCATATTGGTATAAAGGAATGTTGCAAAAAAATTGTCGTACTATAATTTTATGGGGAAAAAAAAATAACGACTAATCTAAACAGGCACCCGTTTAGAAACAAGCACCCATTATGGACGGGCACCTGTTTATAAATGGGTACCTATTTATAATAATTTGAAATTGCAAACTTGCATATTTGCATTGGTAAAGGCTTGGAAACCCAAACCTTAGCCTTGGACCTGCAACTAGGAGACCATGAAAACAACAAGAGAAAAAATTAGTTTCATCACTATGGCTGACGACTTTTTTTTTAGAATCTTTTAACGAGATTAAAACCCGAAAGTATAGTTTTCAAATATGTAATTTTTTGTACTATTAGACATAATTTTCTATTTATTAATTATTTTTAAACAAATAGACTCATAAACTTGAAATAACACATGTTACTATTTTTTTAATAACTTTTAATTTTGAAAGTTTCTTAAAAAAAATTATGTCTGACAAATCTAGACATCATTCTCTACACGATGAATTTTTTTTGTGAATTGATTAGTTTAGCTCAAATTATGTTGGTCATACTTGAGGGGTTTTAAAAAGCACTAATTAGGGCCATTAAAAAATTAATAAAAAATATGTATCAAAAAATTACAAAAAATATATTGACCAAAATTCAACATAATGTGCATCTTTCCACAAAAGGAATTAGAAAAATACCTTCATTTAGGTCAAATTATGTTGGTCATACACATGCATGCTTTGGTAAAAAATAGGGGACTTTTAAAAAGCCACTTTTTGTACATCCAATAAAAAACCAATTTTAATCATCTGAGTATTAGAAAAAATTACATATTTGAAAACTAGAAACAAAATCCTACATTTCTTATTTTTAGATCATATTAATATTTTATGTGCAAGTGCTTCAAATTTTTACTCCAATTATGACAAAATTTGAAAAACAGGAAAAACACTTCCACTTAATGTAGATTTCCGCTCTTACACAAATCATTGCTCTTAATATTCTAGATCGCACCTTTTGTCATATAATCATTGCTATCCTTTTATTGCAATGCATATATTTCTATTGTCTTAATCGCTCCTCCTTTAATATCCTTTAGCACTTATCATTTAGGAAGTCAGCCGCTAAAGACAATGTAATATATTTTAATTTATTAAATCTTTATCCCAAAACATGGGTTGGCTTGTATCTTGGAGCCACTTTTTAAAACTTGGATTTGTCTTCTTGTAAGGCGCTCATCACATATGAGGTTGACCTCATCAAAACTTGGCGCTACATAATTATTTTATGGTCGGCCTTCATGTTAAACTCTATTTGAAATCTCTTTTATTTTAGCTCTTTATTAATAGGGTTTGCCTACCCTTAACTTTATTTTATTTTGTCTTTTATTTCCTTTAAAAAGCATAAGGACTTCTCTACATTAGTCGACCAGCTTTAGTCCATTTTATTTTATTTTATTTAAACTTCCAAAGGCTTTATCATATTCATTATTATTGATCATGTTTAATCTTTAATTTAAATATATGGATATCTTTAAGTCGACCTTCAATTTCATAATCACTTCAACGATAATTTATAATAGGCAACTCTTTTTTGCTTTGTTCTCCAACGAGGATGTATAACGAGTGACTATTATTATAACAAGCCATTCTTCTTTACCTTGACATTAATGACTTCATTTATGACTCCATACCTTTGACATCAATGATGTTATATTCCAACAATCTCCACAACAAACTCTTTGACATCAATGGCAACCTTGTCCACCTTTGACATCAATGACAACATTTCCAACATCCCCTAAGTAAGAGGCAACTAAAGTAGTCAGTTCTCAACCTTCACTAGAGAAGGGAGAGAATTAGTCTAGAGAGAGGGAACACTCTTGGAGCCCACCCAGGTCTAGAGTAGAGGGAAGGCTTAAGTAGGAGTAGCCTCAGTAGGAGGCTAGGCAAATGGGTTGTAACATGCCTTCTCATAACACCCAAAATTACACATAGGATTTACTAGAAAAGTAAATAAACATGGTAAACATGAGAATTTTTTCTCTTTATTTTTTTTAAACATATAACATTTGCATAATCATAAGCAAAAGCATATCATTTCAGAATATTTCATTCTTGAAATTACAACTTATCCAGAGTTAGAATCATAGTGAAATCTTTCGTTTTTCATTTACAAATATTCTACTCTTTGCAATATAAATAATTTTACATCAATACATAAAGAATACTACATATGGAATATTGACATCTATAACTCAAATCTTGGCTTGTCTTTTGCTTGGGAGGGAGAGCATCACCTGAGTGCTTTACCTCCAATCACATACCGGTAGTCTCCCACACACCTTCCTTCCTGGAAGTGGCCCTACCCTTCACGAAGAGTATAGAAATAAGAAACTGACAGGTTTTTTCCATCTGAGTTCTAGTGTTGTGTCCTACGTAACTCAATTGACCATACAACTCTAGACCCTTCTAGCTAAGTATGATCATTCGGATTGGTCACACCATCTAGACACTGTGAACCAACCAATGCCTGCAGAGACGGATGCATTACTTTAGCCAAAGATTCAATATAAATATACGTTCACAATTAACGTAGTCATGAGTTCACACCTCTAAGTCGACTTGGAAACTATCTCATCCTACAATGAATTTAGTTTGACTAATACTAGTCATAGAGTTACTTGACTAAGTTTCACCCATAGTCCACTTGATTTAGAATTAATTCCTAAATTCTAGAATACAATACTAAGGATGAATTTTAAAACGAGGACATAGTCTTTCGAAAAACCTCTCGTTGCAACTTGCAACATTGAATCTATGACTTCCTGTCACTCTACACTTTGTTTCATAAGTTTATATTCTTAGTTTTGATGTCTAATATTGACATTAGCATATAACTTTGTCAATAGCTTCTTAATTCATCTAAGGTATTTATCTTCATCCAAGGATTCTCAACTAATCCTTGTCGACAATAAATACCTTTGTTTTAATCAACATAACCATAAGGAGACTCTTATGTTTACTAAACATATCTAGGTTATTCTTTAGAGCTTTATCTTGTCTAACCCATCATACAAAATAACATTAGAACTCTTGTTAAATCATTCAATCATACTTTCTCTAACCCATCATTCAGTGAAATCACTACGTCGAAGCTACGGTGGCCTACCATAGTATAAAGCTTGCCTATGAGAGAGGTTATAAGAAGGTGTGAATTGAGGGGGACTCCCTCAATATTATAGTGTCTAAAGGAAATCCAAACCCTTAGTTGGACCATTGAAATGATAAAAGGGATTCGATTGATATGATAAAGTCTTTTGAGAACTTTATAATTTCCCACATATTTCGGGAAGGCAATGGGTTGGCTGACGCTATAGCAAACGAGGGAGTGACTTCTCATGACATCATATGATGGGAAAAGCTCTCATATATGCCAAGCAAGGTGAAATCTATAGTGTCTAACCAAGGAAATCATGATAATTAAAGCTTTGTTTATGAGAGTTGATTTAATGATAACTCTGCAAAGGCTCGCACACTTTCTAGGTGGGGAGAAAACCTTGCCGGATAAAAAAGGGAAAGTGCTTTGTCTTGTGCACAAGCTAGAGTGTTCTGAAAGAGACAAGCATAAAGGGACGGATATGGGAGGTGACAAAAATAGGATTGAACCTTGCTCTTGTGATGGGGTCCACAGGTGGCCCCATCTGTGGAAAATCATGCAGGACGGGGGGCTGGTCTCCCTAATGGAGAAATTGCATGGGTCAGATCCGGTGGCTACTAATATGTTTGCTAAAGAGTGGCAGGGAAGAAAAATTAAAGCCTATGGGGTTGAGACTTAAATTTTAGAGGAATTTATACCCAGGATAACAGGTCTGTCTGTGGAGGGAGGGAAATTCTTCACGGACCGTAAAGCAGGAGAGGAGGTGTTGAAAGCCTTCTTCAAAGGCAACAAGAGGAAACAACTGGTCAAGTTCAACTCGAGAGGTTATGAGAGAAAATCCATCGAACCAATCTGGGGTGAAGTGGATGAGATTATCATGTGTTACGTGACCCAGGAAGGTAGGTTCACCACTATTTACACTTATCACTTCATGCTTCTAAACCATTTCAGGCATCGATTGTTTGTTTCTTTTCCCTTCTATCTATTATTGTCCATGAAATTTGTAGTAAAAGAACATTAGAGAAACCCTAGGTTGCCAATTATGCATGAAGGTTTAATTTTTCTCATCATGGACTACTCTACCTCCACAGATGAAGAAACTGGGGGAGATGATGAAGACCCTGATTGGGCAGGGGATGAGGCCTATGTTGAAGTTCTCTTGACTCCGCATTCCTCTAAGGCTAAGAAGGAGCAAATGTATATAAAAAGAAGAACCTATGAGAAGAAAACTCTGACCAAATAGGGCAAAAAAGAGGACTCCTAGTCTATTGGATCTGCCTTAGGGGGAGTTGGGGATGAAGGGCTCACAAAGGAGAAAGGGGGTAAACAGAAGAAGGGTAAGTAAAGCCAGGATGAAGTGGAGGTCCCTGAGCAGTAGAACACTAGTGAGAGGTAAATTCATAAGTTGAAGTTGAAAATGGGGATGGCAGAGAACCCTGATGGGGATTAGGTCAAGGGCATGGTGACGGAGGATCCTGGGATAGGCGTTCCTTTTCCCCTTATCCCTAACCCATGTAACAAGCTCCCCGAGAACTTCCCTTTCCTCATTTCTTCTACCTCAAATAGGGAGGAACTTTATGATGCCTTGGATATGGTGATGGAGGCTATTAATAATCAACACAGGTTAACTAAATGGTTTTTCATCGAGATAAACATGATTAATATAAGGTTAACTACTATCCAGTAGAGGATTGGGAGGGGGGTTGAAATAGATGATAAAATGGATGAGGAAATTTAGATCTCTTGGGAAGCCATTCTGAAGGTCAACCAATTGGAGAAGGATCTGCTGTCTTTGAAACATGATCATAAAACCTGCCTGAGTAAGGTGGAAACTGAAATGAAAGAGATAAAGAAAAATTTGGAAATAATGTTAGAAATTAGTAAATGTACAATACATAATAGTGCAGAAGGCATAAGAATTCTCATGAAGAAGCTCAAGGAGCTGAAGGAAGAACACATCGTTGGTAAGGGGGAAGAGATGTATGCTGAGGGTAAGCAACAAAATACTTGTAATAAGGGGAAACAGGGGAAAAGTATTGAGAAAGGGGGATTGAGCTCTAGGACCAGAGGTAGTAAAAAGAAGAAGTTCCAGGAGGAGATGGACAAGTTGCTTGGCTTCACCAAACATCATGAAGAGTTCTACAAACAGGAACTGGTTGCTGTAGAAACTCTTAAGAGTATGTGACCCTACTGACGGGTACTAGGTGGATGGGTGGATAGTGGGCTATAGTATGTTTGCTGACAGTATCTTTTATAACTTTAATATCTAGCTCTTTTGTTATTGTTGTGTTTTTTTATGTTTGTTTGCTATCCTACCATGTTTAATCTTTGGGGCAACATCTGGTTGTAGGGTTTTGGGGCCCCTTCAAAACCTATTTTAACCCTTTCATAAAAAATATTAGAACTCTTGTTATCTGTAGGTAAAAAGAATATCATAACATACCACAATAATAATCAATTTTGTATTAGGTGTCATGAATCAACTATACTATTCAAATATCATTTAGAGTACTTACCAATCAAGGTCAAGTGTATATAATCATATTACATGATTATATCAACCTCTAGTCTTGCTTAGACTACTATTGTACCAGTCATCTTTATGCTATACTTATAATGTAGAACAAAATTTTCTACTCTTCACAATAATATCTTTTCGTAGCATAAGTGTTATTTTGTCTCAAAATTAATATACCATATCATGAAACTCGTGAGACTAAGTCTCAACCTATTGTTCTAGTAATAGCTAACAACATTATTATTTTCAAGCATAAAAGTAGTTCTAGTACTAATCTTTAAAATAAAACCTGAATACAAAAAGTATTCAATCTTTACATTCTATCTTAGAAACCTTTTCTTTTTCATCAAAGGTTCAAATGAACATACCCAAATATAAGGGTCGCAACTAAGAACAGTAAAGGAAATTAGATAGTCTTTGTTTTTGGTCTACTATTGACATCCTCCACTACAAACTATTTAAGTAAAACACCGAGAACTCAAAAGGCATCTTGTTTAAAACTAGGCTAACTATTTGTATCCTTTCACAGAGATATGCATTTCTAATTAGCCATATAAATTATGTTATGTTTCCTCATTGACAATTTATACCACTCGAGGTATTCAATCTATTGCAATGAAAGAAAGTTTCATAACTGGTCATAGATGTTCAACCACATACCTCATCGAGATAATCAAGTGTAAATTTGATAGTGAAGGTATATCATACTATTGTCTATTCAATCTACAGTAGTATTCAAGCCTATACCACAAGGGTATCAAGTTTTTTGAAAGCTCGGGTTTTATCAACTGCATGCACAGTCTTGACTATATATACTCATACGTAATTACATATAGACATCGGCTATCCATATATACAAATAACATCGATTATACATAAACAAAGAAGCAATTCAGAATAGAAGCAAGACATTGCTTACATTTATTTATAGAGCATTGATGAAAATAAAGACCACATAAATATGAATGCAAACACATTGGGAGAACCTAATAGATATTCATCCGAAAGTTTGAGCTTAGTCTTCTTTTCTATTTCCTTTGATCTCTGACCTCTCTCTATCAACTGACTATCCCCATCTATATTCCTTTTGATGATCTCCTCCTTGTCTACCCACTCCGCAAGGTTACTTAACATCCCATACCAATTCCTACCCACGGGGATAACTACCTCTCTTTCTCCTAGAAAATCTCCACAAAAAGGAGCATGCAACGATCATGGAGTACTTGATTAGCAAAGACTACTCTGAACCAATAGGAACTTCTCCACATTATCATGGAGTATGAGTCGTGCACCACTACGTAAATGAAGTGGTTTTGCAATCGGTTGAAAGCTTATCACAATATGATAAGAACTCATGACTTTAGCAAACAAATTCACTTTTACAATATATTAATATACAAATAAATAAACATAACATATATCAACATAATGGTAGTAATACCACAATTACGGATGTTGGTATTAATCATTCGACAAGGTGTGAGAATGGGGTTGAGGTTTTCTCCCCCCTCACAACCTTGTGCTAATGTCAACAAAGAAAAACATATCATGCCATGATCCCCATTGGGAGTTCAAATAATAAAATAGCTTAACTATGTTATTGACTATTTATTGTCGATGGTCGCATACTGACCTAGCTTAGTTTTCCACGAAACTTAAGTTTAATGAACCTTGTTGACAAATCGACAACTATCGAGTCAAAACTCAATTTCTGACTAAGTGAGTCGAACACAACTTACCTCTATCAACTAGGTTTAAAAAGCACATAACTTAGGTGTCAATAACCTATCCTTTCCAATGTCTATCCACCTCTCTCAAATGATGTTTGATGTTTAGATAATCTCAATAACATATAATCACATTTTAAATTCTATGCATTTAATCATAACACATGAAATCATTGATTTTTCCTGATATTTGTCTAAACATCAAATCATTCATCCATGCAAGTTTATCCACTAATTACATAAAAGTAAAAAGTAAAGTATAATCAAAATTTGGGGTGTGACATATCTCCCCCATAAGATTCATCATCCCCGATGATCCAATGTGCCCAAAAATTAAATCATGATAATGTTTTTATTCAACTTGAAAAGTTTAAAATAAATGAGGAAATTTCTGGTAAAAATCATGATAACTTTCCTAGGTAGCATTATCTTCTGCATATTGGTCCCACTAGACCTTGCATCGAGTAACTTATTTGTTATGCAAGTAGAGCTTGCGTACTTACAAGCACTTTCATAGGCTCGATCATGACCACCCCTGGGTTCTTCACCTATAAAGCATTATGGAATCAAGAATATGATTATTTCTTGAAATATGTTTTTTCAAATAAGAAACATGGAAAACATTATGCATCCCAGCAAGAGTAGGTGGTAGAGCAATCAGGTAAGCTATTGGGTTGACTTCCTTGAGAACTTCGAAGGGACCCACATATCTAGGAGCTAGTTTGTACGATTTTCCAAACTTAATTGAACTCTTTTGAGGTTTAACTCTTAATAGAACTTTTTCTCCCACTGATAAATGTCTTGGCATGCGCTTAGCATCAACATAGTTTTTCTGCCTATCATTTGCCTTTGCTAATTTTTTCTTGATCAACTTAATCTGCTCTTCCATTTCTGATAGTATTTTGGGACCAAGGCTAATCCTATCTTCTAGTTTATCCCAACTTATAGGAGTTCAACACTTTCTTCCATAAAGTGCTTCAAATGGAGCCATCTTGATAGTAGAATGATATGAATTGTTATAAGAAAATTCTACAAGCAGAAGATAATCCTCCCACTTGTATTATTGATCTGTGCAATACATTCCTAAAAGATCTTCCAAAACTTGGTTTACTCTTTCCGTCTGACCATCTGTCTCAGGATGATAAGCTAAGCTTATGTTAAATTGAGTTCCAAGTGAGGAAAATAAGGTTTGCCAAAACCTTGATATCATGCGTGTGTCCCTATTAGAGATGATCTTTTCAAGAATACCATGTAACCTAAACACTTCTTGCATAAATTTATGGGCTATGACTAGTGCTTCATCTGTCGAATTCCAAGGTATGAAATGAGCTACCTTGGTGAGTCTGTCTATCACTACCAGAATAGCATTATTCCTATTTCTAAACATAGGAAGACCTTGTACAAAATACATACTGATGATCTGACATTTCCATTTCGAAATCTCATGAGGGTATAGGAGTCCTGCCGGGTAACGATGTTCTGCTTTCACTGTCTGGCATTCTAAACATCTTGCTATAAATCTTGCAGCATTCCTCTTCATTCCTTTCTAAAAATATAATGGTTTTACATGAGCTAGCAATTTCATCACTCTAGGATGTCCTGAATAGGGTGCAGAATGAACTTCTTTCTACACGATATTCCTTAACTCCTTAGAGTTCAAAACGTACATCCTTCCTCTGAATCTTAGTAGTCCATCTAGTTCAAAGTGGAATCTATTATACCTTGAATCTTGAGGGTTGTTTGAGAGAGCTACCTTAACCTGCTCATAGTATTCATCTCCCTTAGACTTTTGCAACACTTGATTCTTAAAATCAGAATGAATAAAGATCATCAAGGAGATATGTCTCCTTCGACTTAGGACATCTGCTACTTGATTTTCCTTGCCTTTAATGTACTTGATCTCAAAATCATAGTTAAATATCAACTCTAACCATCTCCTTTGATGTGCATTAAGATGTGGTTGGGTAAACAAATATTTTAGACCTTGATGATCTATTCTTAACTCGAAGGGTTTCCCAAGCAAATAATGCTGCCACATTTGTAGTGCATGAACCACTGCTGCTAACTCGAGATCATGTGGAGCATAATTCTGATCATATGTCTTTAGTTTTCTAGACTCATAAGCAATAACTCGCCCATCTTGCATAAGTACACCACCTAATCCTTCTCTCGAGGCATCAATGATGACCTCAAACTAACCTTCTAGATTAGGTACTTTTAGAATTAGTGTCATAGTTAACTTCTCCTTTAGTTGATCAAATGCCTCCTAGCATTTTCCTGAACAAACAAACCTTTTACCTTTCCTTTGTAGAGAAGTAATTATGGGGTAGGCAATCCTTGAAAAGTTAGCCACAAACTTTCTGTAATATCCTGCTAAACCCATGGAACTATGGACTTCATGCACATTTTTCAGTGCAGGCCACTCTAGAATGGCTTTGATCTTTACCAGATCTACTACAATTCCCTCTGCTGAGATCATATGATGGACCCAGGTACTGTACTACCTTTTGGAAGAAAGTACACTTTGAGAGATTACCATAAAGTTTATGCTCTCTTAGATGTTGAAGAATGATCTGCAAATGCTGGAGATGTTCTTCCTCATTCTTGGAATAAATCAAAATGTCGTCTAGAAACACAAGAACAAACTTATCCAGACAATCTCTGAATACGTTGTTCATTAAGTTCATGAATGTTGCAGGTGCATTCGTCAATCCAAAAGGTAGAACTGTGATTTTATAATGTCCATATCTAGTTCTAAAGGTTGTTTTATGGATATCTTCATCTCTCATCCTTAATTGATGGTATCTAGATCATAGATCAATCTTTGAGAACACAACTACCCCACGCATTTGATCAAAGAGATCATCAATATGTGGCAACAGATACTTATTCTTTATTGTTGCTTTATTAATCATATGATAGTCTATACACAAAAATAGTGTGCCATCCTTCTTTTTAACGAAGATCACTGGTGCTCCCCAGGGTGAAACACTGGGCCTTATCAATCCTTTTGCTAACAACTCCTGCAGTTGAGCCTTTAACTCCATTAACTCTGTTGTAGTCATTTAATAAGGAGCTTTGGATATAAGTTCCAATCCTGGAATTATATCTATGGAAAAGTCAAAAGCTCTCTTAGGAGGTAGTCTAGGTAATTTGTTTGGAAATACATCCTCAAAATCTTGTAAGAAAGAGTACTTCTCTATATCTAATCTTTCTATAGATTCATCTTCTTCAATTACTTGGAGTTTCTAGGATTCATAATACATTAACTCATCTTAAAAGATGGACTCTTTGTAATCATCAATTTTCTCCATTTTGACTACGAAGAGTTGACACCCTTTTCACTTGGCTCTCTTCAACTGTACGACATATATTTGCTTTAGCTTGACTTCTCTAGAAGTTCCTTGCAGAAAAACTCTATTCCAAGGTCATCTAGGCATTCTACTATTTTTGCAAAACAATCTACTTTAGCCCTATGCCTCCATAACTAGTTTTTTCCTAGAATGACATCATACGATCCTAAGGGGGTTACATATAGGTTTCCTTCAGTCAAAAAGCTCAGAATTTCAACCTTAGCTTCAAACAAACACTGCTCTACTTGAGATCTTGTCTGGTTAGCATACTCTACTGACCATGATTTTTACATATAACCAGCTTTTCTAGATATTTTATCTAATAATTTTGGTGAACTAAAGCATTCAGTTGCACCAGTATCTATTAAAACTGAAATCGGGACACCAAACAAAATACATGAGTTTCAACTGGAGTAATCTGATACTCCACCTGTCAATTATCTAGTGTTGCATGGATCCTCTGCTAGAAATCTACCTACTGCGATGGTAAGGGATTTCCTCTTGGTTGTGTTCCTTGTGTCTTTTTAGGACACTGATTAGCATAGTGGTCACCTCCACATGAAAAACACCCTCCAAGAGGTCCTCGCCTTTCAAAGGGCTTTCATGATTTGTCTCCTTCCTTCTTGGGGTTGTTGTTGTCATTTTTCATGTCACCTCTGGACTCATTTTGATGTTTCAGAAACCCTTATCGCCCTTCTTTTTGAAGTTCTACTTGTCACTCTTTTTCTTGAATGTTTGGGAAGATTGTGACTAGTTAAACTTTTTGCAGTTCTTTTCCCGATAAGCAGATATGGACTTTAGCTTCTATTCTTGCTTAATGGCTTTTTCATAGACTTGGTCCATAGTAGTGGGACCATGAACATCTACATCACCTCCTATTTGGGCATTTAACCCCATGATGAACTTCCGTATATGGAACCTTTCATCCTGCTAGTATTGAGGAGCATACTTAAGGAGATGAGTAAACTTCTCCCAATACTCATTTACTGATGAGTTACCTTGCCTCAAATTCTAGAAATCTATGAGTTTCTGATCAAAAAACAATTGCGGTAACCATCTTTTCCTGAAGAGTTCTACAAACTCATCTCATGTTAGACTCAATGAACTCAATCCCAATTCCATATTTTTATTCATCCACCAAGTGGATACTTCTCCAGATAATTGATATGCTCCCTATACTGCCTTGGTTTTTTTTGAATAGTTCCTGATTTCAAAATATTTTTCCATTTATGTGAGTCATACCTCTATGGCATCTCCACTCACAGTTTCATCAAATTTAGGGGGTGTGAATTTCTTCATGTCCCTGGACAATTCAAGGGCCAAATGGTTCCTCTCTTCCTCATCTGGTCTTGACTCTGAAATATTCTCCCCATGCTCACTATGGGTGGTACATTCATTACAGTTTTCATCCTCACCTTCATGGGGTGCTTCTTGCTTAGGTCTACTCTGACCTCTGGCCTCTTACTCTAGGTTACGAATCCTCGCTCTTGTTTCATTAATCATTGTAAGAATCTGGTCCAATTTTGCATCTATTGTCCTACCTCCTAACTACCCCCAAGATTGGTTCTAGTTTGAACCATACTGAAATCCTACTCCTGAAGTTTTCATGTTAATCATTCAATTAGTTTTTTCCAAAATAATTAAATTCATTCATAAACATAAATCAATTTTCATTTATACAATCTTTAAACAAAAGAGAGATATTTGCCAAAATTCCAAAATTGTATTATAATATATGTTGATTACAATTTTTGTCATCTCAAGACTTCAGGTTGCCATTAGAAAGGGGGATCTCCTTAGTTTCATTCTCATCCTTGAAGACTACCAAAACAGAATTGGAAGGTGGATATACTCACAGGCATTCGTCCATAACTTCCTGACTACTAATAGGCGCACTAGAACCACATCCCAATGGTAAGTCCCTATGCACAGAAGGTTTGACTGGTTCACCCTTAGATACAGGAACAATGGCCTTAGTTGCTTTGTCCTTCTTCTGCTTCTCCTGCTTGATACGCTTAACAACGTCAGTGAAGGTCTCAATGTCAGCTAACCATGCACCTTCAATGTAACTAATATTGTCTAGGATTTTCACTTTGGATGCTTGATCCTTCTTAGCCTTTAGGTAACATTCATTTCTTATTACCTTCTTCCTTGGGGTTTGTCTTGTTCTTACCATTCTGGCAAAAGAACATTCAAACATTAGCAATTGATAATGTTTGAAGAAAAATTTTATGCAATGAGCTCATAGGTCCATGTATTGAACTTGTTTTGCTCTGATGCTATATGTAGCATGCCTTCTCATAACACCCAAAATTACACATAGGATTTACTAGAAAAGTAAATAAACATGGTAAACATGAGAAATTTTTCTCTCTATTTAAAAAAAAATAACATTTGCATAATCATAAGCAAAAGCATATCATTTCAAAATATTTCATTCTTGAAATTACAACTTATCCATAGTTAGAATCATAGTGAAATCTTTCGCTTTTCATTTACAAATATTCTGCTCTTGGCAATATAACTAATTTCACATCAATACATAAAGAATACTGCATCTAGATTCTTGACATTTGTAACTCAAGTCTTGGCTTGTCTTCTACTTGGGAGAGAGAGCCTCACCTGAGTACTTTACCTCTAACCACAAACTGATGGTCCCCCACACACCTTCCTTCCTAGAAGTGGCCCTACCCTTCACAAAGAGTATAGAAATAAGAAACCAACATGTTTTTTCCATCTGAGTTCTAGTGTTGTGTCCTATGTAACTCAATAGACCATACAACTCTAGACCCTTCTGGCTAAGTATGATCATTCTGATTGGTCATGCCATCTGGACACTATGAACTGACTAATACATGCAAAGATGGGTGCATTACTTTGGCTAAAGATTCAATATAAAGAGACGTTCGCAATGAACGTAGTTGTGAGTTCACGCACTTCTAACTTGACTTGGAAACTATCTCATACTATAGTGAATTTAGTTTGACTAATACTAGTCATAGAGTGACTTGACTAAGTTTCACCCATAGTCCACCTGACTTAGAATTAATTCCTGAATTCTAGAATACAATACCAAGGATGGGTTTTAAAACGAGGACTTAGTCTTTCGAAAAACCTCTCGTTGTAACTTGCAACATTGAATCTATGAATTCCTATCACTTTACACTTTGTTTCATAAGTTTATATTCTTGGTTTTGATGTCTAATATCAACATTAGCATATAACTTTGTCAATAGATTCTTAATTCATCCAAGGTATTTATCTTGATATAAGTATTCTCAACTAATCCAAGTGTCAACAATAAATACCTTTATTTTAATCGACGACATAACCATAAGGAGAATCTTATGTTTACTAAACATATTTGGGTTATTCTTTAGATATTTATCTTCTCTAACCTGTCATACAAAATAACATTAGAACTCTTGTTATCTGTAGGTAAAAAGAATATCATAACATACCACAATAATAACCAATTTTGCATTAGGTGTCATGAATCAACTCTATTGTTCAAATATCATTTAGAGTACTTGCCAATCAAGGTCAAGTGTGTATAATCGTATTACATGATTATATCAACCTCTAGTCTTCCTTAGACTACTATTGTAGTAGTCATATTTATGCTATACTTATAATGTAGAACAAAAGTTTGTATTATTCATGGTAATAACTTTCCGTAGCATAAGTGTTATTTTGTCTCAAAACTGATATACCATATCATGAAACTCATGAGACTAAGTCTCGACTTGTTGTTTTAGTAATAGCTAACACCATTTTTGTTTTCAAGCATAAAAGTAGTTCTTGTACTAATCTTTAAAATAAAAGGTCTAAATAAAAAAAGTATTCAATCTTTACATTCTATCTTAGAAACCTTTTTTTTCATAAGAGGTTCAAATGAACATACCCAGATATAAGGGTCACAACTAAGAATAGTAAAGGAAATTAGATAGTCTCTATTTTTGGTCTATTGTGGATATCCTCCACTACAGACTCCTAAAACACTGAGAACTCAAAAGGCATCTTGTTTAAAACTAGGCTATCTATTTGCATCCCTTCATAGAGATATACACTTCTAATTAGCCATATAAATTCTGTTATGTTTCCTCATTGATGATTTATACCACTTAAGGTATTCAATCTATTGCAACAAAAGAAAGTTTCATAACTCGTCACAGATGTTCAACCACATACCTCATTGAGATAATCAAGTGTCAGTTTGACAGTGAAGGTATATCGTACTATTGTCTGTTCAATCTATAGTAGCATTCAAGCATATACCACAAGGGTATCAATTTTTTTGAAATCTCGGGTTTCACCAACTACATGCACAATCTCAACTATATATCTTCATATGTAATTACATATAGCCATCGACTAATCATATTTACAAATAACATCAATTATACATAAACAAAGCATCAATTTGGAACATAAGCAAGGCATTACTTACATTTATTTATAGAGCATCGATGAAAATAAAGACCACATAAATATGACTGTAAACAAAATGGGAGAACCTGATAGATATTCATCCAAAAATCTGAGCTTAGTCTTCTTTTCTCTTTCCTTTGATCTTTGGCCTTTCTCTATCAACTGGCTATCCCTGCCTATATTCCTTTTGATGATCTCCTCCTTGTCTATTCACTCTGCAAGGTTACTTAACATCCCATATCAATTCCTACTCACGAGGATAACTACCTCTCTTTCTCCTATAAAATATCCATAAAAAGGAGCATGCAACAATCATGGAGTACTTGATTAGCAAAGTCTACTTCGAACCAACAGAAACTTCTCCACATTATCATGGAGTATGGGGTTGTGCACCACTACGTAAATGAAGTGGTTTTGCAATTGGTTGAAAGCTTATCACAATATGATAAGAACTCATGACTTTAACGAACAAATTTGCTTTTACAGTATGTTAATATACAAATAAATAACTATAACATATATCAACATAATTGTAGTAATACCACAATTATAGATGTTGGTATTAATCATTCGACAAGGTGAGAGAATGGGGTTGAGGTTTTCTCCCCCTCACAACCTTGCATTGATGTCAACAGAGATAAACATATCATGTTATGATCCCCATCGGTATTTCAAATAATAAAATAGCTTAACTATTATCGACTATTTATTGTCGATAGTCGCATATTGACCTAACTTAGTTTTCCATGAAACTTAAGTTTAATGAACCTTGTCGACAAATCGACAAGTATCGAGTCAAAAATCAATTTCTAACTAAGTGAGTCAAACACAACTTACCTCTATCAACTAGGTTTAAAAAGCAAATAACTTAGGTGGCAATACCATGTCCTTTCTAATGTCTATCCACTTCTCTCAAATGGTGCTCTCCCTCCCTTTCTCGAAGGTTGGTAATATGTTCCCTGGTTACAACTCATAGTCACCAAATTATGATAAGTGTATTGTTGACCTATTTTCCTCCATCCAGAGTCAAACAGTTCACCTTGAAAATCTTCTGGATATCCCTTGGAATATGGCCCTATAAGCCTTTATCCTTCAAATCCTAGTGCTTTGCCCTTGCAAAAATCCTAAAAAACCCGTCTAGAGAATCCTTGCAAAAAAGCCAGAAAAACCTAGAAATCCTTAATCTTCAAATGCCTTCCTTCGCAAGTATTTCCCATCTACATACTTAGTCATTTTGGTATGGATATCCTGATGACGTTATCCGGATCTTAGCTAACATCCCGGTTATTATCTTAATATCTTGGACCTTTGCTAAGGTCTCGATATCCCCTTCATATTCAGACCTTAGTTAATATTTGGATGTTTTCTAAACATCCGGATCTTAACTAATATCCGGGTCCTTTGCGAATGTGCAGACCCTTGTGAATATCCTGATGACATCATCCGGATATTTCCTAATATCTGGAACCTTCTTAATATCCATGCCCTTTGCGAATGTCCTGATGACGTCATCCAGACACCCTTCCCCAAAGAAATGCATATGACGATGATGTCACCCAGACATTTTGCCTTCGATATATTATCCTACAGTGCTAATATCCTATTGACATCATCCATATCCCCTCTTCAACGAAGCTCTTCATGTCGATGACATCATTAGGATATTTGTAAAAGGCATCTAGATATTAAGATTAGCGCCTAGATATTAACGGTTAATATCCATGTGGATGACAGTCCCTCCATGCTGCGAAGGAAAATTTGATAGGTGCATCCAGATATCGCATAACCCACAGAGCACCTAAAGTTGATGTCATTTTTCTTCCACGTGGCCGCGAGATGATGACACGTGGACATCCATATGCCGGTTGACCGCAACTTTGACCACGGATATCTCCCTCATCCTGAGGAATTTTTACATGATCCAAAAGACAAAATTGCTTAAAATTTCCTCCTCTTTCATTTGGCGGGCTTTTGGGGGATATTCTCATTGTAAAATATGATCCAAATTTCATGATCTGGATGTGCACATCTAGATATCAGGATGGTCATCGACTGAGCAAGGATATGCAGTCTCAGCGGACAAGACACATCAGCGACTGATTTAAAGTGTTGCAAAATCTTTCCAAATGCAGATATTTGTTGCATTGATGGTTGCAGGTGAGTGAGTCAACAACTCGCATTGAAGTCCCAAAATATCTCCCATTTTCCCAGGCTCCAGATATTTTCTACAATGAATTCTTGCAAGTCGACATTCCTTTTGGCAGAGATATTTTCTGACAGAGCCCATGGGGCAATTTATTGTATGCTTCTGTATTCCAAACAAAACTTTCCTCTGTTGTAACTGTGCCTCTTGATCAATACATATGGTGTTTTACTTCTTCATGCTTTTTAACTCTATGTAGTCTTAGAATTGGTTATTGTGAATGTTTAATTCCTAGCAATCCATTCTTTACCTCTGTTAAAATCTCCATGATCTATGTAAGTTTATCAGTTGTATTTCTTTATTTGTGCATCTTATCTCTGTGAATGTTCTTTATTCGAACATGGTGTATCACCTCCCTTTACTTTTAGTTTAACTCCCTCTTCCTCTTTTCTTAAACAGGTGGATAGATTAGGTTTAGTCTTAGGATCACTGAATTCTTCTCATTCAGCAAAGGAACCAGCCTCTCTCTGGAGATTCAACCTCCCTGTAGGGTCCCACACCTGGAGGTCATCTCAATGTTTCACTAGATTGTTGGAGCCCTAAAAGCCTTCAACACTGGGTGCAAATCTATGTGGAAACAGATTCTAGCATGCCTAGTGGGACCAAAGCATAAGCAATCAAAGAATCAAGCTAAGAATTTGGTGTTCTTCTCAGCACTCTACATTTTGGCAAAATTTTCATGCACCTAGCGATTCTACAAGCTACTGGTTCTGATCAAAACCATCTTTTATCCCTGTGCAAACCAGGGCATCTTCAAGAGGTAATTTCCAATTTGTTGAATTATCCGCTGCTGCTTCAAGGAGAAGGTCTAGGTTATCTAGGTCTCCTGTTAGAAGCGGTAGCACCTATGTTTTACCTCTTTCAAGAGCTCAGTCCACAGCCCCTCCTATTAGGTTTCAATATAATAGAAGAAGCTTGCACTTTCCTAGACTGAATTTGAATATCCTTAGGATGGAAAGGAATCTACCCTTTGTGACCTTTAATGGAGGAAGTCCATTAGATTTGGCTGCATACAATGACATACCTATTGCAGCCCTGAAAAGTGTTTCACCCTTCATGGGTGATGGTTTTGTAACCCCTACTGAGCATATCAAAGATATATCTAATGTATGCTTGGTTCATCATATACAACATGAAGATGTTGCAGTCCATCTCATGGTCTCATCTTTCAAGGGAAGAGCTCTTCAATGGTTCAGGAGCTTAACCCCTACATCCATACATACCTAGGAGAAACTGGGAGAGGCCCTCTACAAACAGTTTGGAGAGAGGGCAGACAATGCTTCATTACTTGAGCAATTGATGACTATCAAGAGGGCTCCGAATGAGATGCTAGCAGATTTCATTGTCAAATTCCAGATGACGTGGGAGAGAATTCCAGCTACCCTCATGTCATCTCCACAAGGTGCCTTCTTGTACTTTTTAAGAGATTTAATTTCTGACATTGTTCTGATGATGCAATCAATGGGTGTTGAGACTCTACCAGATGGTTATGAGACAGCTCTGAAAGTTGAAAATTGTTTAATACAAGATGGGAAAATTGCTCGCAGACCTCCTATCCCACTTTTTCCAGAGTTGCCTTCCTCATCCCAGCAGCCCATTATTGCTCCTATTCCAGAGCCTAAAACTTCAACATCCTCTCTTTCTCAAGAAGAGAGTGATTTTAAGACCCTAATGTCAAATTTGACCAACAAGGTGAATAGTATAGCTATTCAAACTGCTCTCAAACCCTATCAGAACTATAACTATAACCAGGGGCAGATATCTAATCAGAATTGGAATCAAGGGTATCATCAAAATAGAAACCAGAACTGGAACCAGGGCTACAAAAAAAATAGATACCAAAATCTTAACCCTGCACAACCTTTACAAACCATTAGACATATATAACAAATACTAGTTGTGAATCTAGTTAGGGCCTTAGTCCCTACTCAGAACAATCTAGCCTAGGAGGCAGATTGGTGTTACCCTTGCAACCAACCTCACAATCAGTCCTCTTGTGCTTTTGGTGTAAAAGAGAGGGCTTTGATGGTGCAGAAATTTCACACTCGTCAGACATCATTATCAGAGGCAACCAATAGCAACACTGAAGTTCAAAATGAGGCTACCCCTGATGCTAGTATGACGCTATGGACTGCAGAAGACTTTTTTGATGTTAATCAACCCATGGACAACGTTGTTATGCCTATTGTAGACAACATCAAGTCAAAAAAGAGGCAGTTGGAGGCTAGCCTTATGCCTACTGTATTACAAAAGGAGCCTGTTCCAAAGGCTAAGGTGACCAGTGCCACAGTTCCAATTCAGAGTAGCAAATATGCTGCCACAAAAGAAATTCCACCAGGCTCAAAAGTGCCTGAACAAACTATAGATCAACCAAAGAAAGGAACATGGTTTCCCTCCATACACAAAGCGGCCATTGTTCCATTAAATATTGTGGAACAAATGAAGGAAACAAACATAAATGTTTCTATGTGGGAAGTGACATCCATCCCCTCTTAGAGGGATCTATTACAAGAAGCCTTAAGGCACTTCCCATTTGCTGAGTTAGCAGCATCAAACTCGTCAACAAAGCAAAAAGAGAAGGCTCTTGCTAGTCTTTTACAACCAAGTGAAGGACAAGTAAGTACAGTCAAGAAACCATCTCCTTTCTACTTGTCTCTGATCATTAGCAAATTTTTAGTGCATAACTACATGATAGACTCTGGGGCTAGTGTTTTAGTCATGCCCAAGAAGATAGCGGATGCATTAGGCATCAAGTATACCCCTGTTTCATTAAGAGTATTGCAACTGGATGGCACATCAGTGAACACTGTAAGAGTGATCAGGGGATTGGACTTGACTCTGCATGCATGTCCTAACCTAACTTTCAAACAAGACATTTTAGTCATTGATCTTCCTCCTTTCTTCGGTATTTGTCTGTCAAGAGATTTCACAGCAAAGGTAGGTGGCTACCTTTCCTCTGATTGGTCTCATATGTTATTAAGGACTAGATATGGTACACGGTTCACCATCAAGGCTGAACCAATTTCAAATTATCATGTGGAGAATTACGACCATGGCTTGGTGAACCCACATGTGATGATTCAGGGCAAGGAAGTGCATGACTCAGAACCTATTGAGGTAGAACCTTCACCTCTTCCCATCCCTGACCTATTTTTAGATGAGTGGGCAAGGGATCATGAAAATTTCAATCCTTATGATACCACGGAGGCAACTGACTTGGGTAATTACATGATCCATGAACGAGATTCTTCAATCCCTTCTCTACTCAAGCCATATCATGACTCCAACGGTCCATGGAAGATATTCTTTGATGGTTCAAAGCGAAGAAATGGGGCTAGTGTAGGTGTTTTGCTAGTCTCCCCGACTGGTAAGAAGTTGCATTTTGCTCATAGGTTGCATTTTTCTTGTACCAATAATGTAGCAGAGTATGAGGCATTGGTCCATGGCATGTTGATTGTTGAGAAGGAAAATATCAAGCATCTGGAGATCTTTGGTGATATTGAATTGGTGGTTAACCAAGTTAGAAAAAATGTGCAACAAAAAACCAACTTTTAAGAGCTTATAGACATAGAGTTTGGGACCTATTTGAGAGTTTTGATGCTCTCAACCTACAGGTGATCCCAAGAAAATTGAATGTTGATGTTAATCAATTAGCAATGGTGGGATCTCAATTTTCCCCACCTATAGATTTGTTTTAGGGTCCCGATCAACATGTGAAAATGGTCATCAGGCCCTTTGTTCTTGACAATAATATTCATTGGCAAATTTTTTATAGTGATGAGAAGATCGAATGCTTCATCCAGAATGAAGCTGAGTTCTCTTCAAGGGCGCAGCCTAGGTTACAAGAATCCTATGGTGATGAGATCATCTAGCTCAAATCAAACAAGTTACCCAAGGGTCTAGTCACCCTTGATGCCATCTTTATCCATGATGATGACTTCAGGGGTGAAAGGAACAACATGACCTTCAAGAAAGAAGATTACCAGAAGGTGACCGTCACACAGGACAAAGAATTGTTGCTGGGAAAGGTATGGGATGATGTAGAAGAGTAAGAATTCATAAGACTTGCCCAAAAATATAATGATGCCCTGGCATGGACATATGAGGATCTGAAAGGATTCAATCTGGATGTAGCTCAACATGCCATCGACCTGGATCCCAATTGCAAGCCTGTTCACCAAAAGTAGTGACCTATAAATCCAAAAATTGAACCTCTCATGAGAAAAGAGCTTGCCAAGCTCATACAGACAAGGATCATCTTCCCTATTAAGTATTCTACTTGGGTTGCTAATCTAGTGCCAGTAAGAAAGAAGAATGAAGAGATTAGGCTCTATGTAGACTTTAGGGACCTGAATCGAGCCTCTCTAAAGGATCATTACCCTCTGCCCTCTATGGATCAAATTTTACAAACAATTGTGAGGGTAGAGAGGTTTTCATTATTAGATGGCTTCTCTAGCTATAACCAGATCATTGTCAGAGAGGAAGATAGATTTAAGACAACATTCACAACCAAATGGGGAATCATGGCATATGCAAAGATGCCATTTGGTCTGTCTAATGCTGGTGCTACATTTTAAAGGGCAATGGATATTGCTTTCAAAGGATTTATAAATAGGTTCATCCTGATTTATCTGGATGACATCATAGTCTTCTACAAGAAGGGGGAGAACCATATGGAGCATCTGGAAAAGGTTTTCCAGAGATGCAGGGAGTTTGGGGTGTCTCTGAACCCCAAGAAACGTATTTTTGTTCTTACCCAAGGTAAGCTTTTGGGTCACATAGTGTCTGAGGATGGGATATCTATTGACCCTGAAAGGACATTAGCTCTCCTTTCTCTTCCACTGCCTGCTCACAAAAAAGCTTTACAATCATTTCTAGGGTAGATCAACTTTGTTAGGAAGTTCATTCCTAACTGTGCTGGCTTAGTGAAGCCTCTAACCCTTATGCTTAAGAAAGATGCAGTCTTCAAATGGACTAAGGGAAGGATGGTTTTGAAAAGATCAAGGAAGAGATTGCACGGGCACCTACTCTCATGAATCCAAATTATGAGGACTTTGTCCTCTATGCATATGGAGGAAAGAACAATATTGCTGTTGTCCTGATGCAACAAAATGAACATGGACTAGAGCAGTGTTTGGCCTTCTTTAGTCAAACTTTGAAGGATTATGAGATCAGATATACCCCCATGGATAAACAAGTATTTTCCATTGTTAGAGATTTAAAGAAATTCAGATATATGATGGCAAATAATCATATTAAAGTTTTAGTTTCTCATCCTAGTGTGAGAGATTACATAATGGGGATAGAGAATAGTGAAAAGCGAGCCAGTTGGGTCAGTAAAATCTTGGAATATGATGTGGTCATCAAAGCCACTAAGTTGATTAGAGGTAGAGGATTATGTGAACAACTAGCTCAGATATCAGTAGATGAAGTGAATTCATCCTACCACTTGAATGAGGAGGAACCTCCAGCTGAGTCATCAGTTGTGAGTTCTTAGATGACAGATATGGCTAGTTTCCTATCCATTGGTGAGTATCCCTATGGACTGGATTGAACCAAAAGAAGATATTTTAGGCTACAGTCTATCCCTTATGCATTGGTAGATGGTGTTCTCTTCAAGAGAAACTTGGATGGAGTCTTACTGAGATGCATAGAATAAGACCAGGTTGATAGACTTCTTAGTGAGTTTCATGCTGGCCCAGATGGTGGCCATTTCTCTGCTAGAGCTACAACAATGAAAATAATGAGGGCGGGTTACTTTTAGCCCACATTATTCAATGATACCCATGTATGGGTAAGAAAATGCAAAGAGTGTGCTCTCTTTGCTGGAAAGAAAAGATTGGCAGCTCTTCCCCTCCACCCTATTCAGGATGATCAACCCTTCTCACAATGGGGATTAGATTTCATTGGCATGATAAATTCCTCTTCTAGTGCTGGTCACAAGTGGGTTTTGACTGCAACAGATTACTTTACTAGGTGGGTTGAAGTAGTCCCACTCAAGAAGGCCACTGAGTCATCTATCATTGATTTCTTGGAAGAAATCATGACAAGGTTTGGAGCTCCTCATACTATTATTTCTGACAATGCAAAAGCATTCACTTGTTTTAGGATTGATGATTGGGCTCTTAAGCACAATGTGTTCTTAAACACTTCATCCAATTATTACCCCCAAGGTAATGGGCTAACTGAGTCCACTAACAAGAACCTGATCAGAATCCTGAAGAGAACCATGGAGACAAATAAGAGACAATGGCACAATAAGATCAAATTAGCTCTTTGGGCTGATAGGATCACATACAAGAGAGCCATTGGGAACTCTCCTTTTGTTCTTGTGTATGGGAGAGAGGCTAGATTGTCTATATCCTTAGAGCTTCCTGTACTAGATTCAGCTCATCAATTAGAGTTGGAAGGAGAGGATGCAAGGTCTGTCAGGATGACTGAATTAATTGAATTAGAAGAGAAAAGACATTCAACCACGATCACATTAGAAGAACATCAGATGTAGACCAAGAGATATTTTGATAAGAAAGCCAAGATCCAAACCTTCAAAGAAGGTGACCTTGTTCTGAAGTGGGATGTAGACCGAGCCAAATCAGGAGGCCACACCAAGTTTGATGCACTTTGGAGTGGGCCTTATGTCATCATCAATTGCAAGCAAGCAAATGCTTTCATTCTTTCAAGGCTAGATGGTGAAGTTCTGCCTATTTCAGTTAATGGGATCCATCTCAAACCTTATCATTAAGGTTGGTATGAGGTCTTGTATATATTGTTTTAGTTTATTTTTGTTTTAGGTTTCCCTTTCCCTAAGTGATTTTGCACAGGTTGCATTGCATTAGGAGAATGCAGGCCTCTTCCCTTTTTTATGTTTTAGAGGTAGGTTTCAATTGTCTTCATCTATTTCATTCCTCTTTTGACCCCATGCCCAATGGATGCTTAAGGCCACTGATCCATATTTCTAGCAGGCAAACATCCCTAAGAGGTCACCAAAATGTTGACCTATTTTCCTCCATCCAAAGTCAAACAGTTCACCTTGAAAATCTTCTGGATATCCCTTAGAATATGAACCTGCAAGCCTTTATCCTTCAAATCCAATTCTATGCCCTTGCAAAAATCTCAAAAAAACTGTCTAGAGAATCCTTGCAAAAAACCCATAAAAACCCAGAAATCCTTAATCTTCAAATGCCTTCCTTCGCAGGGATTTCCCATCTACATACTTAGTCAATTTGGTACATGGATATCCTAATGACATCATCCGGATCTTAGCTAACATCCCAGATATTATCTTAATATCCCAGACCTTAGCTAAGGTCCTGGTATCCCCTTCATATTTAGACCTTAGTTAATATCTAGATGTTTTCTAAACATCCAGATCTTAACTAATATCTGGGTCCTTTGCGAATGTGCAGACCCTTGTGAATATCCTGATGATGTCATTTGAATATTTCCTAATATCTGGATCCTTCTTAATATCCATGCCCTTTGTGAATGTCCTGATGACATCATCCAGACCCCACTCCCCAAAGAAATGCATATGACAATGACGTCACCCAGACATTACGCCTCCGGTATATTGTCCTGTAATGCTAATATCCCGATGACGTCATCCAGATCCCCTCTTCAATGAAGCTCTTCATGCCAATGACATCATCAGGATATTCGTAAAAGGCATCTGAATATTAAGATTAGCACCCAGATATTAAAGGTTAATATCCATGCAAATGATAGTCCCTCCATGCTACGAAGGAAAATTTGACGGGTGCATCCGGATATCGCATAGCCTGCATACCACCTAAAGCTGACGTCACTTTTCTTCCATGCGGCCGTGAGATGATGACATGTGGACATCCATATGCCGGTTGACTGCAACTTTGACCGCAGATATCTCCCTCATCCTGAGAAATTTCTACATGATCCAAAAGACAAAATTACTTAGAATTTCCTCCTCTTTCATTTGGCGGGCTTTTGGGGGATATTCTCATTGCAAAATATGATCCAAATGTCATGATCTGGATGTGCACATCCATATATCAGGATGGTCACCGACTTAGGAAGGATATGCAGAATCAGCCGACAAGACACATCAGCGACTGATTTAAAGTGTTGTAGAAGCTTTCTAGATGCAGATATTTGTTGCATTGATGGTTGCAGGTGAGTGATTCAGCAACTCGCATTGAAGTCCCAAAATATTTCCCATCTTCCCAGGATCTAGATATTTTCTGCAATGGATTCTTGTAGGCCGACATTCCTTTTGGTGGAAATATTTTCTGACAAAGCCCATGGGGCAATTTATTGTAACCTAATTAGGTCATTTGGAATTAGACGCTATAGATGCATGAATGTAAGATGTAAAAAAGGTTGGAAAATATTTAGTCTTATGCTTCTGTATTCCAAACAAAACTTTCCTCTGCTGTAACTGTGCCTCTTGATCAATACATATGGTGTTTTACTTATTCATGCTTTTTAACTTTGTGTAGTCTTAAAATTGGCTATTGTTTGTGAATGTTTAATTCCTGGCAATCCATTCTTTACCTCTGTTAAAATCTCCATGATCTATGTAAGTTTATCAGCTATATTTCTTTATTTGTGCATCTTAGCTCTGTGAATGTTCTTTATTCGAACCTGGTGTATCACCTCCCTTTACTTTCAGCTTTATTCCCTCTTCCCTTTTCTTAAACAGGTGGATAGATTAGGTTTAGTCTTAGGATCGCTGAATTCTTCTCATTCAGCAAGGGAACTAGCCTCTCTCTGGAGATTCAACCTCCATGTAGGGTCCCACACCTGGAGGTCATCTCAATGTTTCACTAGATTGTTGGAGCCCTAAAAGCCTTCAACACTGGGTGCAAATCTATGTGACAACATGCATCATTAGTAAATCCTTAAACATCATAAATAGATAATCTCAATAACATATAATCATATTTTAAATTCTATGCATTTAATCATAACACATGAAATCATTGATTTTTCCTAATATTTGTCTAAACATCAAATTATTCGTGCATGCAAGTTTATCCACTAATTACATAAAAGTAAAAAGTATAGTCAAAATTTGGGGTCTGACATGGGTGGTGATCATAATGTGTCAACAAGCCACATGAGGATCTTCTTCATAAGCATCCACCAATTTTGTAGGGTTCCACAAAGGAACTAAAGTAAAATCTTGAATTTTATCCCTTGACTAGTGCTTCTTAATATAACCATTTGAGAGTAACACAGATGTTCATTATGTTATCATGCAACTTCATGGCTTTGCTTCCACATGGTGATGCTAGGAGGAGGAGAAGCATAATCTAGATATCTTTACTATCACGTAGGAAACCTTCTTGCAGAGGTTTCAGTCACATTATCTTTAAGAAAACTTTAGGAAGCACTGAGCTTATGAGTTTTTTGGTTCCTTTTCAACTACCACCTAGTATTATCAATTATCCCTAAGAGGTATAATAAATATCATGAACAAGTCTTTCCATGGTCAAGATTATTGAAGGGGTGGGCCAACTAACAAGAGGTGGATAAGCCTCTTCTACACTTTGAGCTCTGCTAGACTCAAGGGGGTCACCCTATGACTATACATTGGATAAATATAAAGGAACACAATTTGGAAATCTTAGTGGATTTGCAGATACAATGTTTGTGAATGTATGGAAAGGATTTGTAGGACTAAACACATTCACAACTATTCCTGGTACCCTTAAGTTCAGACATGAACATAAGAAATTATTTAAAAGGTTATACTCTGAAAGATTTTCATGTTTTTAAAGAGATGTGGGTTGGGGGACTAGGAATTGATTGGTGCCTATTTATTGGATTACAGAGTCAGGAATATGTTGCAACAAATAATATCCCAACAATAACAACTATGGTAGTTTAATTCTCTGTATCACTACCTTAAAATGATATAAACTAGGTGATTATGCTCATTTAGGTATAATCATTCTTAGTTATCCTTAACTGACATTGCAGATCCAATTACTAATACAAAAAACTTTACCATATCCCTTGAATATGTACTAACTAAAAATAGTAATTCCTACAACATATGTGTGTTCAAGAGTTTACCATATTCCTTGAATAAGTACTCTTAAGAAAAACAATGCAGTTATAGGAGATAATTACACTTAATGAGGTTTCACTCATATAAAGCAACCAAATGTAATCATTAACACATAATTTCACATCACAAAAACCCTTCTCTTTATTTCTCAAAAAAATTGCCTACAACAATTACAAGGTATTTCCTCTCTTCTTTCCAACCTTTTTATAGATGAAAATGCAACCCATTTTGTACAATGAGAACTAGAGATCATCGACATAAAGTGAATCAATGAATGAGTTCAAATAATGATTACTTCTTGATACAATGGTGATGCATAAAAGAAGCAACAATCAATGGCAATTTATGCATTGAATCAGTGTGAAGGTCAGGAGGCACCTCATCTTTGGAACTAGTCGATCAATGGACATCAGTGCCATTTTATGTTCACAAACATCGTAGAAAATACCCTAATCTACTATATTTTGGCACTAGGGAAACTTGACATACTTCAAGAGATTGAAATGTTGACTGCATATGGAATGAAAACCCATGATTTGTGTGAAAATAATTGACAGCTAAAGATCCAATCACGGCATTCATGGCACTCATACTTCATCATCATCCACCGATAAATCTACAACTGGAATCACACCTTTAGGATGTGTGACATTATTTGGGTAGGAAAATGACATTTCAGAAATTAGAGGAGTTAAATATGACATTAATTGTGATATGAGAAGTTGTTAGCGCATTCTAGAGTGTTGCAAATAAGATTAAAAATATTACAAAAAATTGATGTAGAACTAGATATAAACTTTAGCAACTTTGCAGAAAAACACTATAGAACTGTAGGTACTAATTGGATGTGGAGAAAGGAATGACATCCATAAGGTTATCAGGTTCAAGAGATACAAATAAAGGGGAGTTGGTGATTTGAATAATCATAAGAAATATGAAAAAGGAGACAACACTGGATGTGGGAACACATGAAGGAATTCTTGAAGTTTCAAATTTATGCAAAGGAGGAAATGAATGTTTTGAAGGTGTAGAAGGATGCAGGGTTTGGATGTGGAATAGGATGCCAGAACAAGACATAAAGTGAGGGTGTAAACATATCAGGTCCAGAATTTGAATGGAAGTTTGAATGAAAGAAGAAAGTAAAGGAATTGGCCAAGGGGAACTTCATAGAAAACATAAGTAGAACTGAATGTGGGAACAAGATGTGCTTAGCAAAGGTGATCTTTAAGTAAGGAGATTTTTTGTAAAAAGGATGGAAGGAGTGCGAAAAAGAGATGGATGGACTGTTTAAGTGGATATAGGAATGAAATCCAATTCCAAGAGGAGTTTTTGAAAGGTAGAAGAGAAGGCAAAGTGAAGGAAAGCAGAAGATGGAAGGGAACAAGATTTACAGAAAAAAAAAAGGAAGGGGACAAAATGTGGATATTAGAAATTAAAATGTGAATTCTAGTAGCTAGGTGGGAATCTGCAAAATGGGGAAGCATGCATAAGTGAAAAAGACTAAGGGTTGGATGGAATTGCACAAAACTTTTACATGAAATAGGATGTAGGTATAGGATATGGGGTGAAGGGATCATGTCTGGTATCCTATTGGGATTCCACAAAATGGGAAATGAAGGGAAATGCAAAGGGTTGATTGGCATGATGAAATTTATGGGGATTTTAAGAGGAATAGGAAGTTGATATCAGATACGCAATGGGAAAAACACATGCAGTATTCAATAAAAAACTTGTAAAAGAGGAAAAATGGAGGGAATAAAAGAAGTGAAGTAATTAATGAAAACCTATAGGATTTTCACAAAAAAAGGAGAAGATGAAACTGGATATGAAGTGCATAATACATTTGATAGTAGACAAAAAACTTTCAAAACACCAAAAATACTAGAATATGACAAGGAACTTTCCAAACTTAGAACTTTTTGAATTTTTACAACCTCCAACATACAATAGGAACATGAGAGTGTTGAAGGCACAAGACAACTAAGAGGGGGGTGAATCAGTTGTATCAAAAACCTTAACTTATTTAAACAAAATTACATTCACAATCACTTACTTTAACTCCTTAATCTATTATGAAGATTAAACATGAATTGCAAAATCAAAACATAAACACATCAACATCATACACACATGAACACCAGATTTTTACGTGGAAAACCCTAAAATGGGAAAACCATGGTGAGTGTTAGCTCACAATATAATATAATAACAATACCAAATAACAAAGAGGCTCACTACCTTAGGGCTCCTGCCCAAATGAATGCTCACTGCAAAGAGGCTCACTGTCAAGGGGTGGCTTACTGCCAAAGGGTGGCTCACTGCCAGGATGGGTGGCTCACTTCCATGAACTGGTATAATGGAATCTACAAAATGCCTGAGTTTAGTTCCATTGAAGCAAAGTATATCTCTTCTTCTCTGGCTTTACAACACACACACTTTATCTTCACTTCTTCACACACCTCACATCACTCACGGATTCATTACATATATTTATACCAATCATCAACCTTGGAACATTCATCAAGGTCGGCAATACAACTTACAACCATTGGAACTATCTCCAAGGTCAGCATACATACATAAATCAAATTAGGTCTAGACCTAAACAAACTTGCAGAGCAAATGAATGAAGTAAGAACATTTCGTGGCTTATCTTGGACCCAAATACATCCTTACATTCTTCCTTACTCTTCTACAATCCAAGAAACACATCCGCAAAGAATGTTAACACCCAAGTCGGCTAAACTGGTGCAATCATCAAGAATACTTAGACACATGCTTCCAAGAGCTTCATTATAGCTTGTTGATCAAGTGCACACATTTAATATGTTTCAAAGACATCTACGAACAACATAGAATCACTTGGGAGCTGACAAATCCAACTGCAACAGATCTCACTTGAAGACAACAAATATCACTTGAAGATAGATCATAGATTGCTCACAACAAACACTGTTGAACTCTGCTAATCAATAAATTGCTTTCTGGAGCACCAAATCACAAATCCTTTGGAATGAAGATAGATAAGGACCTTATAAACTTAAGTCCAGAACCGCAAGACCAAAATCCAAACTGCAGAGAAATGTGAAGCAAAATACTTTCTCCTTGTCACACTACAAACACTGCCAGACACAGTCTTCAAACTGGTGAATAGAACTTTTTCTGCACAGGGATCCAAACCACCAAATTCTAGATTTAGAATCTTCAAACACTTATCTAAAATATATCCAAATCTCATACTCCGATCTTCAATACAGAGGAAATGCGGAGCAAAGACTCAAATAGTGTCCTTAACATGACAACTTAATCAATCAACAAACAACAATATCAGAAGACACAGGTGGCACCAATGACAACAGAAACATGTTGACATCAATGACAACACCAATTAGCACATACTTGCAACAATCTCCCCCTTTGTCATTGATGGCAACATATGATGTGAAAAATTTAACATGTTCCTCCATCAAGACACAACTCTGCATCAGAACTCCTCCTTTCTTTTTACACATATGAACTATTTCTCCCCCTGAGTTTTTCACATGATCTCTCTCCCCCTTTGACATCAATGACAAAGGGCAACACATATCTTCTATTGTACATACTTGCACACTACTGTTCTGATCAATCTGGAACTATTCTTTACTCCCCTTGACTACAACAATCATCTCAAACCACTACCTGCTCCCCTGAGAGGTAGTCTCCAACATCAGTCCAAAAGGAGAAATATACTTTGAGGCACACTGGAGTGATGCATCTCCTTATGCATCTAGTTCAAGGAAGGAGGGGAAAAAACCCCTAACTTTTCTCGAAGATACTCAAATGTATCCTTTGGAAGAGCCTTAGTGAATATATCATCAACTTGATCTTTTGTAGGCACATATTCAAGCTTCACTTCATTCTCTACAACTTTCTCCCTCAAAAAGTGATACTTAATTGAAATGTGCTTTGTCTTTGAATGCATAACTAGATTCTTTGAAATATTTATGGCACTTGTGTTATCACAAAGAATAGGGATTGGCTCATCATACTCAAGTTTGATATCCTTCAAGGTCTATTTCATCCATAGCACCTGAGTACAACATGATGCTGCAACAATATATTTTGCCTCTACAGTAGACAAGGACAATGATTCTTATTTCTTGCTATGCCAGGACACCGCCCTATCTCCAAAAAAGAATGCACCTCCACTTGTGCTTTTCCTATCCGGCCCAGTTTGCATCTGTATAGGCACTTAATGAAGAGTCATTGTTCTTAGGATACCACAAACCATGATCCAGAGTGCCCTTCAAATACCTGAATATCCTCTTTACTACCACAACATGTGATTCTTTGAGATTTGATTGAAATCTGGCCACAAGACAGACTGCATGCATGATATCCGGTCTAGTAGAGGTTAGATAAAGCAGTCCTATAATCATTGATCTATACTTGCTCTGATTAGCCTTAAGAGATTCATCATTCTTGCTCAACTTGCAACCAGTAACCATAGGGATACATACCGGTTTAGAGTCCTCCATTCCAAACTTCTTCAACAACTATTTAACATACTTAGATTGAGAAATGAAAATACCTTTACCAATTTGAATGATTTGCAGTCCAAGAAAGTAGTTCATTTCACCACACATAGACATCTCAAACTCTTTATGCATCTCATCTGCAAACTTCTTACACATACCTTCATTTCCACCGAATATAATGTCATCAACATAGACCTCAATAATCAGAATTTGGTCTCCACTCATCTTGGTGTACAAATTACTATTTGTAGACCCTTTACTGAATCTTTGTTGCAGCAGGTACCAGTCTTGCATACCAAGCTCTAGGAGCTTGTTTCAATCCATACAAAGCCTTCTTCAACTTGCATACCATATTTGGTTTGTCCGATAGCTAGAACCCATCTGGTTGCTCTATGTAAACCTCTTCTTCTAACACACCATTCAGGAAAGCAGACTTCACATCCATCTGGTATACCTTGAAATTTTTATGTGCTACAAATGCCAAAAACAGTCTGATAGCTTCCAGTCTTGCCACTGAAGCAAAGGTCTCTTCATAGTCTATTCCTTCCACTTGTGAGTAGCCTTTACACACAAGTCTTGTCTTGTTTCTCACAACTTCTCCAACTTCATTCAGTTTGTTCTGGAATACCCACTTTGTTCCTATCACATTCTTGTCTACAGGTCTAGGGACAAGTTCCCAAGTCTTGTTCTTCTCAATCTGCATTAGTTCTTCTTCCATTGCTTTGACCCAATGTTCATCTTTGCATGCTTCATTTACTATTTTAGGTTTCACCTTTGAGAGTAAACAAAGATTTACTTGATCTTCTGCAGCTTTGCTTCTAGTCAATGTACCTTTCCTTTTGTCACAAATAATCTGATCTTCAGAGTGATCTCTTTGCACATACTTGGGGGTTTTAGGAATTCTTATTTTTCTAGAATCTTCTTCAAAGGCTCTGTCATTCTATCTTATACCTCATATCTTAGTGCTAGCCGTTAGCACTAAAATTTAGGCTGGGGGAATAGGATTTTCATTGAAGCTCCCCCTAAGCCAGATCTCCCAATTCACTTCCCGGAGGAAGTTTTTGTACTAGAATTTGTACGCTCAAAATCATGACTTCGATTGCCTGGGGCTATTGAGTTAGATTTCGACACACACAGATCCTTCCCTCCTTGCCACGGGGTGAACCACCATGTCACTCTCACTCTCGTGGAAGTATCCAATCGAGAGGAGGCGAGACACGAGGGTGGTCAGGCTCATTGGAGAGCTGGACTTCACGGAGAGGGGTCGGCACGTCCTAGGGCCATTGTTGTTGTGTGCTAATGTGTATGTTTCATTCTATGATTGTTGTTGTAGAGATAATCATATGACCCGAAGGGTCACTAGTTACTCTTTGTCTGTTAGGGTTTCTACTGTTCCACCTCTATGTGGGTAAGCTGTTACTTTCGTTGATGGCCTCTTGTCTTTTGACTCATTGGATGATTGCACGTTGTATTTGAAGTTGTCTAAATGCTTCTAATTGTTGTAAGACAAGCAAATCTTGTTGAGGTATCGGATGAATTTCCTCAATCTCGCCAAGGACTGCCCTCACCCACTCACCTCTTAATCCTGGGCACATTTGTGAGCTAAGACAAGAGATAGGTGTATGTGGACTAACCTTGACTAGACTTTAGGGTTTTGAGTTGACCTAGGGTTTAGTTGTGCGTTGACTTTTGTTGACCTTGTGATGGTATCAAGGGTTTGACCAAATAGTTAACCATGGTTGACCTTGTGATGGTATCAAGGGTTTGCAATGTATCTAAATGTCAAATATTTTTGTTCTTTTCTATATTTTTATGAATGCAACTATATGACATGCAAAACTTGTTTTTGTGCTTTTTTGGAAATAAAGATACTTTTTAATCTAGGAAAGGAAATATGAATGCAATTAGAATGAATCTTACCTAATGCAATTATTCTATGTTTTTGGGGTTTCTTGAATGTTTTGAAACAATTTAATCTAGAAAAGGAAATTGCAAGTAATTGAATTAAACTATGAATGCAAATTACTTCTATAATACTAGATCTAACTATTCTATCAAGGAAAAAGCAATAAATTACTAATCCCAAGAGAAATTTCAATTTTCTAATTACTACTAATTAACAAAAAGCATAGAGGAACCTGAAATTAAAGAAGACTTGTGAGTCTCCACTACCCTCAGAGATCCTTGATGGCAACCTCGTATCCTCTTGAAGTAGCGGGAAAACCTCTTGATGACAAGACAACACAAAGAAGTGAAAGAAGCTTTGGAAGATTTACGAAATGAGCTCAATGAGAGTTGTTGATGAGCACAATGGCTTGATTGAAGCAGTGTAATGATGCTTGGAGAGATTTATGTGAAAGCTTGATGAACAAATGAATAAAAAAAGGCACCTTCGTCTTGTATGAGCATGAGAATGCTAATTGGAGAGAAAAAACTTAGCAAGAGTTGTGTGCACAATGAATTTGCCTCCCTTTGTGCTTGAGGGAGGGGGGTATTTATAGGTTGGAAGAATGGAATTGATTGAGAAGTTAACTCAATTGATTGAAGAGTTAACAAGGATTGATTAGGGAGTGAACTAGACTGATTGTCCAATGAACTTAGTTAATTTAGGAGTGATAATGCAATAATAGCTTATCACTAGAGAAGAAATGGAGTTAGAAGAATGCATGGAAGAGAATGAGTTGTTAATTTTAGATCAAATGGAGATAATTATGCATGTGTGGGTGCATGAAATAGTCAACTCCAAATTAGGCATAAAAAATCATGCGAACTGGAAGAAAAACAAGCGAAAACAGAGTTATTTCGAGTTAGAAACTTAAGTTTTTCCATGGTTGGGAACGCGAAAGGGTCACCCATGGGTCACCCCTTTCACCAGTAGGGTCACCCATGGGTCATCTGGGGGGAGATCCTACTTTTTGAGGGTCACCTAGTGGGAGATCCAGAAAGAAAGGGGTCTAGGAGGAAATGCATGATGGGAGATGGTAGAGGAGATGAAAAGGAGGGGATCTGCCTCCTAAAATAAGTCAATCGTGTGCAAAAATTGAAATCTCCACTTGCAAAGTAGGATCTCCCGACAGGAGATCTGGAAATAATAGGGGGAGATTTGGATTGTTTGAGTGAAACTAAAAACTGAAAGTGGGAGATGGGTCCGGGGGACCTATAGAAGGCTTCTAGAGGGGTGGAGAAGATGAAAACATAGGGGAAAGGTGAAAAATCACCTACAAGATGCATACAAGGCTTAGGAACAGGATCAAAAGCTCAAAAAATACAAATTGACAAGTGTTGAAAAGCGTCAACGACAAAGAGAGAGGGAAAACGACAAAGAGGAAACACAAGACAAAAGAAATAACACGTCACCAAGAGGTTTGCTGCTTAGGGGACATTATTACACGCTTACATGTATGTGACAAGGATCATAAATCATCATAGGGGTCCTCGTGGAGGATGTGCGTGATTTTTGTGCTTACAAAGTCTAGTGCGGACTCATTCTTGACTTCATGTGCTTCCTTCTTAACCCAAATCTTGTTCATCATGTTCTTGGCCTCTACCAGATCAACCTTTTGTACCAGTTTCTTCATCTCTACCTGATTATCCTTCTTCGTATTCTTGCTTCTGCAGAACCTTGCAATACGTCCAGGCCTATTACAATTGAAGCATACAACATTTCTCTGACCTTTGTTCCTTCCAATCATCCTTGATCTGCATTGGTTAGCCTTGTGTCCAAATCTATTGCATGAAAAGTAATTACCATTAAAGGATTGAGCATTCCTTCTATTATTGTAGTTGTTTCTTATCTGACTTCTGCATTCACTAGCTCTATGACGAAATCTCTTGCATATAAAGCAGTTACCTCTGAAAGTTTGAGCATTCATTCCATTGTTGTAACCATTCTTTATTTGACTTTTGCATTCATTATCTTTATGACCTACTTTATTGCAAGTAAAGTGCTAACTGGAAAATGATGGAACATTTCTATTCACTCTGCTCCTACACTGAGTAACCTTATGACCAAACTTATTGCATGCATTACAATAACTATTGAAAGAAGGGTACCTTGAGCATTTGGTTGCCTGACCGGTGGTCTTCTAGGTCTGTTCCTTTGATTCTGGGTCTATTTGTCTTTGTCCTTCTTGATCTCAGCATTCTTTTCTTGACCTATTTTAGAACTTTCACCTTTCTCAAATCCCAAGCCTTCTTTGTCATCAAGACTTTTCTGACTTGCAATTATTCTATCAAGTTTAGCAGCACTCACTCTAAATTTATTTTCTTGAATCCATGCCTGTTTCAGATCAGCTTTTAGATTCACAACTTCTTGTCCAAGCCTTGTACATTCTTCATATTTATTTTTTATTACTTCATTTAGGTTTTCTTTAGCTTTTTCTCTTTCTACAACTTCCACTTTCAAATCATTCAAGGTTTCATTTGCTAATTTTAATTGTTCACTAACCTCCTTATGCTTTTTTTTAATCTCTTTACTTGCTCCCTTAATTTTTTGATGCACTCATTTGCTTCCTTGACATTTTCTTTCAGATCCCTATTTTCTATTTCAATCTTTTCAAGATCTTCAAGAGCAGCCTTAAGTTCTTCTTCACTAATAAGCATGCATTCTTCTTATATAGTTTCAGATGAATCAATTTCTTCAGGAGGAGTAGAGTACCTTTTACCTACCATGTGTTCAGTCTCCAAGATCTTCCTTAAGCTGTTAAACTTCTTCCAAGAAACCAGGCTTTGATACCAATTGTTGAAGGCACAAGACAACTGAGAGGGGGGTGAATCAGTATTATCAAAAAACCTTAACTTATTTAAACAAAATCACATTCACATTCACTTACTTTAACTCAATCTATTATGAAGATTAAACATGAATTGCAAAATCAAAACATAAACACATCAACATCATACACACATGGACACCAGATGTTTACATGGAAAACCCTAAAAAGGGAAAAACCACGGTGAATGTTAGCTCACAATATAATGTAATAACAATATTGAATAACAAAGAGGCTCACTGCCTTAGGGCTCCTGCCCAAATGAATGTTCACTGCAAAGAGGCTCACTATCAAGGGGTGTCTCACTGCCATGATGGGTGGCTCACTGCCATGAACTGATATAATAGTATCTACAAGTCTGAGTTCAGTTCCATTGAAGCACAATATATCTCTTCTTCTCTGCCTTTACAACACACACACTTTATCTTCGCATCTTTGCACACCTCACATCACTCACAAATTCATTACATATATTTATACCAATCATCAACCTTGGAACATCCATCAAGGTCAACAATACAACTTACAACCATTGGAACTATCTCCAAGGTTAGCATACATACATAAATCGAATTAGGTATGGACCTAAACAAACTTGCAAAGCAAATGAATGAAGTAAGAACATTTCATGGCTTATCTTGGACCCAAATACATCTTTACACACATCTTTACACTTCTACAATCCAAGAAACACATATGCAAAGAATGTTAACACCTAAGTCGACCAAACTGGTGCAATCATCAAGAATACTTAGACACACGCTTCCAAGAGCTTCATTATAGCTTGCGGATCAAGCACACACCTTCAATACATTCTGCAGACATCCACGAACAATAGAGAATCACTTGAGAGTTGACAAATCCAACTGCAACAGATCTCACATGAAGACAACAAATATTACTTGAAGATAGATCCCAAGTCACTCACAACAAACACTGTCGAACTTTGCTAATCAATAACTTACTTTCCAGAGCACCAAATCATAAATCCTTTGGAATTAAGATAGTTAAGGACCTTATAAACTTAAGTCTAGAACCGCAAGACCAAAATCCAAACTGCAGAGAAATGCAGAGAAAAATACTTTCTCCCTGTCACACTGCAAACACTGCCAGGCACAGTCTTCAAACTGGTGAATAGAACTTTTTCTGCACAACAATCCAGACCACCAAATTCTGGATTTAACATCTTTAAACACTTCTCTAAAACATATCCAAATCTCATACTCCAGTCTTCAATAGAGAGGAAATGCGGAGCAAAGACTCAGATAGTGTCCTTAACATGACAACTCAATCAATCAACAAACAACAATATTAGAAGACATAGTTGGCACCAATGACAAAACAAACATGTTGACATCAATGACAACACCAATTAGCACATACTTTCAAAAGAGGGATGAAGCAAAATAGGTAAAAAATGACTAAGGGATAAGCCATTTATTTCACAAAACCTAGGGACTTAACACAAAATCAAACCTTAAACTCTAGCTACCAAAAGGAAAATTTACAAGAAAATTTGATGTAGCAAGCGGCTCCAACAAGTTCCATTAGCTTTCGCAACTTGGTATGTTTATTATCAATACAAGAACCAATTTTGAGATAAAGCGATATGTAGGCTTAGTTGATGGTGAGAATCTTCTTGTTAGTAGGTTTATGAGTAGCTTGAACCCTCCTATTACGTGTGTTCTTTTATTTTTGGCAACTAAATATGTAGAGGCTATAGTGGAAAAGGTGAAGCTAGCATAGGAGAATGTGGCAAGAGGCCTTGGAGTTTAGTTTGGGAATCAAGTATTCGTTCCTTGTCAATTGGTTTGAGGTTTAGGGATCTTAGCCCCGACTCAAAGGGGGTTTTAGGACATCAACCATGCCTCTTAGGACTCCCCAACAATAGCATTAGTAGAAGCAAAAGCATTGGTAGGAACTACAGGGTGGTTAGTTTGTTGGTAATCATATCCATATGGATCAACAAAGCAATGTTATATGGATAATGTAGCTCTTTAATAGGCTAGAGGTGGTCAACCCAATCCTAGTTTCTTGAGCTTCCAATTATCAAGTGTACCACAACTAACACTATCTCAAATCATTATATCATGCTTCACATGTAGATAAGAGGGCCACATTACTATGTATTATTTGTAGGGATTAGTTATAGTTGGTGGTCAAGGTGTTGCAGTGTCAAAGAAAATGATAGGAGATGTTGGCGAGTCTCATCAAGTGTTTACAGTAGTTGTTAATAGACAAGATGATCATCAAGGAATAATTGTGGAGACCTTAGGTATGCTTGATGGTATGCAAGTTTCTATATTATTTGATTTAGGAACTTTTGACTCCTTCATTTCACCATCATTTATTGAGTGATGTAGGCTAGTGGTGGCAAGACAAGATAGTAGTTGGTAGGTTGAGTTGGCCATGAGTGCTAAGGTAGTAGTGGGCTCACTTGTGTGTGGTTATGTGTTGGATCTTGGAACCTTCAACACCATTGTTGATTTATGCATCCTACCATTATGGTCTTATGAGATCATCCTTGGTATGGATTGGCTTAATGCTCATCAAGCTAATATTGAATTTTATTGTAAGATAGTTGAGTATGTTGATGATCTTGGCGATCATGTTGTGATAATTGGAGTGCAAAGACATATATCTCTTTGTATGATTTCTACCATGTAGTTGAAATGAAGTATGTGGAAGGGGTGCTAATGAAGCCATAAATTGCCTCATTTTTTATACACAAGAGTAAATCCTTTCCCCCCTTTCCTATACCCTTTAATGTGGATTTAGGAGTAACCTAGGATTTATTTCTTGCAAACTAAGATATGTATACCTGTTTAATTTTGGTTAATTGGTGACATTCAATTGTTGATATTCTAACCTTCGTTCTTGGCCAAAAGATGTCTATTTTTATGTAAGTAGGAGCAATTTTTGAAATATAAAGAAAGACATAAAAACTATCTCTAGAGATTGGCTTTTAGAGGGAATCTTGGAGTTTCCATCAAGATAGCTTTGGACTTTTATCTCTAGAGATCTCAACACTCTACTTTAGGAGAATAGAGGGTAGCTCTGAAGAGCACTAGCAACCACCAGTTGTAGGGTAGAAGGCACTAAAGCTCTTTTGGGAAATTTTCCAAGTTTAATAGTTATAGTGGAACCCTTTCTTTACAACCAATTAATCATTCAAGGGATTAATCACCAACATGTAGCGGTGACCAAGGAAAACATGATGATAAATGTAGCCATTTTTGAAGCAACACTCCCCACCTTTCGCAAATAAATCAACTAGATAACAAGTAATCATTCATTGTAACCTTCAATTTTTAGTTATAGTTTAAATTCTAGAGTCTGAGTAGAAGTAAAGTATTATAATGTGCATGAGCATGATAGCTAGATCATAGGAGTAGTGGAGTAACTCCTTTTCCCCCTTTCCTATACCCTTTTATGTGGATTTAGGAGTAAACTAGAATTTTTTGCTTGCTTATATGAAGAAAATAAAATATGTTTATCTATTTAATTTTGGTTAATCATTGATGTTTAATTGTTGATATTCTAACCCCAATGCATGGTCGAAAGATGTCTATTTCTATGTAAACAAGACCATTTTTTGACATATAAAGAAAGACATAAAGACTAGCTCCAAAGATTAGCTTTTTGAGGGAACCCCAAAGTTGCCACCAAGATAGATTTGGATTTTTAGCTCTAGAGATCTTGACAATGGACTCCAAAAAAATAGAGGGTAGCTTTGAAGAGCACTGGCAACCACCAGTTGTAGGGTAGAGGGCACTAGAGCTTTATAGGGCAATTTTTTTTTTTATGAAAATGCAATTTATCTATTTAAATAAAATAACACTTCACAAAAAAAATAATGGGTGGTTAAAAGGCACACCCCAAGAGTCACATGGGCTAAGCCCAGAAATATCTAGAACAAAGTATCAAAGTATCAAAGGGTACAGGACCCATATAAAAATAAAGAGAAAACAGAATTAAGCAGCCAATGTCATTCCTGCAGATGGCGGATCCCTGTCATCCGGTTTCCCCCAAATGTCTGCGGGGTCCGGGTTGACATTAGGCATATCCCAACCATCTTCATTTTCCTGTTCTTCTTTCTGAACATTTGGCTCCTCGTGCTGAGGTAAGATAGCTAAATTTAACCAAGGGAAAACCTTAGTATTATCCCACCCTGTAGATGGTGGATGTGAAGAACTAGGAGCATTCTAGCCTGCATTGTCCATTGCAGGCCAACCAGCATTATCCATAACGGGCCACCCCACGTTATCCCAGTTGCATTAGCAGCACGGCCAGAGGTCCATCCATGCAGACGTGGAGAGACCGAGCACCTACGCCAGTGAGCATCGCGACATGGAGTAGGTTGAGAGTGAGGCTAAGAATCTCTGGCTAAACCACTTTTGCGTCTGTTAGGAGAGCGAGCTCTGACAGAGGATGGTGAGGGAGGAACACGAGCCATAGTGCAGGGAGCATTCCCCCAATGATCCAACAACTCTTGTAAGTGAGCCACTTCCAAGGCAACTTTGTTAGCTTGCACTTGAATCTGTAGGAGAACATTAGAACAGATAATAGTTTTAATGTACAGAGAAACATTAGTTCCAATTTTGCTTTCTGAAAATATACAAGAATTATGATCTTTCCATAATGCCAATAAAATCTCCACCCTGAAAGTATGCCAGATTTGAGTAAATTTTTTAGGAAACCTGGGTGAATCACCCAACAGGATGATTTGCCAGGTTAATGGATCAGGTCTGAAAGGCCGAAAAAAATCATGAATCCATATCCAGAATTGCTGAGCTCTGGTGCAATACCAGAAGAGATGTTGAATCATTTCAGCCTGTCCACAAAAAGGGCAATGAGGATCCTGGACTCCAAGGTGAAACAACCTAGTACCAACAGGCAAGCCTTGAAAGAGAATGCATTAGGAAAAATGAGCAAGTTTTGGCTCAAGAATGGCAAACCAAACAATTTTAAACCTGGAATGCCAAAGACTTAAAGAGCTATGAATAAGCCAGCGCTTATTAAGAGCGGCAACCATGGGTAAATGAGGTGAAAGCCACTTGTAAGCCATCCGTGGCTTGAAATGATGTAAAGGTGTGTCTGGATACCATTTCCAGTCCTTCCACCATGGCTTGTTGGACTGAATTCCAACCTTGTGCAACATTTCAGGTGGAATAGCCATAATGATTCTGTCATAAGTAGGCTTATCAACTTTTGAAAGAGAAAATTTTACATGGAATGGTTCCCAAGCCAAAAGGCTCATAGTGGGTCTGTGAAACAGGTCTTGAAGGGTCTGAACACCTTTTTTATGAAATTTGAGAGCCTTTAAACCTTGCAATTTAACCAAAGGTTGAGTTGCAGAAGCTAGGAGAGGTGACCACCAAATATTAAGGTGATTGAATGAAAGACCAGCACAAAGACCATCACCAGCCTAGCATAACCAAGGTTTAATTTTTTCCTAGGCTTTCCAAATGCTCTTAACCACAAACATGCCTAAGATTTGAATTGGTTCTCTCATGACAAGGAGAGTAGAAAAACCAATTCCTTTCCAAGCCGGTTTGTGCATAGGATGACCCATTTCAATGTTATACCGGAGTAAAACCTTCCATGCCTCACAACCAGTGAGCGCACGAACAATCCATTTGACCGCCAAGGTAGTTACTTGGCGGTGAGTAGAAAGAATACCAAGTCCTCTAGAATATCTGGGAAGGCAACAAAATTCCCATGCAACATGATGAAAACCATGGCGAGTATAAGAAGAGGTCCGTAGGAAATCCCGCAAGAGTTTTTCCAGTTTAGCATAAGAGTTTTTTGAAGGAGCCCAACAAGAAGAATAATAAACATGGGTTGCAGCCAAGATCTTAGAACAAACCTAAAATTTACCAGCCAGTGAAAGAGGCTTAGTAATCTAGACGGCAAGTTTTTGCTCCACACGGGTAAGAAAAGATTGCCATAGGGTGGCAGAAGTGCCCTGGAATGCAAAAGGAATACCCAGGAATCTAAAAATTTCACCATGGCCAACCCAGTGCTAGCCATATTGCTGAAGCTAATGAGGAGTGGGAAGTATAGACTGTTTGTAGCATAATGTCTTGTGGCATTGAATGGAAGAACCTGAGGCCAAACAAAAGGTCTCCAGACAACCAAGAGCATTTTGAACTAAATTTTCTTCTTCGAGTAAGGTTAAAAAGGAGTCATCAGCAAAATGACCATTAACCAGCTAGCTGGAACAATTTGGTAAGGAAATACCATGAACAAGCCTATTAGAAACTGAATGAGAAAGAAGATAACCAAAACCTTTTGCTGCAAGAACATACAGGCTTGGGGCAAGAGGGCATCCTTGGCGGATTGATCTGAAAAGGCCAAAAGTATGAGACTACTGGCCATTGATAGTGATGCAAGCAGAAGCATCTGAAAAGAGCATTTTGACTAATTGTATAAAAGAGGGTCCAAACCCTAATGCTGTAAGCATTGCAAGGATAAAGCGCCATTCAATGCGATCATAACCCTTAGCAAAATCTATTTTTAAAAAAATTGCTTTTTGGTTTGATTTTCGGGCCCATTCCATTCCCTCCCAAACAACAATGATATTATCTAATATATATGTACTTAATGAAGCCTGTTTGTTCAGGATGGACAATCAAAGGAAGTAGGTTGCGGAGTTTGAGCAAAAGGGCTTTAGCAATGATTTTGTAGGAGACATTGAGGAGGGTAATGGGCCTCCAATTGCAGATATCCTTTGGATTGCCAGCTTTAGGTATGAACTTAATGTTTCCTTGATTTATAATATTTCCTAAAGAATTGGAATGAAATGCTTCAAGGTAGACATTGTGTAAATCTTTTCCTAAACAATCCCAAAGGGCTTTATAGAACTCACAAGGAAAGCCATCAATTCTAGGTGCTTTCCCATCTGCCATAGAGCAGACAGCTTCCTTAAGGTCTTCAATGGTCAAAAGTTGATCATAGAAGCGAGTCTAGCTAGAGGACAGCCTCTTTGGAACAAAAACAAGACAATCATGCAAACTAGTTTGTCGCTCAGGAGTGTAATCTTGAGTAGTGAAAACTTTTTCATGTCTTACAAAAGCTTGGAGAATGTCTAGCAGATCTGTATGAACATCATTGTCCTCTTTGATTTGGTTAATACCGTGTGAGGAATGTTTGGCTCGAAGAGCAAGAAAGAACTCCTTAGAAACACGGTCCCCAATTTTTAGCCAGTGCATTCTGGCTTTAAGTTGTGCTCCTCTGGCATCATGGCAGTCAGCCATTTGTTTTTGATGCCATAAATTGGCAACAAGGACATGCTTAGAAGGAGAAAAAGGCTCAGTAGCTAAGGCCTCAGAACCAAATTTCAAAGCAGTGACAGTAGCTTCATAAGCCCTTCTCCTGAAATTGGCCAGCTGACGGCCATAGATGCGAAGAAACCTCGTTGTGCAGGTAATAGCATCATTCCACCACTTAATCCAACCAGTAGCATGCAACAACTGACATTCTAAATTCCAAATAGTTGAAATGTGTGCCAAGGTGGGTTGATGAGCAAGCAAGGAAGTGTTCAGAAAAAATTGAGATTTCATGGCGCGTGGCTGAGTGAGCTGCCACTCAATGGCAAACTGAATTGGAAAGTGATCTGGCAATGTCACATCCACTAACGGCTGCACAGGAAGGGTGGACGACGTGGAGAATTTAAAAAAAGATTGTGCAAAAATCATAGCACGATCAAGGCATTTAAAGACCCTGTCAGTTCCAGCCTGAAAATTGCACCAAGTATGCCATAAAGGACTGGAGTGACAGTGGCCAACATTGGGATCAAAAATCCCAATTTATTGTGCATATGGAACCACGCCTCTCTTTCGCTAGTTGGCCACCAAAAAGGCAGAACAACATCCTTGTCAGTAGTCGTTTGAACCATATTAAAATCTCCACAAATAAGCCACGTGGCAACAGGAAATGAATCCACAATCCACCGCCACAAAGCAGATCTTTTTGACACATCATTTGAAGCATAAACATTAAAAATCCTAAAAGAGTGATTATTAATATTGAGAAGCATCTAGACTAACCAGTTGGTGGGATCCACCCCATGATCCACCACTGAATCATGCCACCGATGGGACAAAAGAGTAGTTACACCACCTTTGCTAGCCTCATGGGCGGTAGAAAATAGTTTACTGGCTGCCAAATACAACGGCAAGCCGAAGACAAAAGAAAGCCTATAACTTTAACTTCTTGTAGGCATAGAACATCAAGAGAAACATAATGATGGAGAGCATCACGAATATAGTACTTCCTAGAGAGGTCAGTGAGACCTCTAACATTCCAAGAGAGAAAATTCATTTAAAATCCTCCACCATCTCCCCAGAATCCAGGCTTCCAAATGAAGCAAAACTATTCTGAAGAAAGTCGGTGGCATTTGACCCAAATTGGAGAGGAGGGATTTGATGTTTTTTAAGCTCCTAAACAATTTCTCCCTCCTCAGGAAGCTCACGGCTACGAGAGCACCTGCGAGGCATCACAAAAGAATTGACATGGGCTCTTGCCCTTAGTGGTGATGCTTGTTGCGAAGGCAACACAAGAGGACTCTTATTATTGTCCTTCTCGCCAAGTGCAGAAAGCTTTAAAACCTCTTTAATTGCTTCAGAGGGCTTAAGAACATCCACAGAGGGTTTCACTCTGTGTTTGCGATTGGTAATAGTAGCCCAAGTGTCCATTGGTTTAGAAACCACCTCCTTGGGCATAGTTGCTACATGGTTTGCTACAGGGCGTGCCTGTACAGTCTCCTTGAGAGGAGCCCGGGTTCTAGGCACAACAAGAGGACAATCCCTAATTTTATGCTCTGCTGACTAACAACGATAGCAAGTATTGGGCAAATTGAAGTATGTGACTTTCTGGGTGTACCGAAGGGGGCCAATTTGAATGTCAATAAATTCCTTGAGGTCTTTCGAAAGATCCACCTCAACATAGACACGCTTTTGAGGGCGTGCTTGAAAGAACCTATCAGGTTCAACACAAATAACTCTTCCTAAAGAAGAGACAATGTCATGCAGGAAGTGCAGATAGGGCAAAGGCAAACCAGGGAATTCAATCCACACAGGAACTCTGTGTTTGGTATCATCAGAGGCCACAAAATCCCGTGTCCACTGTTGGAAGACCAACAGGGAAGACCGAACATACCAAGGGCCATGGTTTAAAACTACTTGAACATGGCTAACTTCCGCAAAGCGAAAAAGGAAAAAGCCTTTGGTCAGATTCTGGACCATATCAAGGTAGACCCCATGAGGGACCCAAGCCTTTTGGACCCATTCTTTGAACATAGATTCAGGGGGAGTTCTCCCTAAAAAATAACCAATGAGAGTATGCTGCTCTAACCATAAACAAGCAGTATCAAATTCCTGTGATGGTAAGATCACATCAGCAGGAGGGTCTTAGGGCTTACCTCGTGGAACACCTTCGGAACAAACTTTCGGGGACGCTTGGTCAGTGGAGGAGCCATTGTTCAGAGCTGAAGAACCACCAACACCAGCAACAAATGTTGGGTTAGAAGCGGTAAGAGGCATTTAAATGGCCAAAAAGCCACAATAAATACAGGCATACTGCAAAAAAAAGGCTATATTTCCTGCGCCTAGGGCGCGGTATGACCCTAGAGAGACAATGGTGGCCAATCTCAAAAATATGCAGAGCAAAAAACTTGTTGCCTTCCGTCGATCGTTTTTCTGACTCCGCGTTTTTCGAAAGTACTTTGAACTCACACTCTAGAGTTGTGGAAGTTCAATTGCTCTAGGGTAATTTTTAAAGTTCTAGAGTTATAGTGGAATCATTGCTTTATAATCAATCAATTAGTCAAAGGATCAATTGCCAGCATGCAATTATGGCTGAGGAAAACATAATGAGAAATACAATCCACTTTTGAAGTAACACTCCCCACCTTTCATGAAGAAATCGACTAGAAATCAACAAATCGTTCATTGTAATAAAACCACCTTCAGTTATAGTTTAAATTCTAGAGTCTGAGTAGAAGTGAAGTATCATAATATGCATGAGCATGATATCTAGATTGTAGGAGTAGTGGAGTTTTCCTAGAAGTCTTCTTAGGGAATTCGTTAAAGCTTCCTAAATAAACAAACCTGCTGAATCCAAAGTAGGAGTTAGTGAAAGTTAGTAAGAAATTAGCATTAGTTTATGAAACAGGGCATGTAATCTTTCTTTCAATAAAAATACAATATGGTTTTGCAATATTTGACACTCTTAATGAACTAAATTTGTGTCTAATTATCTAAATACATTAGTTAACAACAATCTCATTCATCCAAAGGAGGAAGGGTCACTCGCCCAGGGGAACAAAGCTAGAAAATGATATTTTGTAGTTAATGTTTTATGTGGTTTTCTTTTTAGTGTGTAGTCTTACTATGTGTAGTCGTGGTTAGCGCATAGTTCACATTATTGTATGTTTCTTAGTTGTTGTCATAGATATCCTGTAGACCTATTAAATGTTTTAGTGTTTTCTTCAAATAGTTCATTTCTAGCTAGTGAAATACTTGTTTCTTGTTTCATATAGCATTGTTCAGAAAATGGTTTTCAAAAAAAGAATTACAAGATTGTTTTAATATCAATAGTTTATCTTTACTTTTCTTGCAATCTCAATTTAGCATAAGCATTCAAATTCGTAGATTAACCTTTCTTTCAACAATTTCAATTTAGTAGACATGATATTTCCATAGTCCATGTAGATGAAATTGTAATGCTTCTAGAAAAACTGTGTATTGCTTTTTTTGCCTCAACGTTTCGGATCACACTCCATGATCCATCTTCAGGAGGAATTAAAAATCTTAGCTTTGAAACCAATCTTCCTCCCATGAAGGGTCAATATTGTAGACATGATATTTCCACAGTCCATGTAGATGAAATTGTAATGCTTCTGGAAAAACTGTGTATTGCTTTTTTTGCCTCAACGTTTCAGATCACACTCCATGATCCTCCTAAAGATGGATCATGGAGTGTGATCCGAAACGTTGAGGCAAAAAAAGCAATACACAGTTTTTCCAGAAGCATTACAATTTCATCTACATGGACTGTGGAAATATCATGTCTACAATATTGACCCTTCATGGGAGGGAGATTGGTTTCAAAGCTAAGCTTCTCCTCCTGAAGATGGATCATGGAGTGTGATCCGAAACGTTGAGGCAAAAAAAGCAATACACAGCTTTTCCAGAAGCATTACAATTTCAATTTCAATTTAACACAAGCATTTAAATTTCTAGATTAACTTCAATTTCAACAATTTCAATTTAGCATGTGTGCACAATTTCAATTCCTAGGATAGAAGCAATACTAGTTTAGGTTTCCAAATCCTCTATTGTAGATAGCCTTAGGATACCACCCTGGTTTGACAAGATAAAATTATCTATTAAAGTGGAGGGTTCAATGACACCTCATCAGGTGCTAGATGTTTGCTATCACTATGAGTGATCTTACTAAGAGTGAATGCTGTGAGGTTTCTCTCAATGATCACCCACTCTTGAGGGATTTTGTTGATGTCTTCCCTGCTACCATTCTTGGTATGTCATTAGACCAGGATGTGGACTTTCATATTGATCATTTTTCTAGTGGTAGCCAAGCAACCCATTAAGATTGCTTGTCTAAAGTGAAATGTAGATACCCTTCCAAGAACTTATTGACAACCTCAATTTATCCATTTGACTAAGGATGGCATGAAGAGTTGTAATCCAATTGAGTTCCCAAACAAGAGAATAAATATATCCAAAAGTTACTAGTAAAGACAGGATCACAATCACTAACAATAACCCTTGGGGTACCATGTAACTTTTTTATATTCTTGACAAATGCTTTTGCCACTATACTTGTAAAATGATGGGATGATGCAATAAAATGGGAATATTTTGTGAGGCGATCCACTATTCCCGAGGACACTCTTACCTTCATATCTTGGAAGGCCTATGACGAAATCCATGGAGACCTCTTCCCACTGCAGGCTAGGAATAACTAAGGGCTGCAAAAGATAAGGTGTCTTAACTGTCTCCCCTTTATTTCTTTGACATACAAAACATTTGCCACAATTTTTTTAACATTACCTTTAATCCCTGCCCAAAAGAAATCCTAATTGATTTAATGATATGTCTTAAAAAATCTCGAATGTCCTCTAATTGGATAACCATGGAGCTCCTCAAGAATCTTGTGTTTCAAGGTTGAATTCTTGCATAGGTGTTGTCCCTATTCCAGGTCAAACCAAAATTGAAGCATTTCCAATTTTTCTCAATTCTATGGAGGTTGTCATATTGTCGAAAGAAAGTCAACTTTGCTCCTTACTAAATTGTTTTGAAATCCCTAAGGCCTTTTCTTTTCTTCAACCTAGTTTATGAAATGTTTTTTTCTAATCATCTATCAACATTTTGTTTGAGTCCTTAAACCCTCGTTGGTACCTGATACCTTGTTCAGAACCTCAAAAGTTTATGAAATCAACTAAGATTTATCTTTGTAGCCTTTAGCGGTAATTCATACAGGTTTCAAAACTTGTGGTGTTGTTTGGTGCTCCTTTGAAATTTGCATCAATAAGGTTTTTAAACCTTGTCAGAGAAACGAAGATGTTTAAAAACCTTAGTGTATTTTTAACATACTTCTCAAATTCAAAGAGAATAAACTTTCAAGAATTCATCAAAAATTTAATACGGTTTCAGAACCCTAATGGGCTCCTAAAAGCATTTTCAAGATCCAATCGAAATCTCTAAAAATTTAATGGATGATTGAGTTTGGGAAGGTTACAGTCTTCATCGACAATTGAAAATTTTCACAATTGTATTCAAAATTATGGAGAGTGAGGAGGTAGTTGAATCTTTGAGAAATATATTTAAAATGCTTGTTGGAGGGTCTATGTCGGCACTTAACAATCAATTTGCAACTTCTTTCAAATTCAAGAAACATTTTAGTACTCATCGACAACTTGATATGGTTTTACAACTAACTTCTAGCTTTGATGACTTTTAAAGAAATGCCTCATCATAACCACAGCAAGTATATTGAAAGGAGATATGTTACATAGTGTTTATTCAAAGGAGATTTTTACGTAGTACTTGTCGACACTTTAAATTGGTTTTAAAACCACTATTGAACTCTGACGTCCTTTCATGATGCATATAGTGTGAGGAGAAAAGTTCATAAGAAAAGTATTCTCTATCGAAGAAGACTCGTCTATTCCATAAGATGATATAAGCACATGTTGTTACACTGCCAACTCCCACTACTCAGTACACCGATAAAGGCACCAATGTTTACGTAGAGAATCTTTGTGGAGAGTTGTTGTAACCGCCCAAGAACTGATGCACAGAGAATGAAAAGTAATGAAGATAATTTGTGATCTCTCCTCCATAAACCAATGAGAGTTGCAATAACAGGAGACGCGATTATCCTCACAAGGAAATCACACTGTCACACCAAGTGCAATGAATAGGCCTTTGATCAGATTTACTCAGTTTCTATCAATTTCTTAACCTGCCAAAATGGGAGCTTCGAACGAGTTCTATTTAAATATCATCCATTTCAATGGTCAAACAGTCAATAGTAATTTTACACCTCATCCACAATAAAAAGTGGTAAATATTTGTCGTACTTTTATTGGTCAAAATTGGCCTTTGACTGTTGAAGTGGGTGATGTTTAAGAATAGCCGAATGAATGCTTGTATGAAAATGTGGAAGCATAAAACAAGGCATGTGAATTGTTTGATAGTATCCTCCAAAAATATGTTGTCTCATGGAATACAATGATTGTGGGGTGTGCATGAATGGGTATCTACAAAATAGATTTGTTGAAAAGCTTTTGCAATCAGCTGGTGTGAAGCTAAACTCCACAACCTTTGGTAGCATCTTCTCTTCCTGAGCCAAAATGGGAACTTTGGAACAGATCTTAGACATCCATTCGTAGTGAAAAGAATTTGTTGAATAAACATATGAGAAGTTTTTCCACCTTGGAAATGAATAGGGAAGTCAGGTTTGTTTAGCCCATACACTTTTGCTAGCAAATCTTAAATGTATTCAAGTACATAGGTGCTTTGGATTGTGAATACATTTGTTTCCTTTGTGCTTGTTGGAATGTTTCATTTGAAAAATAGCTTTTAAAGATTATGATATTGGTGATCCATGCAAATGTTAAAGGCTGGTGATTTTCTCATTGGCGATGGTTAATGTGCTCTTGCTAGTTAGTGTACTTCAACCTGGAATAACTTGCTGACCATGGAGATTTTTGAAGTTCACAAATTATATTTGTAATTGTTGGCAGGCAGGGGAGTTTGACTGCTGTCCTAAAACCAATGCTATAGCAACAAAGGACAACAGAAATACAAACACACAAACATGAAAGAAGGAGAGGGCAAATTGAAGACACAAAACATAAATTATATTTATATTTCCTCTTTCCAAAATACATTCAAAAATTTCATACACATGATGCAGAGTTGCTACTCTATTTTACAAATTCAAACTATGATTTTGCCCCAAACCTGGAGCTGTTGTACCTTCACTATGCTGTTGCACATTCCCTTCTCACTACGGCTGCAATATTCTTTTGTTGTTTGTTGTTCTCTTCTGGAACCTTCAAAACATTCCTCCTTTGTGCTACTGCAGGCTTCTTTCTCTTTGTTCTTTTCTTCTACTGTTGTAGGCTTTCACTCTCATTCCTACGGTCAACTCTTTTCCCTCTATTTTGTCATATTCCGTGTCTTGCCAAAAACTGGCACTCAACTCTTCTTTCAAATTCAAAATAACCTACCAAATTTAATGCTGGCAGGTGCAAACGGTTACTGGAGCAGATTTGAGGAGATCCTCAAAACTGACGTGGGGGTAGTGGAATTAAATGTTGACTGACGGAAGATTAAATTTTCCAACACTCCCCCTTAATCTGAAGTCAGATGTCATTCAATAATTTTCTTTCCGAAACTGATCTTCAAAGTTATCTTCTTTGCATTTGCCTTTCCGGAGCAGATCTCCGGAGCTGTTATTGCCATTCTGGATCACCTCCGGAGCTCTTTTCTGCATCTCCGGAGCACCTTGTCTCCATCTCCGGAGTTGACACCCTGCATCTCCGGAGCATGTCCAAAGCTACACATACTTTCCAAGGTTGAACCTCTAGAGCTCTGCTATGTCTTTCTGGAGCTAAACCTCTAGAGCTGTCTTCTTTCCAGGGTTGCACACCTCCGGAGCTGTCAACAATGTCAAGCCTATCTCTTAGGCGTTCAATAGAATCTTTTGGCAATGCCTTTGTAAAAATGTCAGCGAGCTGCTGCTCGGATCTGCAATACTGTAACTCAATCTCTCCTCGTTCTACCAACTCCCTTATAAAATGATAATGGACCTCAATGTGCTTGCTTTGTCCATGGAAGACTGGATTCTTTGTCAAGGCTATTGATGAAACATTGTCACAATGAATGGTTGTACCATCTTCTTGCTGCTCATTCAAGTCTACAAGGATCCTTCTCAACTAAATAGCCTGACATGTTGCTGCATTTGTTGCAAAATACTCAGCTTATGCTGTAGAGAGAGAGACAATGGGTTGCTTCTTGGATGCCCATGAGATCATGCATGAACCCATGTGAAATACATAGCCGGATGTGCTCTTCCAGTCATCCACATTACCTGCCCAATCACTATCTGTGAAACTAGGCAACTTAAACTCATTAGAAATACCATACAAGATGCCATAACCTATTGTGCCATTCACATATCTCAGGATCATCTTTCTTGCTTGCCAATTTGTGTCCTTAGGCTTCTCCATGAACCTAGAAATCAGGCTTACTATATACATCAAATCAGGCCTAGTGGCTATCAAGTACATGAGGCTTCCAACCATGCTCTTGTAGAGGGTTGGGTTTACTTCCTTGCCGCTGTCCTCTTTACTCAATTTTAGACCTATAGCTGTTGGTGTAGGGGCAGGTTTACTAATCTCCATTTTAAATCTCTTCACAATCTATTTGGCATAGTTAGTTTGTGAAATAAATATGACATGCTCTGTTTGTTTGACCTCAATGCTAAGAAAATACTTTAGCAGACCTAAGTCTGTCATCTCAAACTCATTCTTCATTGCCTCTTTGAAATCAACAATGAAAAGATCACTATTGCCAGTAAAAATCAGATCATCTACATACAAAACAACAATCAAAATATTACCTTCAGCTACTTTGATGTAAAGAGTGGGCTCACTATTACTTTTTCTAAAACCATTACTCACTAGATATGAGTTTATTCTGCTATACCATGCCCTAGGTGCTTGTTTCAGCCCATAGAGGGATTTCTGGAGCCTATATACTTTGTCCTCTTGCCCTGGGACTTCATAGCCAGGTGGCTGCTCCACATACACTTTCTCTTTCAGCACTTCGTTCAAGAAGGCTAACTTTACATCCATTTGAAACACCTTCCACTTGTGTTGGGCTGCTATTAGTATGACTGCCCAAACTGTTTCCAGCCTTGCAACTGGTGCATATGTCTCATCATAATCTCTTCCAGGTTGTTGTTTGTACCCTTTGACAACTAGCCTCGCCTTATGTCTTTCAATCTTTCCTTTAGCAGTAAACTTGGTCTTATAGACCCACTTAACTCCAATCACTTATTTACCCTTGGGTAAATAAGTTAGTTGCCATGTGTCATTCCTCTCTATGGCATCCAACTCTTCATCCATGGCCTTACACCATTTCTCTTCTTTCACAGCTTCTTCAAAGTGCATTGGATCACTACAAAAAAATAATGCAAAATCTAAATTCTCATCCATATCAACATACCTTGTGCTATCATAAATCTCCTTCACACTCCTTGTCTTCTGTGGCATCAATGATGCGAGTGTAGGGTTTGAATTGTAACCTCCAGAGTTGCTGTTGTTCTGACCTTTGGAGCTACTGTATTGCTGACCTCTGGAGTTGTTGCTTTGTTGAACTCTAGAGCTGTAGATCTCTAGAGTTGCACACCTCCAGAGCTGTTGATCTCTGGAGCTGCTACACTGTTGTCCACTTCTGAAGTTGCTATTCTGTTGGACACCTCCGGAGCTGCTGTTCTCTAATGCTCTATGGTAGTTTCTCCCCAAGATGATGCTCTCCATAGTTCCTCCAGAGTTGTTGTCCTCCGGAGCTTCTTCATCTTCAAGGGGTATTGCAACTGAAATACCCGTGGTGCTGTCCACCGTTCCATCCCATGCTTCATTCTCAATGAACTCAACATCCTTGCTGATCACAACCTTTTTGGTGATGGGATTATATAGTTTGTAGGCTTTTGACTCTTCACTATAGCCTATGAAGATACATTTCTCACCTCTATCATCAAATTTCTGCCTCTTCTCTTTAGGCACGAATGCATATGCCACACACCTGAAGATTCTTAGGTGTTCAACACTCCATTTGTTATTTATCCACGCCTCTTGTGGAATCCTATCACGAACAGCCTTTGTAGGACACCTATTCAATAGGTAAACCGCTGTTGTTACAACTTTACCCCAAAAATTATGTGATAGTCCTTTTGCTTTCAGCATGCTTGCTGCCATCTCTTGAATGGTTCTATTTTTCCTTTCAGCCACTCCATTTTGCTGTGGAGTATACCTAGTTGTAAACTGCTTTTCTATGCCTTCATTCCTACAAAAATTTAGAAATTCCTTAGAGATATACTCTCCCCCTCTATCTATTCTTAAGGATTTTATATAGTGGCTGCTTTGCTTTTTAGTTGATGCCTTAAACCACTTGAATTTCTCGAAGTCTTCTGATTTGTTCTTCAAAAAATAAACCCATATTTTTCTGCTGTAATCATCTATGAATGTCATAAAATAAGTATTTCCAGCCAAGGTGTGGGTTTTCATGGGACCACACAAATCTGAGTGCACCAACTCCAATGGTGCTTTTGCTCTCCCAGAATGCCCTGATTGAAAGGGTTGTCTATGCTGCTTTCCTAAAATGCAAGCTTCACATTTTCCATCGGGCTCTACAATGTTTGGTAGCCCTCTAACTATGACTTTCTTAGACAATAAACTCAAACCAAAAAAACTTAAGCGCCCATACCTCAAATGCCACAATTTGGATGGGTCTTTGATGACTGTCCTAAAGGCAGATTGTTGTTCCACTGTTGTGAGCACCGGAGATAGTGTCGGAGACTCTATATGTATCTTAAGAGGAAACATTTTGTTTCTTGTCATCTACACTGTTGCAATCACTTTCTTATTGCCTCCTTTGTCAAATATTTTTCACTCTCCATTTTCCATCAGGATTTTATAACCATTTTGGACCATCTGTCCAATGCTCAATAGGTTATGTTTTATGCCAGGGGCATAATAAACATCCTGGATCACTCTCCTTTCACCATTCTTGGACTGAATGTTGACTTTACCTTTTCCCATGATGGGAACTTGCTCGTTGTTTCCCATTTTTATTTCAGTCTGTATGCTGCTATCTATAGAGGCAAAGAAGTTTTTATTTCCACTCATGTGGTTGCTACAACCGTTGTCTAGATACGATACTTCATCACTACTCCTCTCAGCAAGGTTGTAAACAATAAATACATTTGACTATTTTTCATTTTCAGCCTTGTTCTCATTTGCTACATTAGCATTTTGGCCTCCATGATCACGTTGTTTCTTTCTACTCTCACTAGTATAATGACCAAACTTATGACAGTAATAACATTGAACATTGCTTTTGTCATACCTCTGATTAGAACTGTTCTTCTTCTTTTCTTGATAGCTTGGCTGTGAGTTGCTTATGTCTTCTTGGTTGTTTGAAACTCCTCTTCTGGAGTTGCTTCTTCCTCTACCTCTTTGACCTCTATCTCTACTATTTCTTCCTCTTCCCCTACCTCTTGCATTGGTTTGAGCCTTGAAGGCTTGCTCAAGGGAAGGAGCGGATCTATTCAACCACTACTCATGGCTTTGTAGAGAACCCATCAACTCATCCACTGTCATCTTGGACAGGTCCTTAGTCTCTTCAATGGTTATGACAGTAGGGTCAAATCTAGAAGGTAGACTCCTTAGGATTTTTTAAACAATCCTTTGATCATCCATGGTTTCTCCATTTATCCTTAGTTGATTTATCATGGTAGAAACCCTAGTGTGAAAGTCTAAGATAGACTCACTGTTCTTCATCTACAAGGTCTTAAAATTTCTCCTAAACAGATGGAGTTTCACTGATCTCACCTTGTCAGTTCCCTTATGGTTGTTCTGCAATATTTCCCATGCCTGTTTTGAGTAGTTTGCTGCTACAATGCGGGGGGAAATAGCCTCTGTCAAGGCTGCCTCAATTAGACTAAGGGCTTTTGCATCCTTCACTCTTGTTTCTTTTAACTGGTTTCTTTGAGCATTAGATAGTGTTGCATAAGCTGTTGGGTCTGTGGTGTCTGTGAACCCATTGATGACCAACTCCCATAGGTCATTAGCAACCAATATTGTCTTCATCTTCTTAGCCCATATATCATAATTTTGTCCATCAAAATTCGATGGTTGCTATTATCCTTTGCTATCCCCACCTTCCATGCTTCTCAAATCTGAGAAGGTTGATAATGCCTAGTCAAACTAGGGCTTATATAAAACACCCACAATCTAATTGCCCAGAAAAATAGGGCTCTGATACCACTTGTTGGTAGGTAGGGGAGTTTGACTACTGTCCTAAAACCAATGCTATAGCAATAGAGGACAGCAGAAATACAAACACACAAACATGAAAGAAGGAGAGAGCAAATTGAAGACACAAAACATAAATTATATTTATATTTCCTCTTTCCAAAATACATTCAAAAATTTCATACGCATGATGCAGAGCTATTGCTCTATTTTACAGATTCAAACTATGATTTTGCCCCAAACCTGGAGCTGTTGTACCTTCACTATGCTGTTGCACATTCCCTTTTCACTATGGCTACAATATTCTTCTGTTGTTTGTTGTTCTCTTCTGGAACCTTCAAAACATTCCTCCTTGCTGCTACTGCAAGCTTCTTTCTCTCTGTTCTTTTCTTCTATTGTTGTAGGCTTTCACTCTCATTCCTATGGTCAACTCTTTTCCTTCTATTTTGTCTCATTCCATGTCTTGCCAAAAACTGGCGCTCAACTCTTCTTTCAAATTCAAAATAACCTACTAAATTTATTGCTGGCAGGTGCAAACAGTTGCTAGAGCAGATTTGAGGAGATCCCTAAAACCGACGCGGGGGTAGTGAAATTAAATGCTGACTGATGGAAGATTAAATATTCCAATAGTAATGATGTTCCCTAAAGGGGATGAACTAAGTGAGTAATGTGAGGTGCAGATTCATTCCACCGAGTTTGGTGTTTATTCTAGAGAGCACGGCATGTAAGTCCACTATCTTGTTCAACAATTATTCTACTATTTTCACTATGGTGAATCAAACAATTATATCAACCATTGATTTGATGTCTAAATGGTCTACAATAAAGGTCTTTCTACAAATCACAAGGGAGTTCACTTATTTGTTTTTTCATAGCTACTTTGAATGCAAGAGATTATTTATTGCAAGGAGATGCAGGAGATTATTTATTTTACAAAGGTTGTTTTGAGTAGTAAGGGTGTTTTGTGGAGAAATACGAGCACTATTTAATCGAAGTTACAAGGTGTAAACTGTGAATCTTGTTTTGTTTGATCATGATCTAAGCTCAAAACCCATCAAATTAAGTATCTAGTTTCTCAAGTGTTATTGGTTGATCCTACATCATGGGATCTACTTTGTATAAAGATGTGGAAACATTAAACAGGGCACATGAATTATTTGATAGACTGCCTCAAAGAAATACCCTCTCACTGATTGCAATGAACACATGGCTTGTAGGTTGATGGTGATGAACTACAGTTTAAATGTAATAGAGAAGTTTGACAATAATATGACAAATGTATTTAAGGCAAAGGTATGCCACCTATTAGTTACAAAAAAACACAAATACTATGTACTATGAGATTCTTCTTTTTAGTTATACTGACTAGGTAAAAGGTAATTTGCTTTGCAATCACTTTAAATTCAAATACATTGGAAAGCTTGAGAGAGAAAATAGGGCAACTTTCCAAATGGTGCTAGATATTTACTATATAAACATATCCACTTAAAAATTTTCTACATTAATGACCGAGTCATAGAAATAAATGTTCGCACAGATCCAAGTTTCATGGTTGACATTACCAAGGGCAAGGAAGTTGAAGTTGATTTCAAGTATTCAATTAAGTGGATGGAGACTATGGTTCCTTTTAAATGACAAATGGTTAAATAAGTGAATCAATCTTCTTTGCCGTAACATTAGAAATTCACTAATTCTCCATTATCAGTTTTTGTGTAGCAATTCTTCTTTTCACTAGATTTCATGCTACTATTCTTATGCAGCTTCTCAAGAACAACTTCAAATATTCTCATGACGAGGAGTCTACAGATAGCCAAGAGAAGATAGGTTGGAAGTACATTCATGGAGGTGTCTTCAGACATCCTCAACAAAAGTCCTTATTTTGCGTTGTTCTTGGATTTGGGACTCAACTTTTTGCTCTTGCCATATTCATCTTCATGCTTGCATTGGCCACAGTACTAGGGTTACCATTAGTAAAGATGGATCTTTAGTTTCAATTACAAAGATGCTTCTTGAACCTATTTTAGATGATCAAGATACTAAGGCCTTCTTTGAAATCGTATCGAATCTTAGGGCCTTTGTCCTTGCAGCGTTGCTTGGAGAAAACAAATTCTCTCACATCTTTCCAATAAGACCAATGAGATGATCTTTTTCCTTAGATGAATGTAATTCTCAATTACTTTTTAAAAAAGTGACTTAAGTCACTCATTGTAACCTAGGTTAAAAAATAGACCTTATTTTTGGAAAAATAAAGCAAAACATAACCAAAAATAAGGTTTATTTTAATTTATTTTATTTCAAGTACTTATTAGTTAGTTATGAGGGGAATTTATAAATAAGAGGAGTTTGGATGTAATGGGGGATTCTTTTGGGAGGAAAATAGGGATTCTTACATAGAGTACAAAGGTAAGGGAGTTGTAGAGCTCTCCTTTTGGGATTGAATAAAGAATAATGAGGTTGGTCGTAGAGCCAATATGTTATCTCTTTATGTTGTAGATTATTCATGTTTCTAATTTGCAACCTTTCTTTGTATCTTTTATGTTATGTGTGAAATTTAGATGTTTTCCTTTATGCAATTGGGATAAGATTATAGGTAGTTATCTGATCGTGGAGTCATGAAACCATATGCAAATGCATCTCTCATATTCTAGATTGCATTTCTTTTGAAAACCCCAGTTGCATGCCTTATTTTCGAATAATATTTATGGGGAAAAGGATATTGGTATTAGTTTCTTTCCCTCATGAAGTCTTTAATTATATTTTTCATTTCATTTTTAGTTTAGTTTCCTTTCCTTCTTTCTAGTCAAAAGCACACCCCAAGAACCCAAAATTCTATCATACAAGGGAGCTGCCCCTCTCAAACGTAGAGGAAGATCGCTAATCCAATAGTGATCTCTCCAATTGTTGGAACATTTATTGTTGCATGTTGGGCGAGTCTAAGATATTTGCAGTGAAATATCACAGTGACAAATCTATTTACCAATAATAGGTACAATCACTCTTTATACCACAAAGAGTTTCCCTTCCAAAATGTTAGTTCAATGAAAGCACAACTACTTCAATGGAAATTTGATTTCTAATATATTTATGATCTTATATCAGTGTATTATCAATGGAGATTGCATCAAAATAGAAAACCCACTACAGAGAAAATATCAAACATGAAGAACTCAACACAATGACACAGTGTTTACGTGGAGAAAACCCTTTCAGGTAAAAAAATCCACTAGGAAAGAGGCACAAGTTTGTATTAATCTGTAAAAGATTGTACAATACATCAACTACACAACTCTATCCACCAGTCTTCAATCCGACAACATTCCTGTAGCACCTGAGTACCTAAAACATGTATTACAACAACAATTACAAGGGAAAATACATATAGAAGTGCTCTCACACCTCCCTAGGCATTCACTTTCTCTCTATTGAGAATCTCCAACCTATAAACATTAAATGTCATCTTACAAGCACGTTCCACTTGTCCAAAAACAACCATGCAAGGTTGGGCGCCCAAGACTAAATCTAGTCTCTTATAGCATCTTATGACGCGTCATAACTATCATAGATTCCACCAAAGAGTATCTTCCCAATATGGGAGCCTTGGGCTAAACATAACAACTCACAACTAATGAGTATCTGTCATATGCGTCATATTGTCATAGAATCTTATGACAACTTGCAGCTATCATAGATTCTTTACATGCACCCACCAAACATTATGACATGTGTCATATATGCTAAAAATAGTGGATTCTCCCTAGGTGGTATCTACACTCATTTACTATTAAGTTTTACAATTGCCAACCGTAAATGTCACTTCTTAATTACCTCTGGTGAATCCGGAATTACCACTGCCGGTGAAACTACCTCATTCCCTTATGGGTAATTACAAATTACAAATAATAAATGGAATAAATACAATATTAAGATTTACAAGGTTAATGGCACCTTATCCCTACACAAACAAACTTATATTAGGATCATTTTGCAATTGTTGAATGAGATACCTTGTAGTAACATCATTCTACCACTCAACTTTGGCTTCTTCAACTCAATTTGCTTGTAGTATTGAGATTACACACAATAATGCATCATCGTTCTCATCCTTCTTGGATAGTACATTAGCCACTATATTCTCCTCTCCTTTCTTATAGACTATCTCAAATTCACAATCCAACATATTAGTGACTCATTTTTGTTGTTCTTTTGAGGATAACCATTGCTCGATATATTTTTTTGGCTATCATGATTTTTCTTAACTTTGCGGTGTCTACCCATCAAATATGGCCTCCATTGTTTCATTACATGAAGAATAAAGACCATTTCCTTCTCATAAATGGGTTTGAGTTGATTCTTAACCTTCAATTGATGACTTTCAAAAGTAATCGACCCAACTTCCTACATGAGAACTATTCCTATGTCATTTCTTGAAGCATCGCTCTCCACAATAAAATCCTTGGTGAAGTCTAGAGTTGCTAGAACTGGAGTGTTACACATAGCCTCCTTCAATCTCTCAAATGTTAAATTAGCTAACTCATTCCCCTGAAAAGCATCATTCTTCAATAGTTCTGTGAGGGGTGTTGCTATGTAGCCATAATTCTTTACAAATATTTTATAGTATCTAGTTAGTCCTAAGAAATCCCACAAGTTTTTAATGGTTCTAGAAATTTGCCACTCCATCATAGCCTTCTTTTTTTCATATGAACACTTGCTCCTTCATGAGACACTATGTGACCCAAGTACTCCACCTCTTTCAGACCAAAAGCACACTTGGAAGGTTTAGCATAAAGTTGATGTTGTTTGAGAATTTATAATGCTTGATCAACATAGTGTAAATGCTCTTCCCATGTCTTGCTATAAATCGATATATCATCAAAGAACACTAATACAAACTTCCTCATAAATGGCTTAAAGATGGAGTTCATCAAACTTTGAAATGTAGAAGGTGCATTAGTAAGATCAAATGGCATTACTAGAAAATTAATGTAGTCTTGGGAATGTCTTATTCCTTAATTTTAATTTGGTGATAACTTGATCTAAGATCAAGTTTTATAAAAACATAGTTCCATTTAGTTCATCTAGTAAATCATCAATGATTGGAATAGGAAATTCATCTTTGATAGTGTACCTATCGAGTTCTTTGTAGCTTGGACACATGCACCAAGTGTCATCCTTCTTATATACCATCAACATTCAAGAAGAGCAAGCACTAAGTTGGATATGCCTGATAATACTTGCCTCTAGCATCTCCTAAACCATCTTCTCAATTTCACTTTTTTTGTATATAGGGATACCTATAGGGCCTAATGTTGGGTGGTTGGATCCCTGGTACTAGTTCAAAAGCATGATCATGAAACCAATAAGAGAACAAATAAGGGAAGAAACCAACAAGATGAAGGGATCATGATCATGCCATTCAACTAGTACCAGGGAGCCAACTATCCAACTTCAGGCCCTATAGGTATCCCTATGTACAAAAAATGAGATTGAGAAGATGGTTCAGGAGATGCTTGAGGCAGGTATTATCATGTATAGCCAAAGTTATTACTCTTCTCTAGTGGTGATGGTACGTAAGAAGGATGACACTATAAGCACTAAAAAGTGCATAGGCCTACACGATAATTCGATGATGATTTGGAGGTCCATCTAACGACCCTCAAATGTGTGAATTACACTTCTCTCAGGATTTTCACACTTAATGACATGACCTCTATCCTATTTAGCCCCTTGATAATCTTTCCTCACCTTCAAACTAAGCCCTAGGACCTTTCATTTGTCAAAGTACCTTTTGTAGATCCTTAACTTGAGAGTCACTTGAGCAACCTACCTTAATTTGTAAGGTCACCCGAGTGATAGGTACCTTGGAAAAAGGGGTGACTCGATTCTCGAAAGGTTATTTTTATTTTTATTTTTATTTTTAAATAATAATATTAAAAAAACAACAAGAAATGAAAAGTGTCTAACTAATTTTTTTTGTTTTTAATATTTTGTAAGAAACTAAGTGAAAAAAATAGACAAAAAGGTTATTTTCTAAAAAAATTACCTCAGCCAAAATGTAGAGGGCTAAATCTAGCTAATGATGCGAATGCAATCTAAAGAACTAACCTCCTACTTCCGATTAGAGCATAAATGAAAGGTAAACTAGATAAGCAATGTAACATAAAAACAAAGCATTATACCTTCCATGATGTGGCGATGCGCTCCAAAATGATGTAGATGTGGATGCTCCTTGCTAGAATGCTACTCAAATCGACAGCATAAGGATATGATGGTGGATGATTGTTTAAGAAAATTATAGCATGATGATAGTTCATGCATAGTTGATGGAATGAGAGGGGAAAGCCTCTCTTAAATATATTTTTTGGATAAGAGATGGAGGCCTAGGATGTAAGGATGAAATCAATGGTTGATATTTGTTTGCACATGGATTGATGTGGTGGAAGATCAAGTATGCTCACACATGTGTGACAAAGGAGTGGAATGAGTCAAACATGCTCACACATGTGGGAGCATGAAGTGGGTTGAGGTCGAGGGATAGCATGCCTTAAAGTTGGAAAGCTTACACAAGTTTGAGCAAGGAGTGGGATGAGTTAGTATGCTCACACATGTGAGCATTAAGGGGGGTTTAGACACATGTTAGATGATGGATGGTTTAGACCGTGATCCATGTCAATGGATTAGACTATTAGGATTAAAAGGACAACGATTGAGAGTGATGTGGATTATTAAATTAGAAGATATGTTAAGGGGGGTTAATTAGTCTTAATTAATTAACTAGTCATGGATTTATTAATTAATTAAGTGGGAGGAATTGGGAACTAAGGTCATTTAATTAGTTTGGTTTAATTAATTAACCTTGGGGAGGAACTGATAATTAGTGATCAATTAATCATTTAATGATTAGTTAATTATGAGAAGGCAAGTTAAATGCGAGGATAATTAATTAAATGATTGCTTATTTAATTAATTCATGGGAAATTAGTAAGATGGATATTAGTGGTGAATTTGGGGTGTTTGCACTAAGTAGTGACTCTTTGTCTTCCATAGGTGATTTCTAGTGTGTTTGCTCATAAAGAGCTTGTATTGGTCTCATGTTGATGCTCATATGAGCATAATATTTGTAAACGATATATGCAATATAAAAAAATTACACGTTATGAGTCCTAGAAACTCTATATTGATCCTACATCACCAATCACATTGATGATGACACATTTTTACAATGAATATTGACCTAATTATATTTTCATTCCATTTTCATGATAGTGCATTTATTATGGACCTTATCAAATGCTGAGAATGTTTATGACATGTGATACCTATTAACGACTACATTGATTTGTGATGCCTATCTATTCATCTTGATATATTCATGAACCATGTGTGTGCCAATTTTCACATGAATTATCCACATGCCACGTATCTAGAGCATTTATTATAAAATAAATTATAATCCCAACAATAAAATTAATGAAACAAACAAACCTTACATGCACTTCAATGATCACATCTTATCCATGAATGCTGAAAACTACCTATCAATATGATACCTATTTTTTGTTATCATACAAGTCCATCTGGTCATTAAGGGCCCTTGTTGCCTTATCTCTTGGGTGGCTAAACATAATTTATTATCTTACCTATGCCCATACTATTTGTTGATCCTTATATCAATATCTTATCACATTGGTGGGCATTATGCTTTCCCATTCTATTTTATGTTCATGCACTTTGAGTCACACTAGAGACACCATTGCCTTCCCCAAACTATCAATCACATGGCAACACTTGATATGTCATGTATCTAGAGATATGTTACCATTAGAGACCTTGTGCCTTACCCACACCATTGTGTGTCCATTCTCTTAGAGCCGCATATGCCTTTTCTAGTGTCCTATGCATGTACATAAGCTTATTTTGCCATTAGGACAAACTAGGTTTTTTCACTTGCCTATATTGGGTGAGAATTTATGTACATTCATGACTATCCCTAGCCCATATGCTTTCCACACCTATTTTTTGAGATATATCATTTATTTATCACACAATGCATTCATGACACTAATTTACTTTACATGATACATGTGCTCTACATTCTTATCTTACATTGACATTTCATGTACTATTTTTCCCTTTTTCTTCAATTCCTTGCATTTGAAGGAATGCAACCAATTGAAGTGAGACATATCATGTTGCTACCACCCCTCTATTGAGCTTGATGATAGTTCTAAAGGTACTGATATAGAGACTCATCATTATGCCTAGATGGAGCATTATCACATAACATGGCAACATCTGACATACCATTACCATTTTCCATACAAACAATTTTTTCTAACCTTACTTGATGTAGTTTTTGACACACCAACTTTCTTATGAGCCATGAAGTATTGTAGGTTGGAATGACAAATGTTTCCCTACTTGGAAGGTGGCTAGCCTCAAGAGTCTTCATCAATTGTTTCGTGATGTTTACAAGAATCCCTTAATTAGAGAGTGCTTTGGCTGGTCCATTCAAGGGGTTGCAATGAACATTAGGAGTCATCCATATGAAAAAGAGGTTTACTTAGTGCAAACAAAACACTATTATCCGATGTAAATCCTCAATTTCACTTTCATATATGCATCAAAACATGATTAAACTTTTTAAAATCATCATATGTCCTTCAAAATTAGTATTTTACAAATTGGAAGGTGAAGAGTCATTGACGAATTTTGTTTGATTCCAACCTTTAGGAATTCAATCCTAATTTTCAAGACAATAAGATCTTATCATTTAAACCACATAAATCTTTCAAATTTATGCCTTAAACTATGATTGAAATTTATCATCAAATCCTAAACTAATCCTAATCTAACATTGATATGAAAAAGATAAAAAGGAAAGAGTTAAAGAACAAAGAAAAAAAGATATGAACTTATCTTCAATCCTTCCACACATTATTTTATAAATGGACAAATTCAACTTAAAACCAATATCTGCTAGACCCTTTATCCACAATCTTAACATGAGACATGGTGATCTTCAAAGGAAAAGTCATGTGTGTGATTGCTATCAAATTATTGCATGCATGAATTGTGTTCATTTGACCACACAAAATACCTCACCATCAGCAAGGTATCATTGGTTTAAACACATGTTGAATCCATTAAAATTTGTTGAATCATATGCATAGAATTGTTGGAAAGAAAACAAATTCAAAGTTAAAAAATTTAAAACATGAAAACCCAAAAAGAATGGAGTAATATTTGATATCTTGCATTCATATTTCTATTTTCATGGGTTTCCACCAAAAGAACCCAAAAGTGAACAAAAATGAACCAAAAAAATCAACCCCTCGAACCCCTTACAATGAGCTTTAGAGAAGTATATATACGGACATATGGGATATGGAACATGAAAGGTCATTCCCTCCAAAAGTCACAAAAGTAAAAACACATGTAGAATGTGAAAAGTCACTTTGACTATTCTTTCACATTCTACTTTTACATTATATTACAAAGAAAATTTATACATTGTGCTCCATCCTTTGCTTGTTATTGTTTTTGTTTGTACAACTGGAATTTATTTACTATTGCTTTCACAAGACTAGGATCTAGACCATTAGAATGAATAAAACAAACATTAGCCTAAATGAAATTATATAATATCTCCTCATGCACTTGCTTATATTTTGTATTTTTTGTTCAAAAGCTTGACATGCCATCCATATTCTCATCAACTAGGTTATAAAGGAAGTATCAAATTTCCCCCATTTGGTGACTCTGCTTGCAACATGGCATCGGACTAAGACTTCAAAATTTATGCAAAGTTCAACATATTTTGCTCATTATACAAGCTACATCCAATTTTCTTTACAAAGTTATTGATTTCCTTTAATGTATCATGTATAATATTATATGACATTTAAAATTTATCTTTACAACCTTGTAATATATCTCCTCTAGATTTATATGCCTCCACCCATTTTCTATGAATATATTGCTCTTGACCATCCAAAATACCCTTATTTACCAAAACTTGGAAACCCACCTTGGTGATCTCCACTGGATAAGGGTTGTCAGTTTCAATATCATCCAGTTTGTTAGTAATAATTTATGTTTGGGGTTTTGAGTCAGGTCTCCTCCCAAAAATCCAAAAATCCTGACACATTTTGGCCTCTACAGTTGTTAAAAATGCCAAAAATTAGTTAAGGTGCGGGTCAAAATGTTGTGGTAGGTCTGAAGTCTCCATCGGCCCCTGAAGAATGTTAAAAATTGAGTCAAATGCATAAAAAATGCTTATCGGGTCACAGTCTCGAAGACCCTTAATGTTTCTAAGTGTGGCAGTGAGGGTCAAAAATGTGCGAGTGCCGCGGAAGGCACCACGTGGAGGCACCTGGGAGACACAGAAAATAACTAAAGGCCCGCGGACGGTGCCAAGTGTCGGCCTCCACCGGTGTTTCTAAAAGACCCTAAAAGTTTCATAGTCTCCGCCAAAGGCTTCGAAGACCCTAAGTGTTTCTTAGGAGAAGCGCGGAAAGCGCCACGTGTCGCTTTCCACAAAGTTTCTAAAAGGCTTCTAAGCAGGGGCGGAGGATGCCATGTGTCCCTTGCGGTTGCTGCGGAAGCCGACAAGTGTCAGCTTCTGAAATAGTTTTTTTTTGTTTCTGCGTGGGGCGAAGTAATGGTGGGACCTAGTTCAAAGATACAGATGTGGCGGAAGGCGCCAAGTGGCGATTTCTATTTGAGTTTCGTGAGCCCCTTTTGTAAAGTTTCAATGTGGCGGAAGGCGCCAAGTGTCGAGCAGCGGGGGCAGTTTCTTTATGTTTCAACGGGTGTGCGGACAGCGCCACGTGTCCCTTGTGGTTGCTGCGGAAGCTAACAAGTGTCAGCTTCCACGTAAGTCTCTTTTTGCCCCGCGATGCAAGGTAGTGAGTGGTGGTGGGCCCCAGCATATGTATCAAATGTGTCAAAAAGTGACGCGTGGCGGAGGGTCCCAGAACTTAAGGACTATTTCTCTTGAGTTTCTATGTGTTTCAAGGTTAAAGCGGAACCTGCCATGTGTTGGCTTCCGCTTAAGTTTCATGGAGAGTCCCTAGCGTTCCAAGGATGCCGCGGAGCTTGCCACGTGGCGGCTTTCGCGCATGTTTCCGGCAAAGGGCTCTCGGCGGGGAAGATAAAGGAAAAGGGGTCAGCGGTTGAAGCTTGAGGTGCCTACGTGACACAGTATCATTGGTTGGCAACTTTTTGACAGTTTTTGGGGCCGTTGATGTTAGCGGTGGGTTTTTGATCGACGGCCAGGTTTTAAAGCTGCATTGTGGGTTTTCTTTGCATCCGCAGGCACTGTTTTGAGCGGGAAAACTCTGCGGGCACACTATTGTTGCATCTTCAGAGGCTGTGGGTAGGTGAAGCAGTAATGGCGATTGTTGCAGAAGTATGGGTTGATGATGGACAGGTCAACTACCAGATTTAAGAGAAAATCTTCAGGCGGCGGTGCAGATCCCAATTCCCACCTGCTCTGTCCTCTATTTCTTGATGCAGCATTTACTGTTTTGAGCGCCATTTTTCTGATGCATTGTATCTGGCAAATTTTTGATGTGCCATGTAATTAATTCGTTGAGTACACGGTTTTGCTATAAAAGGTAGACTGTGTCACTCATTTTAGGTTGTTGAAGGCCTGGGCATTTTTGGTGTAAATAACAAAAGACAGGGCATGTTCCTAGTTGTTCTATCCCATTTTGGAGTTTATGTGTTGCAGCATGAGTGTATTTTGCACATATTTCAGTTTTAGTGTTGATTTATATGAAAAATGCTTATTGCATGTGTCTATCTTCTTGTCTCCATTTGCTGCATGTTCTCCTTCTTTTGAATCTAGTTGCTAAGGGTTTCATAGATTCTAGGGTATAGATATCTATACTGCATGCTTGATCTGCAACTTCCATTCAAGGAGTGGATTAAACTATTTTAGGTCAATGTATGGAGAAGGTTGCATGTCTGCAGGGATATCTGTAAGTAGAGGTAGTTAGATACCCTCTCTTGGGTGATGTTTGTAAGGCAAGCATCAAGTCCAACCCCCTGAAACTTGAGTGAAAGTTGCAAACCATCTGCTGTATACGTCTAGTTGACTCCTTGCCCAATGGATAGGCACCAGTCTACTTCTAAGTCAGTAGTTATGAGCCAAAACCCCTTGTCTTGCATCCAGGACATTATGTCCACCCATCTCATCACTTCCACCTGTTAGTTGTAGGAGTAGGATTAGGAACCCCCTGCATACTCTCATATCCAACCAGACATATAGGTCCAAGAGTGTTGCCAATCTTGTGATCTATCATGCAGATCTTGGTCCACACATGAGAGTATTCTGCCTGTTATTGTAAAGCTAAATCATTGTGTTATTGGTCTAGTCAAGGTTACATCTTTAGTTATAGGGATACCCCCCTTGGTGCGGCAGAACCAGAAGTGAAGGGGAGGCAGCGCACGCAACCTCCCATAATTTGTTGGTCGAATCCGCCCGTGCATTGGAACTGGCAAACCCTCTGCAGATTTGGAAACCAACACAGTTCTTGAACTATGTTGCTTTATATCATTTTAATTGCTTCTTATTTTGTAAAACTACTACTCTCATTTGTAACTCCTTCATTGTTTTGTGTCCAAGTGCAAGTAGTTCATTGCTCCATGCCTTGGTGGCCATTACTATATTTTTTAATTCATTGGTAGTAGATATTCTCTTTTCTGTATTAGGAGTAGATTAAGGAGGGACTAAAGTAGAAAAATCCACTAATTGGACCAAAATTTCAATATAAGTAGTAAGATAGGAAACTTTGTCTTTCAAATCATGCTTGGTTGCTTTGTGTTTCTCTATTTTATGTATCATCCAATTAATGGATGACTTGGCCATTTGTTTTCCCTCCTCTCTAGATGGTTTCCCCAATGAGACTATAGTTACTGTACAATTAGATGGATGCATTTCTATTTCTAACACATCCTTTAGTAGGGTCACAATTTGAGCTTGTCGAGTTCCCTGTGAATCTATAGTAATTGTGGACCTAACCCTTGGTCTTTTTGGAGGTGGTGGCCTTACAACCATGGATGGCAATTGAGTAAAATCATCGACTGGTGGCTTCATCACCCTTTTCTTATGCTAAATTATTTGATTGAACCATTGCAGTGTGTTCAAAACAAATGACTAATCCTGAGAAGTTTCTTTATCTTGAGTATCTTGTTGGGTTGTTTGCTATGTGCCTTGGCCTTTGGGAGGACTCTAGGGTGGAGTTGGTGTTTAAGGAGGAGGAGATGGAGTCCTTTCAAAAGATGGAGCAGGTGTTCTTTTAGGAGAAGTCCTATGTGACTTCCTTAGAGGGGGAATAGGTGACCTCCTTGTTAGATGTCATTGCACCAAAAGATCAACCTGTTAATGCCTGATACAACCACTTGACTTAACAAGCATGGGAGGCGGTTAAGCCCTTGTCATAAACCACCACAGTGCAGTGCTGAACAAGGAGACCAAGGGCCACACCTTGCAACAATCCCCCCAGCGTAAGCGCGGGGTTTGAACCCATGACCTCAGCTCTGATACCAATTGTTAGCTGCCGTTGCACCAAAAGATCAACCTGTTAATGCCTAATACAACCACTTGACTTAACAAGCACGGGAGGCAGTTAAGCCCTTATCATAAACCACCGCAGTGCAGCGCTGAACAAGGAGACCAAGGGCCACACCTTGCAACATTCCTTGTCTTTGAGGAAAGGGAGTTGGTGATTTTTCCTAGCATAGCGAGACCTTATTTAATATAGTGCATAGGTTTATGACAAGGAGTTATATGTCATTGTTTAGGCCTATAAATAGTGGAAGCACTATATCTTGGGGAAAGAGACTATCATTTACATAGACCACAAGCCTCTCTAATTCATGTAGACCCAAGGGAAGTTGTAGAATGATCAACACCAAAGGTGGTCCACCTACCTCTAGCAATTCCACCTCAACATTTGTCACAAGAAGGGGAGCACTAACAAATTTGTTGATTGTTTGATTTGACCTCCAATCGTAGCTCTGACAACAATGTTGGACTCTTATGAACACCAGAAAATAGATGGATGAAGCTATTCAACATCAGTCTTGATTTTGATGACATCTACCAAAGACTTAGAGAAGGTAGACATGTCCTTTGTCTCATGGGCACATCTGTGTTGTAACTATGGAATAATAAAAGATGATTTGGGAAGTACACTATAGTTGCATTGTAGGACACTTTGGGATAGAGAAGATAGTTGCTATACTATAGAAGTACTTCTACTAGCCAAAACTACATCATGATGTCAACCCATTCATTCGATCTTGCACAACAAATCAAAAACAAGAATTGTACACACCTCTCCTAGTTCTTGACAAACCTTGGAACTCTTTCCCCATGTATTTCATGTTATGCCAAGTCCTACAACCAAACATGGTCATGAGTGTCTCTACATAGTGGTTGACGAGTTTTCAAAGATGGCCATCATGGTAGCTTGCAAGAAATGGGTTTCTATAGAAGACATCGCTAAGATTTTCTTTTAAAATGTTTGAGTTCATTTTCATATACCATAGAGTCAAGTTTTTGACAAGGATAGTAGGTTTCTTGACAAGTTTTGGTTAGTACTATGGGCTATAATGGACACCAAGTTGGAAAAGTCCACTACATTTCACACCCAGATAGATGGTGAATCAAATGATCATTCAATTTCTATGAATTTGCCATTCAAAGCATCCCCAAACATGGGATGAGATATTTCCCTATGTCCAACATAACTACAACCATGCGCTACATAGATCCACAGAGCATAGTCTATTTGAAGTTTGCCTTGGGTACCAGCCATTAGCACCTATTGATGTAGCCTTGCATATTGTGCTAAATGAGACATCGCCATAGGCATGAAAGGGGGTGGACAAGGTATCTAGGTTTGTTGAGAATATCTAATACATCTAATAGCAAGTTCATGAGATACTAAACATACTAATCAGAAGTACAAGGAAAGGCATGATCAACATTGTATGCCTCACTAGTTTTAGGTTGGTGACAAGGTTTGGCTTCATCTTAAGAAAGAGTGGTTTCAAGGGGTACACTAGAAACTTTGAACCCTTCAATATGGACCCTACACCATCCTCAAACAAAACAACGAGAATGCTTTTGAGCTCAATTTGTGACCTTTTATTAGACTGTATCCAATTTTTAATGTGGAGTTGTTGTGTCCATATTTTCCACCATTTTTAGACACCTTGGATGTTGTTGAACATCTTCATAGTGTAGAAATAAATCTAGACACTACTACTCCATTGAATAGAGATCAAGTCACTACGATTTTTGTTAAGAAATTGAAGAATCAACAAATTCCTCTCTTCCAGGTGGTACAATTGGGACAATTTCCTCATTAGAGCAAGTGGTTCACTCGGGTCCAAATTGAACAAAAGTTCTCTCATTTTTTGTAGAGTATTGGTGCAATGGGGCTCATTTATTCTCAAGGGGGAACAAATAATTTGAGACATATAGAGGCATTCAGGGGTATCTACATGTTCGAATCTAAGAAATATCATAAATCTATTTTTTTGGTATTTTTATGTTTCTGTAATTTGCATTTTTGGAGGCCTTGACAATAAAATTTGACTTGGATACTTCACCAATTGCTTAGGAGGGGTGTCATAGGTTTCCCTCCAAACAACTCAAACTACTTCTCATGGAGATATTTCTAACTCATCTAAGTACTAATTTTTGCCTTACATGCTAAGAGTTATGACCCCACCAAGTTAGGGTACCAAAATTAAATAAATTCCTAGTGTGTTTTTTATTTTGTAGCTAATTTGTTCATGTTCATCTTGTTGGATTGCACCGAACAACTGAGAGGAGGGGTGAATCAGTTTTCCTAAAAAATTTAACCAATTATGATCATCAACTTATCAATTACTTGTATTCTGATAAAACCATGAAAGCATAAAATGAGAAGCTCAACACAATAACATACTCAACACAGGAGACACCAGATTTTTATGTGGAAAACCCTAAAAGGGAAAAACCACGGTGGGTGTTAGCCCACAAAGATATATAAGTTATATCAATACCAAAAAATAGAGGCTCACTGCCTACAGGGCTCACTGCTCAAATTGATCAGTGCAAAGAAAGGCTCACTGCCAAAATGTAATGTCCCCATTTTTTTAGAGCATCAGAGTTTGGAAGATTAGCCTATTATCTAACCCTTGTAGGCTAATGGAGTTGTTTAGAGGGTCCCGTTTGGCAGTTATCAGGGTGTTTCCTTCTCCAGAGCTGGGTTTGGTTCAGGTTGGACCTTAGTTTGATGTTTCTGGACTCAGTTATACACACTTACTATTTATAGTAAGTCACCATTTCAAGAGAGTCAATGTTTCTATATATACCAGGGCATGATTGCAGTGTCGATCCCTTACTCAATTGGGTTGATCAGGTAATGAGGGATTTACTATTTATAGTAAAACTGTGGTTGTAGAGAGGGACCCCTGCTATTTTTGGTAAGGCGGTTGGATGCATAGAGGGTACCATGGTGAACCCCCAGGTTCATACAGAATTGAAAAATGATGTCTATTTATGGAGATAAGTGATTTTTAATTATTATTAAAGGTAATCTTTAATAATAATTAATAATTATTAAAAGGACATCATGTGGTTAATAGACCTTATATTATAAGGGGGTTATAATGATATTTTTTAAAAGGTGCATATAATAATGACTTATTTGACTTTATTAAAAGGGGGTCATTTAATGATATTAAAGTCAAATAATAAAGTCATGGATTAAAGCACTCAAGTGAAGTTATATTATAAAGTTAACAAAAAGCAAATGTTTTTAATATATTTTAATGAGCAAAAGTTTCATGGGAAGTCGTGCCATTTGGAGGAGCATATATAAGGCTTTGAAAAATCTTTTTCAATCATTCATGATTATTCATCCAATCATTTATACTTATGTTTTTTGGTGATTTTGCTGTGAGGAGAAGAACTAGGGTTTCTGTAACTCTTGGTCATTGAGAACATTGTCTCTCTTGATTTCTACATTTCTGAGGTTGTGAAAGAACTTTTGAAGGTTTGCCTATCAGTTGGCTTCATACAGAGGTCAAGTTTGTGCATATTGGAGAAGATTTGATAAGGGTTTGAAAGCATTCAATGAAGAAATTCTAAGTTTATTATTTGCTGCCAATGTTCCAGCTGTAACTCCATTTCTGGGCAGATTTAATCTAATTCACAGGCCATATTCTTCCTTTGTTGCCAGTCGTACCAGCTCCCAGGTAGGCCGTACTTCATATTTGGGGTTGTGGTTGTTTGTTGGGAACCATTTCTCATTGTTCATTCATCCATTGGGGTCGATTGAGGACTGCAGCAGGCACAACACCATCTGAGGCAGAAAATATAATCAATATTGTGAATTTTTAGGCTTTCCATTGCTGCTAAGGGGTCGTACATACCAGTAGGGGTCGTGGGAGTTATGTCTAGTCTATTTCATTACACTTGGAGTATCATTTGAGGCGCCAATACCAAGGAGAGTTTGTTGTTTCGAACCTAAGATCAATACTGATTTATTATATTGTATTTCTTCCATTCATGGAAGTGACACAGCTGTTGTAACAGTCTTTTTATGCTTGTAAATCATGCGCAGCAGAATGGGTATGTAAGAGACTTCATATATTCGGCTTTCTAATTTTTGGGTATTGTTTGAATATGATTTGCAATGTATTTTCTTTAATATAAAGCATTTGGGTATCCTCATTTCATCATATTTTTGAAAGTATATACATGCATGTGTGCTTGTCAAATGCAAAAAAACCCCTAAACCGCATCAGGTGCCAACTAAACTCAGAAAACACAGAACATATATAAGGCAAAAAAAATGTTTGGCTATATTCCACCTGTGTGGGATATCTAAGTGGTATCAAAGTGGTTTCCTACCATACTATTGGGAAATCAAAAATTTGATCAGTTGCATGTCAAGATTTGGGGTTGCATGTTAGTGATCAGCTATTGCATGTTAGTTTAACAGTAGGGCTTAAATTAAGTATTCATTAAGCTCACATAGTCAACATTTGAGTGACTAGCACTCATCAGTTTCCAGTCAGTTCCAGTTATGGGCTACTTCAGTATTGAAGGAAAATCTAGGGAAGATATTGAACGGGAAGCCATCAAGCTCAGGGAAGGTTATGAATGGGAAGCCAATCAACTCTTTGAGGACTATCAGAGCATGCCAAATGATTTTAAAGCACAGTACTCTCTTAATAGTTATTTGAACTTTGTTGTCACCTTGAGTCCTAAAAAGATTGGATTGTTAAAGTATATTAGGAGGGTGTATAAGGAGAAAATTTCATCTAAAGAGGCACATTTGGAGATGCACATGTTGCATGGAGATGCTGAGGTTCATGAGTCACATCATTTGGAAGGACAAAGAGGATCCCATGATGAAGCCATTGAGATTAAGGAGGCTTATACACATGCAGATTTACCTTAAATCCATGGGGCAGAAATTATGGCACATGATACACTCAATTTTCCTATGAAGGCCCCCTTGCAACCAGCACTTGGCAATGGATAGTTAGCAGAGGATGAAGTTTTGGTTGAGTCTCTTAAGGACACTACAGATAAGTATGGTGTGGCTCTTGATTTTCTATTTTATGATAGTAGTCATAATGTCAAGCTTACTCATGAGATAGTAGCCATTCCTCGTGAAGATGATGGATGTGTGCAGTCCCCTGACATTGACACCCAAGATATGAGTGTTAAAAATGAATTATGTGATGCTGATTCAAGCTACAACAAGTCTAATTTCACAAATCAGACCTTAGAAGATGTGAATGAATCAGAAAATCTACTTGTTGGTGATGATTGTGTCCAATCAACAGCTTCTATTATGTCATTGGAGCCATCTCGTGTGGTACATAACAATAGTTCCTTCGTTGAGGAAGTGTGCAGTGCTAATGGCTCACATGATGATGGGTATCAAACATTGAGTGAAGATGATACAACTTCATATCATAGTGCTGATTATACATCAGAAAAAGTGCATGATGTTAATGAGTCCCAGGAGTACAGTCAGTTGGTGGGACAACTGAGGGTAAACGAGGACCAAATTGATGCATCCATTAGACACTTGGACGACACTATTTAGCTAATGGCTAAATATTGCTAGAGGATTCTGGGATACAGAACAATCTTGAAGGAGGTCTTTCCCTTGTAGGTTATCATGCTCTTAGAGAGGCATTGATGGAAACAAAGTCCAATTACATGCTACTCTCAGATAGGGATCACCTACTCATGTTTGGTGAGACTTGTCTTGATGAACTCAAGGGGAAAGAGAGGGAAGTGGATAAGCTTACTGATGAGCTTATGGTCGTGGAGAATTCCTTGAAGAGCACTTAGGAGGCTCTTCGGGAGTCCCAGTTTCAAGTTGTCAAGATTTGTGAGGAAGTGAGTTTGGCCCGTTCAGCATCAACCACAGCAAAAATATAGTCATCACGATTGTCATGACATCTCATGATAGGGGTGCCAGTCTCTACATTGGTGGTGTAGAGATTACTATTGGAGAGACTTGTACTAAGGAGGCAGAGTCATGTGTGACTAGTGTGCTGGACCAACACGCTGCCTAATCACATTTGCTTGAGGATTGTACAGCGTCTACGGGTGGGAGCATGTCTCCTACATATGCCGGTAGTTTAGGTAATGCCTTGGTTGGGGTGGTTGGTTGGCGTGAGCCTATTAAGTCACTAGGACTCAAGGAGCAGTTGATAGTTACCGAGGATAGGGTTGTCCAAACCTTATCTTGTTTCTATAGCACACAAAAGTTTGTGGAGCACCTCCTGTGGTCAGCATAATTGGAGGAAAGGCGGACGGGGGTAGTAGTTGGTACTTCCATATCTAGTCTACAAATTATAGTGTGTGCTTTGGAGGGAATTAAGTTAGAATGCCTTCAGTTGCTATCTAACTAGGATTTTGCAGTTAGGTTTGCAGAGAGGTCTTGTAGAGTACCTACCCAGCCAGTCCCTCAGAATCAGAAACGTGAGCCATCTCCTGATTCCAGTGATGAGAGTGACGAGGTGAGTATTCCCCATGACTATGATGGTTAGCATCTGACACAGACTGGTACATTCTACCTTGACTGCATAGTTAGGAGCTCTCATCACTTCTCCTTTAGTCCACACGTGGAGGATTTGTTGATGTGTCGGTGTGGATTGGCTTAGGGCTTGTACCATCCATTATGGGATGGGGAGTTGCCATCTTCAGAAGATGGGACTAGAGGCTGCAAGTACCCAACTCAGTTGTTTGTGGGGGATTACTTGCGGGATCAAAGGTGGAATTACCATCATGCAAATGAGTGTCTGACAAAGTTTGCCACTTTTGGGTTTCTTTTGGAGATAGGGCTTCAGGGACGTCGTAGTGGTAGTGGACATGATGGCTTAGATTGTTATCACATCCATGGGAGTTTCACAGAGGTTGTAGAGAGATATTGTGTTGCAGATGCTCCCAGATATTCATGTCTTTTTATGGTGGATGGATGTGAGGTTTAGTTTTTTTAGGATCTAGGTGACGACAGATTTGGCATGGTGTATTGGGTGGATTCTAGTGAATTGCTTCACCATTCTCAGCATGGTGGGGTTTTTATCAGAGTAGTGCAGTGGAGGTCAATGGGTGATATGATTAGCCGACTTCCGTTCTGGCTATGGGATCCAGGGATTGATTTAGCTGGCGGATTGCTTCTTTCTTATGTCGGGGTTGACCTAGTTACAAGGTACAATGGTATCACATTAACGCCACAGGATTTGGATGAGGCATTCTACAAGATGATCTGGGATCCTAGCATTTAGTTGGGCATTGATTGCAGAGTTTGGGATTCTTCTGGTGCATTAGGATTCCAGACAGAGCTTACTGGTGATTTACATAGTATGTACAGTGTGCAGAGGGCATACAATTCCATCTTTGATCTACTTGTACATGTTTTAATTTTGATGCACAATTCTTGTGCGCATGGGTTGGATAGTTAGTATGATGTTTATCCTTGTGCAGTTGTGATTATGTTGGTGCTTCAGGAGTTGGTTAGAGATGTGTGGGATATTTCACAGTTCTTCCTTTGGACCTCCAGTGGAGTGGAGTTTCTTTGCAGTGGAAATTTCTTAGGGACAAGCAATTTCAGGGAGGGCGGACTATAATGTCCCCATTTTTCAAGAGCATCAGAGTTTGGAAGATTAGCCTATTATCTGACCCTCGTGGGCTAATGGAGTTGTTTAGAGGATCCCATTTGGCAGTTATTAGGGTGTTTCCTTCTCCGGAGCTCAGTTTGGTTCAGGTTGGGCCTTCGTTTGATGTTTGTAGACTCAGTTATACACACTTACTATTTATAGTAAGTCACCATTTCAGGAGAGTCAGTGTTTCTATATATAGTAGGGCACCTGGATAGGTCTTGATTGCAATATCGATCCCTTACTCACTTGGGTTGATCAGGTAATGAGGGATTTACTATTTATAGTAAGACTGTGGTTGTAGAGAGGGACCCCTGCTATTTTTGTAAAGGTGGTTGGATGCATAGAGGGTACCATGGTGAACCCCCAGGTTCAGACAGAATTGAAAAATGATGTCTATTTATGGAGATAAGTGATTTTTAATAATAATTAATTATTATTAAAAGGACATCATGTGGTTAATAGACCTTATATTATAAGGGGGTTATAATGATATTTTTTAAAAGGTGCATATAATAATGACTTATTTGACTTTATTAAAAGGGGGTCATTTAATGATATTAAAGTCAAATAATAAAGTCATGGATTAAAGCACTCAAGTGAAGTTATATTATAAAGTTAACAAAAAGCAAATGTTTTTAATATATTTGAAGGAGCAAAAGTTTCATGGGAAGTCATGCCATTTAGAGGAGCATATATAAGGCTTTGAAAAGTCTTTTTCAATCATTCTTGATTATTCATCCAATCATTTATACTTATACTTTTTGGTGATTTTGTTGTGAGGAGAAGAAGAACTAGGGTTTTTGCAACTCTTGGTCATTGAGAACGTTGTCTCTCTTGATTTCTGCATTCTTGAGGTTGTGAAAGAACTTCTAAAGGTTTGCCTATCAGTTGGCTTCATATAGAGGTCAAGTTTGTGCATATTGGAGAAGATTTGATAAGGGTTTGAAAGCATTCAATGAAGAAATTCTAAGTTTATTATCTACTGCCAATGTTACTACTGTAACTCCATTTCTGGGCAGATTTAATCTATTTCACAGGCCATATTATTCCTTTGCTGCCAGCCGTACCAACTCCCAGGCAGGTCATACTTCATATTTGGGGTTTTGGTTGTTTGTTGGGAACCATTTCTCATTGTTCATTCATCCATTGGGGTCGATTAAGGACTATAGTAGGCACAACACCATATGAGGTAGAAAATATAATCAATATTGTGAATTTTCAGGCTTTCCATTGCTGCTAAGGGGTCGTACATACCAGCAGGGGTTGTGGGAGTTATGTCTGGTCTATTTCCTTGCACTTGGAGTATCATTTGAGGCACCAATACCAAGGAGAGTTTGTTGTTTCAAACCTGAGAGCAATACCGATTTATTATATTGTATTTCTTCCATTCCTGGAAGTGACACAGTTGCTGTAACAATCTTTTTATGCTTGTAAATCATGCGCAGCGGAATGAGTATGTAAGAGACTTCATATATTTGACTTTCTAATTTTTGGGTATTGTTTGAATATGCTTTGCAATGTATTTTCTTTAATATAAAGCATTTGGGTATCCTTATTTCATCATATTTTTGAAAGTATATACATGCATGTGTGCTTGTCAAATGCAAAAAAAACCCTAAACCGCATCAGGTGCCAACTAAACTTAGAAAACATAGAACATATATAAGGCAAAAAAATTGTTTGGCTGGGTGGGATATCTCACAAAAGGAGGCTCGCCACCAAAAGGTTGAACTGAGATAATAGCATCTACTCCATGCCAAGGTTCAATTCCATTGAAGTACAAATACCTATGCTCTGTTTTGCTACCTTACTTCACTTTTTTCTTCGCATCTTCACACTTGGATCCATTTTCATGACTCAATTACAAGTATTTATACACTTCATCAACCTTGGAATGATCATCAAGGTCAGCATTACAATCATCAACCGTTGGAACAATCTCTAAGGTCGGCAAACATACATTACATCATAATAGGTTTGGACCTAAACAAATTTAGAAAAAAAGAAATGAATGTGGATCACGTTGCACCTTAGGAGGGACTCAAACACAATCTTCCATGCTACAACACACTATCACAATCTTCGATGCATCTCCGCAGATGATGAATTCAACCAGGTCAGCCAAGACTGATGTTAACACAAGTATTCGCAAGAACACACTTCATGCACGATCTGAATTACACCTTGCGGACCAATCCAAATGTAGGAGCATGATCAGGAGACATCCACAAGCACATTGTAATCACCAGGAACAACCGCACGATCTCTAATCACTCTATCAATAAGATTCTTCAAACTAGAGTACAGGAACAACACTGTCATGAGTAAAAGATAGCTTGCGGACCACCAAATCATGAACCATTGCATTTGAAGGCACTTAACATCATCACTGACTTAATTCCAGAACCGTAGACCAAAATACTTCAATGCAGAGAAATGCGGAGCAAAACACTTTCTCTTTGTCACCACCAAACATACAGAAAAAGTTGTTTTCACTCTGGTGAACATAACTCACTCAATTCTTCATACCGGAGGCTAAAACTTGGAATATAACATCCTCAAATAGGCTTCTAAATAACTTCCAATTCGTAGGCAAAGATATTTATTCTACAGGAAATGCAGAGCATTCTTCTAGATTGTTCTTCTACATGTAATGCACTGTTTCTACTGCAACACATTGTTATCACTAGAGGGGCTAATTTTCTTAATATCCTCAACAAAGTAAGTGCACAGTTGACACCAATGACAACACAGATATGTTGACATCAATGACAACACTGATTAGGCACATACTTGCAACAATCTCCCCCTTTGTCATTTATGGCAACATATGATGTGAAAAACTGAAAAGACCACCAAGACAAGATTCTCCCCCTTTCTCTTTACACATCTGCATTCTTTCTCCCCCTGAGTTTTTCACATGATTTCTCTCGCCCTTTGACATCAATGGCAAAGGGCACGTACTTTGAGCTGCTTTGATCCACTTAATTTATCAGAAACATTTAGCTACTCTCCCTAAGAGGTAGCCTTCAGAACATCAATCCAGATCAAAGAATGATACTTTGAGCTCCACTGGATTGATGCATCCCTATGCATCTTAGTTTAGGATAGGAGGGGTAATGACCCCTAACTTTTATCTGAGATACTCAAAGGTATCTTTAGGCAGAGGCTTAGTGAAAATCTTTGCAATCTGATCCTTTGTGGACACATATTCCAACTTTACTTCATTTTCTATCACCTTCTCTCTCAAAAAGTGATACCTTTTTGATATGTGCTTTGTTCTTGAGTGCATCACTAGATTCTTTGAAATGTTTATGGCACTTGTATTATCACAAAAGATTGCAATTGGATCTTCATACACAACTCTTATATCCTTCAAAGTCTACTTCATCCATAATACTTGAGTGCAACAACATCCTGCTGCAATATACTCTACTTCTACAGTTGACAAAGGTATTGAATCTTGTTTCTTGCTCAGCCATGAGACCAATCTATTACCCAAGAAGAAGGCACCTCCACTTGTACTCTTTCTGTCATCAACATCTCCAGCCTAATCTACATCTGTATAAGCACTGAGAGTGAAATCATTGTCCTTTGGATACCATAAGCCATAATCTGGAGTACCTTTCAAATACCTCAGGATTCTCTTAACTACCATCACATGTGATTCTCTTGGATCAGCTTGAAACCTTGCAACAAGACAAACTACTTGCATAATAGCAGGTCTGGTTTGAGTTAGATAAAGTAGTCCTCCAATCTTGGATCTATATTTTTTTTATCAACCTTAGGTGATTCATCAATTTTTCTCAACTTGCAACCAGTCACCATGGGAGTACATACCGGTTTAGAGTCTTCCATCCCAAACTTCTTCAATAACTCTTTCACATACTTAGACTAAGCTATGAAGATTCCTTCATCTGATTGATTAATTTGCAGACCCAAAAAGAAATTTATTTCACGAAACATGGACATTTCAAATTTACTTTTCATCTCACTGGCAAACCTTATGCACATACCTTCATTTCCTCCAAAGATAATGTCATCAACAAAGACCTCAACAATCAAGATCTGATCATCATTGATTTTGAAATATAGATTATTATCTGGAGTACCTTTACTAAATCCCAATTGCAATAAATACCTGTCTAACCTTGCATACCAGGCTCTAGGAGCTTGTTTGAGTCCATATAATGCTTTCTTCAACCTACTTACCATATAACCTTGATTTGACAATTGGAATCCCTCTGGTTGCTCAATGTATACTTCCTCTTCTAACTCACCATTCAGGAAGGTAGATTTCACATCTATCTGATATACCTTAAAATCTTTGTGAGCTGCAAATGCCAGAAACATTCTGATTGCTTCAATCCAAGCTACTAGGGCAAAAATTTCTTCAAAATCTATCCCTTCAATTTGAGAGTATCCTTTGTATACAAGTCTTGCTTTATTCCTTACAACTTCTCCATTTTCATTCAGCTTGTTCTTGAAGACCCATTTAGTTCCAATAACATTTTTATCAGCAGGTCTACGAACTAATTCCCAAGTTTCATTCTTCTCTATCTGCAATAGTTCTTCCTCCATTGCCTTTACCCAATTTTCATCATTGCATGCTTCATTCACAGTCTTTGGTTCAATCTTTCAAAGAAAATAGTAATTGACTTGTTCCTCTACAACTATTCTCCTTGTTAGCACACCTTTATATTTGTCACTTGCATACCTGGGAGTCTTGACAACACTTTCCAGAGACTCTTCTTCATTTTGACTGTCTTCTTGCTCATCTTTTTCTTCATTCAATATAGTCATAGGTTTATCTGGTTCATAGTAATTCAGGTCTGATATCTTTTCCTTGCCTTCATCTACCTTCACATTTGCACTTTCAACAATATTTTTGAGCCTTTTGTTGTAGCACTGGTAGGCCTTACTCTTGGTAGAGTATCCAAGAAAGATTCCTCCATCACACCTTGCATCAAACTTTCCTAGATCTTCATCTCTCTTGGCATAGCATTTGCTTCCAAAGATTTTGAAATACTTTACTGAAGGAATTCTTCCATACCATAATTCATAAGGAGTTTGAGTACCATTACCTTTGACTTGAACTCTATTTTGGATGTAAACAACAGTATGAATAGCCTCTTTCCAGAAAACTTCTGGCAGATATGTTTCCTTCATCATTGTCCTTTTTTTTTTCCACAACTCAATTTTGCTGAGGAGTCCTAGGTGCAGACAGCTATCTTTTTATCCCATGCTCTTCACATAAAATGTTGAATTCATTTGATGTGAATTCACCTCTTCTATCTGACCTTAAGCATTTGATTTTCAATTATATTTCATTCTCAACCATTGCTTTGAAAGATTTGAACTTCTCTAGGGCTTCTGATCTGTCTCTTAGAAAAGTAACCCAAGTCATTCTAGAATAATCATCAATAAGCAACATGAAGTACCTATCACCTTGTAGACTTCTCACTTCTCACCCTTGTAGGACCACAAAGATTTGTATGCACTAGATCCAGCAAACCAACAGAGAATTGCTCTTTGTTCTTGAAGCTTGTTCTTATCTGCTTCCCTAACTGACATTCCTTGCAGATTGTGTTGGATGGTTTCACAAGTTTTGGTAAGTCTCTCACAATCTGACTCGAACTTATCTTTACCAGATTATCAAAGTTTATATGACACATCCTTCTATGCCACAACCAACTTTCATCTGCTTGAGCCAATAAACAATAATCATTAGTTCCTCTCAATTGATAGATGTTACCTTTTGTCTTCTTACCGGTAGGAATCACAGTTCTAGAGCTTTCCATGATCTTCCACACATTATCTTTGAATCTTAGATCATATCCTTTGTCACACATCTAACCAACACTCAAAAGATTATGTTTCAAACCCTTTACATATAGAACATTATCAGTATTATGCTTTCCATCAAATGAAATAGATCCTTTTCCACAAATCTTACTAGTTGCATTATCTCCAAACCTGACCAGTCCTCCATCATACTTTTCCAAACTTACAAACTTACTTTTATCACCGGTCATGTGATGTGAGCATCCACTATCAATAATCCATTCATCCTTATCCTTCTCAACTTGAATAGCCAAAGCACTTTCTTCCATTGGTTTTTCTTCCTTCAAACAACTAGCAGCATTAGTAGACATGGGATCTTCTTTAATAGCAATAAACATGCATTCATTTGCACTGGTACTAGCATCATTAGATTCATCATCAGTCACTCCTTCATCATCAAAATCTCTAACACAGTAACATTTCTTTGGAACTCTAGGCTTGCTCTCATACATTTTCTTATGTATTTCAATTCTTTCAGGACATCTAGAAGCATGATGTCCTACTTTACCACAAGAGAAACACTTGAAAGGTAATTTACCTTTGAACTTACCAGAACCTCTTTGCATCCTATCAACAAAGTTAGCTTCAATTTCATCAAAGTCATCATCCAATTTATATTTCTCAGCTCTGGAAATCTTTTTTGAAGTACTGGCTTTAAAAGCTAATTCAACTTTTGGCAGGGCATCACCAAATTCTCTCATCTCAAAGGCTGTAAGCTTTCCAAGTAGCTGATCTCTGTCAATAGTTTTCAGAGTCATAAATTCTTCAATAGCAGCTGCCTTGTGACTATAGGACTTTGGTAGTGATCTGAGAATTTTCATCACAACTTCCTTATCACTGAGAGTTCCTCCCATACCTTTTATTCCAGTGACAAGTTCATCAACTATTTGCATAAAGGCTGTTATATTTTCATCTTCATTCATCTTCAAACCCTCATATTTCACTTTTAGGCTTTGTAGCTTAGCTTCTCTTACAGAATCATCTCCTTCATATAGATTTTTCAGCTTCTCCCATACCTCATTTGTAGATTCAAGATCCACAACTTTTGTCAACACTGAGTCACTTAAGGAACTTAATAGAGCATCCTTTGCTTTGACATCCAATTCATATTCTTTGATATCATCCTTAGTTGTCAACCCACCGTCAGGCATGACAAATTGTGACTGTGTAGCTAGCCATACTTTATAACCAAGACAGAGGAGATGGCTTTTCATTCGTACCTTCCAAAGAGCATAATTTGTCCCATCAAAATGTGGAGCTTCCTTCTTATAAGACATCCTGGATCTTCCTCAAGCTGTTAGGCTTCCACTGCACCGGACAACTGAGAGGGGGGGTGAATCAGTTGTCCTAAAACTTTTAACCAATTATGATCATCAACTTATCAATTACTTATATTCTGATAAAACCATGAAAGCATAAAATGAGAAGCTCAACACAATAACATACTCAACATAGGAGACACCAGATTTTTATGTGGAAAACCCTAAAAGGGAAAAACCACAGTGGGTGTTATCCCATAGAAATATATAAGTTATAGCAATACCGAAAAATAGAGGCTCACTGCCCAAATTGCTCATTGCAAAGAAAGGCTCACTACCAAAGGGAGGCTCACTACCAAAAGGAGGCTCACTGCCAAAAGGTTGAACTAAGATGATATCATCTACTCCATGCCAAGATTTAGTTCCATTGAAGTACAAATACCTCTGCTCTGCTCTGCTACCTTACTTCACTTTTTTCTTTGCATCTTCGCACTTGGATCCATTTTCATGACTCAATTAGAAATATTTATACACTTCATCAACCTTGGAATGATTATCAAGGTTGGCATTACAATTATCAACCGTTGGAACAATCTCCAAGGTCGGCAAACATACGCTACATCATAATAGGTTTGGACCTAAACAGATTTACAAAGAAAAGAAATGAATGCGGATCAGACCGTGCCTTAGTAGGGACTCAAACACAATCTTCCACGCTACAACACGCTATCACAATCTTTGATGCATCTCCGCAGATGATGAATTCAACTAGGTCAGCCAAGATTGATGTTAACACAAGTATTCGCAAGAACACACTTCATGTACGATATGAATTACACCTTGCAAACCAATCCAAATGTAGGAGCATGATCAGGATACATCCACAAGCACATTGTAATCACCAGGAACAACCGCATGATCTCTAATCACTCTATTAATAAGATTCTTCAAATCGGAGTACAGGAACAACATTGTCAGCCACTGTCATGAGTAAAAGATAGCTTACGGACCACCAAATCATGAACCATTGCATTTGAAGGCACTTAACATCATCACTGACTTAATTCCAGAACCGCAGACCAAAATACTTCAGTGCGGAGGAATGCGGAGCAAAACACTTTCTCCCTGTCACCACCAAACATATAGAAAAAGCTGTTTTCACTCTGGTGAACATAACTCACTCAATTCTTCATACCGGAGGCTAAAATTTAGAATATAACATCTTCAGATAGGCTTCTAAATAACTTCCAATCCGCAGGCAAAGATATTTATTCTACAAGAAATGCGAGGCATTCTTCTGGACTGTTCTTTTGCACTACTGCAACACATTGTTATCACCGGAGGGGCTAATTTTCTTAATATCCTCAACAAAGTAAGAAAATAGTTGACACCAATGACAACACAGATATGTTGACATCAATGACAACACCGATTAGGCACATACATGCAATACATCTATCCATTTCAACTTCCAAGGAGGACACAAGTGTGGCGACTCTTCAATTTCTAATGGGAGCCATAATTTAATATTTTTAGTAAGCTCTCTAGTTTCTTTTTAAAAGGTATAAATGAGCTCAATTCAAAGCTATGTAGTAGAGTGGTAGGCATGCTCTCTTCCATTCAGTTTCCTAGATTTATATGAGATCTCAACTCTGAATAAAAAACTATCTTATTTAGCTTCAAAATTTGTTGTTTTGTATTTGCTTTTTTTGTCAATTACTGGTTACAATACATCCAGTCCCTCATTGGTGTATTTTCCTCTAAATTCACAACAAAATTTAAATCAAAGAGTTTTGAAAGAAGATTTAATTATTAAATAAAAAACATGTTTGGCAACTTGTCCAACAAAAGCTTCTTGAACAGGTGTTATTTGTTAGAGGCATTAATGACCCTAATATTCTAGGATAGAATATTCATTGCTCTAAAGGATGACCTCTAGGCCTTCTATGTGGAAATATGAAGTCTTTAATCATTGATTGCGAGCCAACATTAACATTTTCAAGCATCCCTTCCTTCATAACCTCCATATTCAATTTCCTACCCTTTTTCCTTTTTGGTTCCAGACTTGTCATCTCTCCTTCCATTTGAATGCTAGATATACCCCCAATAGACAACACCTCCATCTAAAATGAAACTCTTTTCTTCAACATATTATCCTCTCCTCAATTCAATTCTTCATTATTGGATCTATCCTCTACCTCCACACCTCTTTGCACCAATGATTTTGAATAATGAACACCCCTTACACTCTTCCTATTATTCTTTTCCAAATAAAACTCCTCTTCAAAGGATTGCCAAAAAAGATGAGAAAGATTGTTTGAAATGAACCATTAATGATCCCTTTCAAGAATGAATTTCTTATGAAAATATGAGGTTTACCTTACTTTACACACACTAGCCTTCTTTCATAGAACCTTACTTCTTTTGAAAATATGAAAACATTCTTTAGCAATATGGCCTATTGTTTGGAATTCAAAGCAACAAAAAGGTAAATTTTTATAATCTAAAGATTGATTAAAAACCTTGTTCTCCACCCCGATGCTAATACTTTTAGGGAGAGGAAAACCCATAGCATGAATTATCAAAACTCTAGCATATATTGTATGAGTTTTCTTCATAGAGTGCTCATCTATTTTTACACTCCAAAATTCTAAAGGAAGGTCATAGAATCATATGCAAATATCCTCCCTCGAAACATGAGAGGGGACACTAGAGAAACCATATTCCCATGCTCTAACAAAAAAATCATTTTCTAGATAAAACCATGAAGCTCCAAACAACATAACTTCATATAACATTTGAGAAGGAAAAAGGATAAAGATACCTAAATTGGGAGATGAATAGCTGAGACTTCCACATTCCATTCCACTTGCACCCAATCCAAAATTTCTTCCTTCAACAACCATTATCTTTACATGAACAAATCAACACATGCAAAAGTAAAACCCATGTGTTCTTGCCCATTTCACCCGTATCCAATAATACTTTTATAATTTTATTATCAACACCAACCATTCTAGTGAAACCACCATTCCTACTCTAATTTTGCTTTATAGGAAACTCCTCTTCATTAATATTCTCTTTCTCTTTTGATGAGTGTTATCCATGTTCAAAAAATGACATTCCCTCAAATTCATTCCAAATTAGACCCATTCATGATTTACTTAAAAACAATTGCTTCCTACACCATTAAGAACCCATATGACAAGCATGCAACACTTGCTAAGGTTCTTCCACTCACGACTGTTGATTTTTTTTTGAAAGCTCCCTTGGAGCCATTTCCATCTCTTTAAAGCCTTGTAAATAACAGCACCATCCCATTTGATTTGTTCCTTTTCCAATCATGCCAATCTTGTTTTAACTCCTTGACTATTTTAACTAGTATTACCACAGTTCATTATTACTAGAAGAGATCTAGATTAAAGAGCATTCACATGAAAGAATTATAGAGCATCCTTATTTCATTATCAACTTACATCATCATCTTAAGCATGACACCCATTTGCCTATTGTCCTTTATCTTGGTTCATAGTTGTTGAATTGATCTATCTAATGGACTAACTAAGGAGAACATGATATTTGTAATTTAGCAAATTCTCCAAAGTTATCCCTAATGCAGGAGCAACTGGGCTTACCCTCTATCCTGCTAATAATTTTAGCTTTAGTTATGATTCTATATGAGTGTAGGCTCTTTTTTTTTGCTAGGTCAGCTTGCACCTACTACTGACCTTATTCTTAAGCTAGATGTGAGGACTGGGAAAACAAAAGTTTAATCCCATTTTTTGGGTGTTCACTCCTATTTTTTTGATCATGTTGTTGTATGTGGGAACCACCAACATCTATAAAAGTAAAATAAATTCTAATTCTCCTTGTATGTTGATTGCCTCTCATGTTGGGGCCCACCACACCTTTCCTTGATTATTTAAATTTTCTTGTTGGCTATTTCTTGGGGCATGTTGTCATGTGAAATTACACCCTGCTTGCAAGTTGTCCAAGCATTCCAATGACATAATGGGACTGATCTTGAGGTGTGGGACCTTGTAGATGAGATCAAACCTGTAGTGAAAGTTGGTTCCTCTTTCTGAGCTTAAGGCTCAGATAATTAAACTAAATCTAATGCCACACTCACAGGGAAAAGGGAGAAGAAAAAACTAAAATTAAAAGGACAGGTGATGCACCATATTTTAATGTTAGCTGGGACTAACATAACACAACAATGATCTCAAATACTGAAAGAAGTCACACAGACTTATAGCTTTGACAAAGGCTCGAATAGAAGATTGTAACTAATGGAGGGACCCTTTTATCCACATAATGAGTCACAAGCTTCAAATAATCACAAAGCAAAAGCATAAGAGAGGCAAAATATTAGTGATTGTATTGATCATGAAGGCTAAATAGCCATTACAAAGGGAAACTAATCTGTTACAGAAGAGTAGACATAGCATAACCATCTACATTCATTGGTGAACAATCAACTAGAGACAACAAAGGCTCAGAAAAAGAGCACAATGTATCACATCCAGTTGGTTCTGTAGGTGCATTACAAGGTCTGAAAATAACACATAATCTACCTAGTGTAACAACCTAGAAGAACAGCTAACCAATAGAAATACATATTTTACACATGCATATATAGCTTTTACAATCGCATTGTAGCAATCATGGACGTGGAAAGAGAAGTCAACAAGAAAAATACATCGCCCATACTGCAATAACTTCGTTCTGTGTCCTTGGAGCACATCCACATGGCTCTGCCCATGAAATCCACTGAAACAGGAGGTATGCCGATGCCATGAGTACAAAGAGCTAATGCAAATGAGGCTACAGTAACATGGGGAGGTGAGGAATCCATCTTCTACAAGAAATTGGGCTTTGAAGAAGCATTAATAGCACCCAGGAGAGTCGCTGAGAAGTCTCATCGCATGTTGAATAGTAGAAAATGCTCCTGGAAGGCAAAAGGGGCAGGCTCTGATTCCTCTGATCGGTCTTCCACCGATCGGGCCTAGAAAGGTGAAAGAGGGAACCCCAGCTTCCAAAGTCTGAGAGAAGGGAAATCGTCGGGCTTTGGGGGTCGGGCCTTCACCACTACATTGTTCTTTGGAAGGAAGAAGAACCCGACCTCTACCTCTGCAACACTTAGTCGATTTGAGAAATCGGTGGAGATCAGGTCTTGGGCCTTCGACCTTATCACTTCCCAGAGAAAGAAGAGAGGAAGTCTGAGCCCCGCAAGTTTGAAGACTTCACCACTTTTACAAAGGTTTGGTGGAGTTTCAGGTTCGAGCCTTTAGCCTTCCTCCTTCCAAAAGAGAGGAAGAGGGAAGAAGAAAAGCCTGGAGTTTGACCTCCCGAAACACTTCGAAATATTTTGAAGGAAAAGAAGCAGAACTCAGACCCAAAGCCTTCCTCCACGTGACGATCTCCCGCGCTTCCACAGTCATGAGATCAAGCTACAGATGAGGGCCTACGGAATGATAGAAACACTTCAGATCATGCCACATGGCACAAGGCAACCTTCCTTTAAGTTCCCTCACAAATATGTAAAAACCTGACACGTGTCTTCCTAGTGGGACCAACCAATGGGCCCCGCTACACTGCCCGACCAAATGTTTGCCACCTGTCACCTTCATGTGGTTCTGCAAGCCTACTGTGGGCCCCACAAAAGGCTCAATGAAATGGCAAAATAATTTGAAGCTCGCCATGTGTTCCGTTAGGAGTCAGTCATCAAGCCCTCCACCTTACACCTTCTATGAAGAAGACGGAAGGCAAGAAGGCCGAACTCTGACCTCTGACATACATAGAACATTTACTTGTCAGACTTCGGCAAGTGGACCTCTAGCCTCTGGCCTTCCAAAAGAGAACACATAATAGATAACCCCGACCTTCAAAGATCAAAACACTTAGCTGAATTTGCAAAGGGACGAAGTGGAGTTTGGAGCCGATTAGGATGGCATGACGAAGGGGAGAACTCCGAACTCAAACTCTGAAAAGGCAAAAAATAAAAGGAAAACTCAAAATTTTTGGGACTTAGCCATTTTGGGATGTTTTTCCTTGCATTTCAAAAGGGGAAAACACTAGGATTTCATGGATCCCTAGGCTATTTGGCTAGAAGGCAAAATAGGATAACAGGGCCCACATAGGCAAAAAAAATCCAAAACCTCCATGGGATCACTTGGCTTGGTTGGGACCCACAATTTGAATATGATTCCCTCTATGCTTGTTTTGTTTGGGATATGACACTACTTTGAGATTTTTTTCTTTAGACTTAATTCATTATAGGCCTTGTATGCCATCTCACTTCCTTATTCAAAATTGTGACTAGGATCCACTGCACCTTCTTTGTTGAGATTCTTTTCTTCCAACTAAGATGTTCCCCTTGGGACCCACTTAAAACTCCCAATTTCTAAAGCTCTACGTAAAGATTCCTTGGTGTTGGGTGATTACAATAAAATTATCAGTATTTCATCCTCTTATTAGCAACTACTAGTAGTTATATTGGGTTGTTGATTGCTCCTTTATGATGGTGTTTTTTATTATTTACTCACTAATCATGGGTATTTTGCATATTAAAGACTCTACCAAGCATTTATTCTTCCCTATTTGGTATTTTTATTTATGTTGGACATTATCACCAATTCATAGGTCATGCTCCTCCATGTTTCGTATTATTTACTCCATGTTGGTGGCAATTACATTGCTAATAGTTACTTACTCTACAGTTACTAACGCCTCTCACATGTTTCTCTCAGCCTCTCTCTCATCTATCCTTAATTGGTTGATAGTTCATTTGTCGAAGTCTATATATATGAAGATCAAATTGAATACAAAAAGGGGGATCGACCAAAAAATAGAAGAGAGTCATGGAACAAAAGGTAGGCCCTATGCTAGTGTATGGAATATCGGTATCCAGACATAATAACCCAGCCAAAATAACCCTGGACAGAATAACCCCGTCATAATAACCTAAGGACAAAATAACCCAGGGTCATAATAACCCATGGACAGAATAACCCATGGTCATTTTAGATCAAGCTAGTAAACTAGAAATGACATAAAATCAATTAGAACATTACAATTTAGATATTTTTCCAATTCTTATGCCAAATTTTTGCTCCAATTTGCACTGCTATCTCTTCATGTGCCCAAATGACCATAAATAGTCACAAAAACTATTTATTAAACTAAATTATAAATATGATTACAAGGAACATAAACAAGCATGTCAAAAGATTAAGTAACATTAATCTTTAAGATAAAAAAAGGGATTGTGAGGCACCATAGAGGCTAGTTAGGTCATTTTTAGACCATATATCCATTATATACCCCTAAAATAGGCTTAAAACACCTTTAATATGCTTAAATAACCTATAAAATGGTAAATAATTATAAAAATAAAGGCAATTTCGTGGGAATAAGCTGATTAAGAGTTATTATGAAAAGATATAAGTGAAAAGGCATTATGAAGAGGCATTAAGTGTTGGAGTACTTGGTAACACTGAGAGGGGGGGGTGAATCAGTGTTACGAAAAATAAATCAAATTTTCACACTTTAATATAGATTTGAACATTAGACATGATTGTTGTTTTCAATACTCATTAATGCATGAACCAGTGTGTTAAAGAGATAAGTGATCATTTATTATGAACATATGAATCAAATAACAAATAACAAAATAACACTATGAAGCAGAGGACAAATAACATAACACAGAGATTTTTAGGAGTGGAAACCCTCTGGGGTAGAAAACCACTCAATGAAAATGCCTCACTGGCTTATGTAATAAACTTGCCTCACTGGCTACAATCATTTCTGCCTCACTGGCTTATAATTGAATCTCACTGATTACAGGCCTCACTAGCTACAATTTACCTCACTGGCTTTTTAACATTGCCTCACTGGCTTTTTAACATTTACAATGAATCAAGTAAATCAAGTATAGAGGGATACTCTGTTTCTCTTTGCACCAGACTAATATAACCTCAGCAATGCATGCACTCACTCTCACATTTGTTATCAATGTTATATCAGATTTTATACACAACATATTACATTTTGTTCAAGCCCTTTTTTTCTCTCTACAGACAGTTTGAGAGATAATTGAAATAATGAAATCGATTTTGGTAGTTTGCAACTGACAAAGAGGTTAAATTCAACAACTGTTTAACTGCTTCCTTAACCATTACTAAATTGCAATCAGAAACTGTATGTAGAGTTAAAGAAGTCTTTTTCAAAGCTGCCAAGTATACTCGTACAAAACTAAACAGGTAACTATAACTAACTTCAACCGTCATAAAACCACAGTCTAAGCAGAGGATGAAAACTTTAAACACATCATTCTGAATACCGTTTACAACCTAGTTTCAAACCCTAGGTGAAAATGTGACCACTGGTCCTTCAAACCGTTACAAACCCTTTAACTATGTTTGCATGAGTAAATCCTTAAAACATATTTGCATTAGTCTACCATTCTGAAAGAAAATAAAGATAAACAAAGTCACCTATTTGAATCATGCTTTAGAAGCCTTTGAAAACTAATTTCCTTCTACAATCAGCACTATCAAAGATTTGGTCAATAACAAGCAAGCTCAACTGCACTGTCAAATCCTCAAGATCCCCTTCAAACTATGCAGAGATACCCATACATTTTCATGATTAACATTGACACATAAAACCCTAGCTCGAAGCTTCATATCACAAGATTAAACTGTGCATAATGATAAGGTCTTTTTACCCGATGACTTGAACTTCCGGTGGGCCCTAAAAAGGGTCGGTCAAACATATCAATGAAACCTCTTTAAAACTTGTTCCACCCGATGACAACTTGTCTGGCAAGTAAACAACTTAACATGTCCGATATGAAATCTTTTGCAAAGTATTAAGTTCACTAGGAAATTTAATATGGCCTCGTGTAAAATACAAGCCATGGTGAACACTTTAACACATTTCAATGCAAGGAATGATGACCCCTTATAACAATAAGACAAATATCCTTCTCCTTCTATAAGCATAGTCTTCACATAGTCTTCATGTGATAAAAGGTGTGCCTGTGTATGCCTTTTTCATTTTATCATAATAAGCAAGTCACCTTCACTTTATGCCTTTTCCATATGGAATGGAATCAATAATTTAAACCAAATGGTGTCAAAGTGAATACCCTTGTTACTTCAACAATGCATAAATGTATACATCATTTTGCAAACAATAATCAGGGCCTGACAAAGAAGTGAAGACCAAAGACATCTCCTACAACTGTGAAGACTCAAGACAGCTCATGAGCATTAAACACCCTTTGATCTCTTTTACAACTAAACAACAACCATCACCATAATAATATCAACTAAGAATGCCATTGTCAATACTTACAATGCATATCTATACTAAGATACACTGAGAGTTATGTCGCCATATCACCATGACAAGCGGTATATGTTCATAGCAATGTGTCCATAGCAATGTTGTATCCATATTACCATTGATACCATGATGTATGCCAACTGTCATGATTCCACCAAAATGAAATAGTATTGTAACTGAGATGGGCATCAAATGTATACTGAGTATCAAATATCAAATATAGAGTTGTCATAGAACATGTATGACTATGAGCATAACATACCAAGGATACCACCAAAAAGACACCACACAAACATATGGCAACTAGAGTATCAATCATTATCAATATGCTCCTGTATGTCAAACCATCACCATGGTCATGTATATACTCATGTATGTTATGAACATGAACAAGCTAGGAAACCAAACTGTCACCTCAAATATGAAACAATGAAGAGCAACTATCATATAGTCTAATATATATACCAATGTTACTGTCAAATACCACTATTACCTCTGTATCAAATGCCACTGATAATGATAAGCAACTATATGCCAAACTGAGGACATATCACCACAATTTGTATTTTTCAACATGCCAATCAACATAATGTCACAATGCCAACATGTCAACAATATATGCCAGCAATGATGATACCATCATAAGATCAAGACCAGGAGTAAACACCATTCAACCAATTGTCATGATATAGATATTGTGCATGTCAAGGTACCATATCCAACTAAGAGAGATTGTGTCTTTGACATCAAGGACAACAACTGAGGGCAACAAACTCCCCCTTTGTCCATGATGGCAAAACACAACTCTCTATCCCCCCTTTTGACATCAAAGACAAAGGGAGGAAGAAAGTGTGCCAATGCTTTCAGGCGATAACATAAATCAGAGATCAACAAATGCTTGAAATGATAAACAAAATCAGAAAATAGAAAGCATACCATGACTGTCCCATGAAAGAAAAACATCCAGAGCATCCTGAAACAAAACTAAACTATCAGCACCATCATAAAAAAAAGCATATATCAAAGAAGGACAACAACTGGAGATGTTGGTAGAATATCACTGTCACCATTAGCCAAGTATCATAGCAAATGAACAGACATCAAAAGAACAGCTGATAGCACCACTGAGCAAATACCAAACAACAGAATATAACCATGCACTATACCAAAGGACATAATAGGTATAGAGAGTACATAATAAAGCTCCCCCTGAAGATGATTTCTTAATGCTCCCCTTGTAGATAAGCTCCATAGAAAGACAACAACCACAAGCAAAGCACTTGAATAAGACTCACTGAAGATAAAATCCATTACTACAACTAGAAATATGTCATTGTTTGTTCACTGTGATATAACATTGTCCCGAATACTCATGATCACCATACCACAGCATTGTCAATGCAAGACTATCCATCACAACATCAAATAATTGTCTTTTTGATAAACAGGATGCACACAGTCACACCAAATGTGATCAACCCATGAACAACATTGTCATTGCCATTTCAACCATGAACCGAGATGTGATGATAGACACTGTATATTGTTCAAGATACACACATGTGCAAGAAAATACAAACAAATGTGACATCCAATATACTTCACTGTGCCTTCATGAAACAAGGAGGGTGTATAGATATAGATACTTCATTCTTTTATGCTGCTCCAACTATACAACCATTATGTGCATTGAGAAAACTTTTTGAATACTCTTCACTATCTGTACTGATTGTAACCTTTTTAGAGAACATTGACTACAAAAACTTACAAAATCAAGTCAATGAATGTGAAGACACAAAGGAAATGTCTCCAAATATTGTTCATCACCGAGCAAGTGAACGAACTGCAACTTCAAACATAGTTAGTACAAATATCACTGTGCTATGTAATACTGGCACTTCATTATCTACATTCATCCTGTCAAGACAGAGATAACACTGCAATTAAAGCATGAGCATGTCAAGAAATGAGCATGAGTACCATCTTGTTGTATTGAACTATCATCAATGTTTTCAAAACCGAATGTCAATCACAAACAAAGCCACTGACATGTATGCCAATCACCATTGTCAAAGATATGATCATCCAAATGCAAAATAAATTTACAAAATACAAAGTATGTATGAACTGAAATATACCAAGCTATGTATATACCAATGCCAACCAAATTACTGTCAAGATGAAAGTAGTGTGAAGAACTACTTGCCAAAACAACTTTCAAGTGATTGCTTGCTCAAGTGAATGAAAACCAACAAAGAATCATTAGCATGAATTGACTGCCACTCAAGTTCATTTCATAAACCATTTTAAAATCTTTGTCCACACATACCATGTGCAAGGAGGCAAGCAAAAGTGACCACAAAAACTACTGTCTGAGATCAAACCAACAATTGTAGTTCATACTTCAGAGATTATCCTTGACATGCATAATCATCAACCTGTTGGATAGTACTTTTGGCATCAATCCTTACAGACTGTCACAAACATAAACTGATAACACTATGTATGGATCTTTCTCAATTGAATGTGACTGAGCCTAAAAGAACTACAACCAGCTACCAACTGTAAACACTTTGTCAAGCAATTGAATGTCACTGTTACCATTGTTTGTATCAAACAAAATGACCATTGAAACAAGATGACTACTACTGATTCAATCATTGAAATTCTAATCACATATGCACTGTGATGCCATTTCTTTTTCACTATCACAACTAAACCAAGCATAGAAAGTACTGTCAAGGCACAAACACTGTCACTAACAACCTTTGTGACTGAGAGATGAAAGAGATAATTCATAATTTTGTTTGACAAAGAAAGCATTGTGTAATCACCACAACATTACATTGACAACAACCACTATACTTTATCTTCTGTAAACTGACATTGCACCTAGATAAGGACCTTTCTTGGACAAAGATGACAGATTCCTAGCATATTAAACTTTGACATAACAATGCAGGATGATAATAACCTAATTCATGCTCAACTTCCAAACCATGATCATCTTTCCCATGAACACTAATGACAAAATTGGACATCAATCCTTTACACATTATTTTCACCTTGGGGGTACATGATAGAAAATTGATCTTCTCCCCCTGGCTTCATACTATACCTTATACAACTTGGAATGTCTCTTGTGCAGTATGCACAAGATCAAGATTTTCTTTTCTTAGGTCTTGTTTTCTTCTCCAAACCATTATAGGCTCTTTCTTCTTGTTTAAATTACTATCTTGCCTTTGCTTGGTCATATTATTTCCAGATGGTTTTATCAAATTGTTCTTACACCACCTTGCTTTGTGTCCATAACTACTACACCTATAACATATCATATTGTTGTATTGACCAAAAGAAGAGTAATTTCTTCTAGGCGATCTGAGAAAGCTTCTATAATCATATCTTGCATGCACCCAACAATTTCTTGCTAGATGACCAACTTTATTACAGTTGTAACACACAGCATTATAATTCTGATTTGACAAACTGTTAAAGCTTTTCTTCTTGTTCCAACCAAAGACATTTCTTTCACAATCTCTAGCTCTATGACCATAAACATGGCACAAATAGCAGTAACCATGGAACTAAGAATAGTTATACCTAATTAAATGATATTGCTTGATAGATGAAGGTCTTGAATGCCTATTTGTACTTCTTCTATCAGCAACTTTATCTCTTTCTTCCTTCTTGGCTTCATTCTCAGGGGCAGTAGAGTAAGTATTCAGGTCTATCTTCTTCCTAGGAGCATCTCTTGACTTGGAACATTCTCCTTTTTCATAACCCAAGCCAGTAGTGTCTCTGTAATATCTTTGTTTACTCAACATATCATTCAGGCAGTCAATACTCTTTTCAAATTGAATATTCCTATGCAGCTTTGAAGAAGCTTTTTCTAAATCCTTTCTTAAAGAGACTATTTCTTTCTCTAACTTCAGACATTCTATTCTTTTTACTTCAAGATCAGATTTTGTGAGGTCGACTATTATTTTAACTTCTTCAAATTCTATTTTTAGACTAATGACAAATTTGTTTGTCTCTTCAATTTGTACCTTTGCCTCTTTAAGTTCGAAAGAAACATTAACAAAATCAGAGAGTACCTTACTCTTAGAATCCTTCTCTTGTTGAAGTTGAACCTTTAATTCCTGGTTCTCTTTTTCAAGATACTTGTTCACTTCTAGAACACATAAAATCTCTCCTTCAAGATCAAATTCACAATCATTTTCATCGAACTCCTGTCCATCTTCGTCTACAAAGAAATCTCCTTCTGCATCATCAATTTCAACTACAAAATCATCAAGTTCTTGTCTACTAACTTTCACATTGTTAGGACTCTTAACTGCAAGACTGATTTCAACTTTTTGATTAGCATTTTTCTTTTCTCTATTTGAGGCCTTAATTCGTCTACCCTTTCCCATGGTACTCCGCTATCAAGACCTACCCAAGTCAGTTAGACTTCAAATAGGGAACCTATGCTCTGATACCACTTGTTGGAGTACTTGGTAACACTGAGAGGGGGGTTGGTGAATCAGTGTTACCAAGTACTCCAACATTAAGAAGATATATAAAGTGGTAGAATTAAGAGAAGTAAAGAAAAGGAAGAAGGGGAGAAAAAGTAAGAGTGTGTACAATGATAAGAAGAGGAGAAATGCAAATTCATAAAAGAAGATATTTTGATTTTTTTAAACATTATTTTAAATTTTCCTAGGGTTTTCTAAAAGAGTGTACAAAAATCAATATACTTTTAGGGAACCAACACATTCTTCATAATTTTTAATATATACAATGCATCTTCATTTTCTAACAAGTAAAAAAAACAAGAATTTACTTATTTTAAACGGTTACACATTTTTGTTTCATTGACAAGGCATCAATAAAATGATCTGGTGTTGTGCGGAATATTTTAGAAATAAATGTTCAAGTCGGTGCTATACTACGACACAAATAGAATTTGGTGATGTGATTAGCAGTACAGAACATAATCATGCTCCAAAACCTGAGATGATCACTGTCAAACACAAATTGAATGAAATGAAAGACACGGTGTGATTGACTCAAGATTTTACAAGAAATATCATTGTTGCTTCATGTTCTAATATTTCATTACCCATAGCAGGAGCAATACCATCAACCAATGCATTATCCAAAATGATTCGAAGAAAAAGATTAAGATTTGAAGCGCCACCACCAAATCCTCAGACATCGACATATCTTATCTTACCAGTTGAATATACAATTACCAATAGAGGGGAAAAGTTTCTTTTTCATGGCAATAATGATGAGAATCATTTTTTAATATTCACCACCACACAGAATTTGCAATTACTGAAAGAATCTAAAAATTGGTTTAGTGACTGTACATTTAAAACAGTGCCAAGTATTTTTCAGCAGTTATACACGATTCATGGCTTGAAAATTGATGCAATATTTCCACTCATTTATATTCTTATGACCAACAAAACAAGAACCACTTATACACAAGTACTTGCAGAATTAAAATAACTTCAACCTGATCTAAACCCCAAAACTATACTTATTGATTTTGAATTAGGTTTCATGGGAGCTATTTCTGAAAATTTTCCTAATGTCACTATTCGGGGATGTTTTTTCCATTTCTCTCAATGCTTGCGGAGGAAACTTCAAGAAGAAGGTCTACAAACACGTCACAGTGTCGATGAAGTATTTGCATTTGAGGTCAAGAAACTTGTTGCATTAGCTTTCATGCCTCAGATAGACGTAATTGATGCATTTGAAACACTTCAACAATCTCCTTATTATACAGAACATGAGGAGACTCTTCAACCCATAATTGATTATTTTGAAGACACATGGATTGGAAGACTAACCAAAGAGGCAACAGATGATCACCCAAGTTTCCAATCACAATGTGGAATTGCTATTCAGCTATTCAAGATGATCTTCCCAAAACCAATAATACTATTGAGGGATGGCATAGAGGATTTAGTGAATTGCTTCAAGCATTGTACAGATTAGTCTAGAAATTCATCAAAGCAGTGAAAAAAGAACAGGGTCTCCTAGAGAATAAAATAGAGAAATATATGGCTGGATACACTGAGCAACCAAGTAGGAAAAAATACCGTGAACTCAAAGAAAGACTAAAAAGATTGGTTGATGGTTATGACAACCATAACATTTTAGATTATATAAGAGGCGTCAGTCATAATTTGACACTTTAATTGAAAATTTGAATAATAAAGTTTTTTAGCAACATACATGTAATTTATAAATTTTGTTTTCCTTTCTCTATATTCTTATGGGGATATTCTGTCCATGGGTTATTTTGGATTGGGTTATTATGACCCTGGGTTATTTTGTCCTTGGGTTATTGTGACCAGGTTATTCTGTCCAAGGTTATTTTGGCCGGGTTATTATGTCCTACCCTGTAATGTCTATTTTTTGGTTGTATGCCTATAAGTCTATCGTAAGATGAAGTTGATGATAAGTTTCTAAGTTGATTCACAATAAAAAAGAAAAGAATAAAGGAATAGACTTTTAGATTAATGTTATTATCGGTTATGGAATACATAATTTTCTTAGTTCATGGTGGATGTAAGTACTACTAATCGTATAGGCCTAATATTTCAATCATTAACTCAAACATATATTTGTCAATGTAAGAGGCCTGTGTGCCTATAGGTTGTTGAAGAGATAATCATGTCTTTTTGCCTAAGTCTTTTAAATTTTTTTGAGTATTTTTCAATTTGTAGTAATACATTTTGGTTGTTATAAGAAATTGGGCTACTAGAACTAGCTACTTTTTTAAAGTACCCAATTTTGGTCTGTATCATTTGGTATCAAAGTAAGGAAAGCTCACTAGGATGTATGGTGAGGAGGTTACATTAAGTTATTAGAGTTGGTTAGCTCGCTAGGATGTGTTGGAGATTGAATGAGTTGCATGAAATGATTTGAGGAAGATATTTTTGGCTAGAAGGTGTCTCAAAGGCTGTAGTAGATTTTTGATGTAGGTATCTATGATTGTAGAAGGCATGTGCCCCAGATTATTTGTTGCAGGTGTGGAGTCTTGTAACTACAGAGAGCTATGTGCTCTAAAAGATTTGTTGCAAATATTTGTGATTACAAAGGGCTACGTGCTCTAGTAAATTTATTGCAGGCGTGTGGAAGCTTGTGACTTAGAGGGCCATGAGAAGGAGACATGAGTGAACCAAAAAAGGTTTTTTTGTTGAATGTAAGTGAGTTTGTTTTAGGTGTAAGTCTTGTAACTGTAGATAGTTGTATGTGAATATGTCTTCAAAAAAGAGGACGATGATAGTATTGAAGAGCCCCAATGGAACAAAAATTTAGGGACCAACACCAAGAGGAAGAATTCCTTGAAAATATTGTGGACATCCATTTGATATTGAAAATTTTGGAAGCTAAGAAATGTGGAAGACTTGATGTAGGTCCTTGATTGGAAATGATGAAGAACGTCACATTGGTGGCATGAAGAAAATGAGTCTGTACAAGTTGATGAAGCTGAGAAGGAAACCTTTGAGAAGATAATGGACATCCATTTGAGATCAAAGAGGTTTGAGGCTAAGTAATGAAGAGGGGTTGCCATAGATCTTTGATTGAAAATGATGAAAAATGTCTTGTAGATGGCATGACAAGAAAATAATGTGAAAGAAACATGTCTTTTTGAAGGCATGGATGTGATAGTGGATAAGGTTGTAGTGGAAGAGAAGGGTAATGATAAAATCCCTATTTTGTCTAACATTGTTTTGTTTGTAGATATGGAATAAGGTAAAGACAAAAAGAGGAAGTCCTCATGTTGGAGGATAATGCAGAAAAGAAATGTATGGTGGTGATAGAAGTTCAAGAAGCATAAGTTGCAGAAAATAAAAGTGTTGTTGCAGAAGTAGTAGCTACTTTAGAGGTTGAAATGATGGATTGCAAAGGCCCTATGTTTAATTGTGGAGTTGATGAAGATAACCTCTTGCTTGAAGAGGATATGAAGAAGATTGAGGATTTGTTCGGTTTGAGTGATTCTTAATGTGAAGATTTTATTATAGCAAAGGATAATTAAGGAGATAAAATTATGGTGGTGACAAAAGATCAAGAAGTGCAAGTTGATGAGCCAAAAGAACTAAGTGTTGCAATAGAAGAGTCTTTAGGAGAAGTAGTAGATTTGAAGGCAGAAGTGGTGCCTTGTGAAGGCCTCATGTTTGATAGAGAAGTGCATGAAGGTGAAGAAGAAATGAGTAAACAAACAATGCTAAAAACTTATAATTTCCATAAAAGTGTTAATGCTTATTTGTGTATAGATGAAGTGGTGAGAATAAAAGAAGTTGAAGAAGAGAAGACAAAGGAGTTTGTAGATGACGAAGTGGAGAAGGAACTGATTATGAAAAATTTTTATTTTATTTTTATAAATAAGGCGCAACAAAAGTTGCAGTAATTATATTAATCGAGGTCAAAAATTACAAGATACAAAATGGGGAGCCCTGGGGGTCCATGACCGCACCCAAAGGCTTCGACCCATATATGAGAAGATTACAAAATGGCCATATCCAAAAAAATTTAAATTTTCATAAAGTTTGTTTTAATGATTTATGTGCAAATGAGGAAGTAGTAGATGAAGAGATGGTGATAAATTTTTTAAAAATGTTGTTAATGTTGATAAAGTGGTGTTTCCAAAAGTAGACGAGGAAGTGAATATTATTGGTAAAAATGGTTGTGATGATTTATGTGAAGGTGAAGTGAAGAGTAAAGAATGGAAAAATAAACTTTAGTGGAGGTGGATAGACAATGGTGGGTTGAATCCCATGAAAGATTATTGGAGTGCAAAAGAAGATGAACTTTGGTGGAGGTGGATGGACAATGGTGGGTTGAATCCCACAAAAATAGGAAGAAGATGGTGGAGAAGGACCGTTAAGAGGAGGAGGATGGTTTATGGTGGATAAAACTCCATGAGAGGCAAGAAAGATGATGAATGAATTTGGTGGAAGGAAGTAGGATTTGTCCCATCTAAGTGTTGGAAGAAGAGAAGGAAGAAATCTAAGTGTAAGGAAGAATGTGTGCTTTTCAAAAGGGTGGTTGCACCACTCATATCTATTTGTGAACCATGCTCACAAACTTCTTACCCAACATGTCTGATGTAGGAGCATTTGGGCTTACCCTCTATCTTACTAATAACTTTGGCTTTAGTTCTAATTCTATATGTGTGTAGGTTCTTGTTTTTCTTGGTTGGGTCAACTTGTAGTTATTACTAACCTTATTCTTAAGATGGATGTGAGGACTGGAAAAATAAAAGTTTAATCCCATTTTCTAAGTGTTCACTCCTATTTTTCTAATCTTGTTGTTATATGTGGGGACCACCAACATCCATAAAAGAAAAAGAAATTCTAATTCTCCTTGTTTATTGATTGCCTCTCATGTTGGGGCCCACCGCACCTTTCCTTAATTATTTAAATTTCCTTGCTGGCTATTTCTTGGGGCCCATGTAAGCAAAAAGTTCTAGAACCTCCTTGGGATCACTTGGTTTGGCCAAGACCCACACAATTTGAATATGATTCCCTCTATGCTTGTTTTGTTTGGGATGCGATACTACAAGATTTTTTTCTTTGGACTTAATTCTTTCTTGGGCTCACATACCATCTCACTTTCTTATTCAAATTTCTTGTTGGACCCATTGCACCTTATTTGTTGAGATTCTTTACTTCCTACTGAGTTGTTCCCCTTGGGACACACTTAAAACTCCCAATTCTTGAAGTGCCACCTAAAGATTCCTTGGTGTTAGGCAATTAAAATAAAATTGTGCGTATTTCTTACTCTTACTGGTAGCTACTAACAATTAAATTAGGTTGTTGAATGCTCCTTTGTGATAACATTTCTTATTATTTACTAACTGATTGTGGACATTTTTCATATTAGAGACTTTGTTAGGATTTTTTTTTGATAAATCAGGGGTGATATATTCACCTATATTATATTAATAAAAAGGATTACATCATCAAGCCTGATCAACCAAAATATGGGAACTGGGTAGAAACAAAATGCCACAGTTAAACAACAAAGGCCATAAATAACAAAAAGGCCACTATTACATATTAGTAGATTCAAAGTGAACATAAACTTAGTCATCATTACTACCAGATGAACTTGCAGCTTCAAATGGACCTGAATCGACAACTGATGAAGGAGGGTGTTAAAGTTGTTCTTCTTGAGCATGCTTCAAGAGGTAGTGAACAACATTGAAGAAGTTGAGTACCTTTGTATAAGACCCCAAGCCCAAATCATCCTTAAGAGTAAGTAGAGAAGTCCAAGTAGACTCTGCATCGTCCAACAACAGACCCCTTCGAATGGTTTGAAAGGCCAACATCTTGATAGGAGAATTAAGAAGTTCATCTTTTCCAAAAAGACCACCCAGTGGCATGTTGTTTGCATCTACAGAATAGGAATCCAAAGCAGATTCCAACTCTAAGAAGGAGAACACCATCGATTGGAGATAATGCGAAACCAAAAGAAGAACCAGATCTTTATTGTCAAGAACATCCATAACATGAGAAAGGAACACAGAGGCCACTTGAGAAAAAAAGCACAGATGAATTATCCCTTAACCAAGAATTACCAATCACAAACCGAATAGATTCATTGACGAACGAGCATAAAACCACAAAAACTTTGGCCAATTTCTCACTATCAAAGGGGTGAGAGTCCTTGGTTTTCTCCTAGAAAGTCTCGAAACCGAAATCCTCCAATTAGAAGCCATCAAACTACAACGGCAACAACCAAGAGTGATGAGCAGAAAAATAACAAGATGAACGATGAAGAAAACCATCTAGAGCTTACAAAATATAGGCAATCCAATCGTGCCAAAGGACTCCGCCATAATATCATCAAATTATTAAAAAAGCATCAAAATCTTGCAGAGGATGCGTCGGCCAAAGAGGACTTTGTTAGGATTTTATTCTTCCTTATTGGGTGTTTTTATTTATGTTGGACATTATCACCTATTCATAGATCACACTCCTCCACGCTGGTGGCAGTTAAATTGCTACTAATTACTTACTCTATAGTTACAAAAACCTCCTACATATTTCTCCCAGTCTCTCTCTCATCTATCCTTAATTGGTTGGCAGTTCATTTGTTGAAGTCTATATGAAGATCAAGTTGAATACAAAAAGGGGAGGATCAACCAAAAAATAGAAGAAGGTCATGGAACATAAGGTAGGCCCTATGTTGGTGTGTGGAATATCTTGTAATGTCTATTGTTTGGCTATATACCTATAAGCCTATCATAAGATGAAATTGATGACAAGCTTTTGAGATGATTCATAGTAAAAAAAAAAGAATAAAGGAGTAGACTTTTAGATTGTTGTTATTATAAGTTGTGGATTGTATATTTTCTTAGTTCATGGTGGATGTAAGTACTACTAGTTATATAGGCTTGATATTTCTATCATTAACTTGAACATATATTTGTCAATGTAAGAGGCTTGTGTGCTTGTAGGTTGTTGAAGAGATAATCAAGGCTTTTGCCTAAGTCTTTTAAAAATTTATGAGAATTTTTCAATTTGCAGTAATAAGTTTTGGTTGTTATAGGAAACTGGGCTGCTAGAACTAGCTACTTTTTTAAAGTAGCTAGTTTTGGTCTACATTAGTTCCTAGACAACGTAAGTCCTTACTCAGATTCAAACATTATAAGACTAAGGTGAGTCTATTACAGTCGTCCATTTTATGCACATGATTTGTACTAGCCAAATCCTTAAAATGATCTACTCTAAAGTTTGTCACTCTCCTTCCAATACATCCAAGGTCTTGTGATTTTGAGTTACAACTCAAACATTATGATTAAAATAGTGGACAACTATCTATCAACTATAGAAATCAGCCAAGTGTTTTCATTTTTGTTTATTTCTCAATTTCTAAATTAGATTAATTGGATTGTGTTGTTTTGTCATATTATTTAAAACCTAATTTTAGTAAAAAAAACATTTTATTTGTTTACATATATACATATTTTGATATAAAAAAATAGGTCTTACTATTTGAAGAACAATTTTAAAAAATTGTCATATTGTAATTTCGGCACTTATAATAGTATTATATTCAAAATCAACTAAATGTTTTCATTTCTATTTATTTTCAAATTTCCAAACTCTTAAATTAAATTAACTTGGTTTTATTATTTATTATATTCATTAAAACTTAAAAGGGGTTTATATGCATATTTGTAGTCTAGCTCTTAATGCAACCCCTATTAGTGACATTATCCAATTTACTAGAGATCATGTCTTGCAATTCATTGATGACTATAGAGCCACCTAGAAGTTTACCAAGCACGATGCCAAAAATCTTGCTCCATTATTCCCTGAAACCAAACTATATGGCTGCAGTCCTTTCACCTTTGAAGGTTGCAAACAACAAAAGTGCCACAAAAAGCATAAGTTGTCCTATCAACACCATTCATTTCCAAGAAAACATTCCTATTCTCCCCACATCGCTACGTACGCTGCCGCTCCACTCCTCATCCTCAAGGAAAAAAAATCATCTGCTACATTTGCAAAAAGCCAGGTCAAAAAGCACCCCAATATTCTTGCAAGAATCATGTTTGTAAAGTTGTCTATTCCTTCAACACAACTACGTGGTGGGATATAGTAGATGAACACGAAGACCTCTACATGCAAGATAATATTTATGAACCATTTATTGAAGAATTTACAGATGATGAAGACCAACTTGAAGAACTTGCAGAAGCTCTTGAAGAAAGTAGACAAAAGAAATTCTAGATCCGAAGATGATGAAGAAGATTACTCAACAATAATGATGAATAGGCCATATTCATCCAGAGGAATTTACAGAGGAAATGTCAAAAGATAGAACAAGAACAAAAACTTCTCACCATTTTATCAAGGTACTTATAACTATCTTACTTTTAATGATGATGGTGAATGCTATACTTCTTCCTGCACTAGTGGCCCTAAATTTATAAGAGTAGCTCCTTATGGAAAGTAGCTAAACTCTTAGCCAATAGGAAAGTTTTATAAATATGAAGTCCAAGAAGCTTTAGATAGTTATTCATCTAGTCCTACAAACTTTGATGCTGATCTATATGAGAATCTTGAATATCCTGATACTTTTGGTCTCCCTATCCCATTTTCTTCTATGAAAATTGAAGAAGTAGAAGAGAAGGAAGAAATTCTTGAACAAATAGAAATTGATGACTCGACAAAAGCAAGTCTAGTACTCTCTGCATTACTAGATCTTGAACTCAAGCTTAAACCTGAATATTTGGTAGCACTCCTTAGTGGGAAATATTCTCAATATATTTTTGTTCTAATTAATGAAAAATGCTATGATGCCCAAATCGATACCGGTGCATCATTGTCTTTCTGTAAAGAACCTATTTTGAAGGAATGGGAACAACTAACAAAAAAGACTACTTATATGGGAATTGATGTTCAAGGACACAAAATCAAGTGTGATAAATATAAGCACCATGTCACATCCCATTTTTAAACTAATGTATTTATTTTCATTATTTTCAAGAAGACAGATAGTCAGAGAAATATCATGATTAAAGTAATGCATTTGCTTTATATTAGTTCATATACAAAGATTAATTGTTTATGACATTATTTTGATCACGTGGTTAATGATGTAATGGACTAACTACCATCATGCGACTAAGGTGGACATAGGAACAACGTTTTCTTCCCTCTAAGATGAGGAGATAGAGTATCACCATGGAGAGGATGCTATATCACGTGAATACAACGATCCTTATGCCATCTGGAAACCCACACACACACATATACTTATTGGAGGATAAGTTAGTTTTGGATTAAGTCTTAATCCCTGTGTCTTTGGTTATCTTAGAAATACTTTTCAAGTATTGAGATCATTTTATTCTTGTCAATTTTTGTCATTGAGGTTTTAGTCAACTTTGCAAGAATCCTTCGTTGATAATTGTGCTCATGAATTAGCATAATTAAGTATTTGACAATACATGCATTAGTGATATCTATACAATAGGTATACTATTGTTTTATATATATATTATTATTATCTTTTATTTAAGCCTAGTTCTGGTTAAAGAATATTGTCTGGTAAGTGGTAAAAGTCTTTTTATTTCTCCCTAGGCATTCTTCCTAGATGCTTGGGAAGTGGGGGAAGGAGCAGTACCTTCCACTTATTTCTGCATGTGAAGAGTTGTGGGGGAGTGGAGAGAAATTGGTGGTGAAGCATTTACTACTCAACCCATTAATAGGCACGAGCAGGAGAAATGAGCAGGGAGAGAAATATTTTATCATTTTTCAAGAGGCTTGAAAGCATAGTGGGCAGAGGAGGAAAGGATAGGAGCATAGGTTATTGGGAGGAAGTGAAGATTCGGTGAGCTTCTGCCTGTTACATTGAACAGGTAAGCCTATCGTATCTCATGAAATAAGTGGAATACATTGCTTCATGTTCACTGATATCTGTAAGTAAGATGTGTAAGAGTTATTGTTTTACTACCAATTGGCATGATGATTATCAATGATCTAAATGATAGTTAAACTTGTCATTGTTTAACCTTAACAGAGAATTACCTCTGTATCTTTATATTGAATGACATAAATCAAAAGAGTTATGATAACTCTAAAGAATATGTTATCCCATGTTGAATAGAGATAGATGTTGAATGACTATACATTTTGATGCTTTTGGTTAAGAGTGTCATGTTTATATATATCTTAGACAAGTGTTGTTCTCTACCGATAACCTTATACAGTAGAATCGATGATGTAATAGTCAAAGACTGTGTCAACAAGCCGATGGCAATGATATTTAATGTAGGTTTTGTATGTAGTATAACCTTTGCATGACTATGTCAATCATTGGACGACTGTGTTAAACATTGGCCAACTATGATAAGTCTAGGCTAACTGTGTCAATCATTGGTCGACTGTAATAAGTCTAGGCCGACTGTGTTAAACATTGGCTGACTATAATAAGTCTAGGCCGACTGTGTCAATCATTGGCTGACTGTAATAAGTCTAGGCCAACTGTGTTAAACATTGGCTGATTGTGATACGTCTAGCCCGACTGTGATAAGTTTAGGCTGACTGTGTCAATCATTGGCTGACTGTGATAAGTCTAGGTTGACTGTGTTAAACATTGGTTGATTGTGATAAGTCTAGACCGACTATGTTAAACATTGGCCGACTATGAAGGATAAAGGCTGATTGTGTTAAGTATGGGCCGATTGCTAAATGAAACCATGTTTTGTTTCAAAGACTCAATATGGACCGATGACAAGTTTACTAAGAGACCTATGAGAAGGTTGTTTATTAAACATAGAATTTTACTCATAGCAGTAGCTAACCGGGAAGGTAGAGAGTTTATTGGTAAGCTTGAAGCTAATAAATGAGTTTATGCCATTGTGTAGGAACACTTGTCATTAGACTGCTACTTTTGAGTATAAACGAAGAAGCATAAGTTGTTTTTAGATGCTTTTCTAGAGTTATCTTAAACTATCTTAATCCTAATTTTGTAGAGGAATATTCTTTTTGCCCAATCCTAGGCTAAGAATAGCCACGAGATTGTCGAGAGATATACTCGCTATGGCAATGAGAGGTCAAGATTTCGACTACTCATTAATATTGGAATTCTCTTTTGATATTCATGAGAAAGTGTACTCATTACATAAGTTACAAGTTATTGTTTTTCTTCGATAGATTATGAGTCGATTATATTCCTAGACTAAGACAGAAAGAGTCTTTAGTCATTAATCCATATGACTTTGTTACATCAAAAAATGTCCCCTTGGGGGCTTATCCCTCTTAAGGTTTAGCTCCCGGGTCCTTTAGAATGCATTTAGGTCATCTTGCATGTTAATGGTGGCTCCCGATGAGAAAACCCTAACGTTTCATGGCAAATGGGACCTAAGGGGTGTGCTCAGCATGAATCCTGCCTAAAACAAGGGGGAGAACTTGGGAGCCCGCGCCCTAGTCCTACCCTATTTTAGGTCAGGACCTAATTTTGGGTGTCAGTTTTATGACCTTTATTAGGTCCTATGCTGACTTCTCAAGTTTGAATTACAAAATTCTTAGCGAGAATGTTTGTAGTTGCATATATAAGCATGATTAATGATTCATTTGAAAACTAGAAGATGATTATGAACTTTAGGCATACTTGTGATTTCATGATATTTATTGTTGCAGAGTAGAACATTGTTATTGTGTTTGTGATTGCAAATTTGACTTCATCTTCTCGTGTGATTGAAAAGCCTTCATTTATGTGAGATCTACACTACAAGGTGATATCTATTGTGTTTTCTATCATTTATCATTTGGATTTTGCCTCTATCCTGTAGGGATATGCACTCTTTATCTGACAACAGTGTTCAGAAGACTTGAATGTGTTCCGGGTCTTGAGCGAGGCAAGCCTCTAAACACCACAACCCCAATCCACTTTTTTGTGATTGCAGGTTACAGGTTTTAAAAGTGAAAGAAGTGAAGTTGCAGGAGAGCAGTGTAGACTATCAGAATTGCAGATCCGAGAAGAAAGCTAGGGCTTGGACTTGGGTGCCCACTCATTAGTCCTCCATATTCTGAAGTAGTGAAACCTCTGTGACAATAGGAATAGGTTGCAGACATTCTTTAGAGATCCCGACAAAAGCAGGTACACTAGACTAGGGTGCCCGTTCATTAGTCCCCAACTTTTCCGCACACCGAACTTCAAAATTTGGTATGTATTTGGTTGTCATTTGATATCTCTGTGTGCGATCATTTTCCGTAATTTGTTCGTTTGTTTATGATTTCATGAAATTAGGGTTTTGAGCATAATTAGACTTAATTGAACAATAAATTCACACAATTCCAATCTTCCCCTATGTTCCAAGTGACAAGAGATCTGCAGTAGAGTTCTCTACTCGATTGAATGTCCTTGAATGTTTAGTGGTGAAAGGAGGATCAACAGAAACCCTTAAAATCAACTTCATTCCCTCTTTTTTCTATTAAATAGACTTAAATGTCAAAATCTTGTAAATTATGATAGAGGAATACATATGAGCACGAAAATAGGTAGACAAGCCATTGAGTAGATGACAGGACGTCATAGACCCGTGATTGCAAGGATGCAAAGAGGGACTCAATGTATGTTGCATAAGTCACCTAAGCTCTCATCCTATACTTATCTAGTTGTTTAGAAGATAAGGGAATATTGCATGTCTTTAAGACTAATGTTGTATAAACAAGACAAAGAGTGTTTTCATGTATATATGTTATAAATTGAATTATAAGAATGTTGTTTCCAAGTTGAAAAAAGAGTGAGTGAACATATGACTTTATTTATATGAAACTTTGGCCAAAGTAATGCAAAAGTCACTACTTGCATTGTCAGTTCATTATGTACTAGATAGCTAAACAGTCAGTGGGTAATACATAGCTAGAGCTAGACTAGAGTTGTAAACCTGATTGTTATTAGCTAGGACACTTCACTAGTTCTTAGATGGCATAAAGAATCAGTTGATTCTCATTATCTATTACCCTCATGAAGGGAAGGGCCACTTCCAAAAGGAAGGTGTGCGGGGAACCGCTAGTTTGTGGTTGGAGGAAAAGCACTAGGGTGATTCTCTCTCTCTCTCTCTCTCTCCCTCCTGCAGTTGACTGCCGAAGATTTCTGAACATGAACACATTGCTTATTTTGTAAATGATATTGATAAAATTGTAAGTCGTAAGAAATATGACCATTTGTTATATGTGTACTTTGTTAGTCGCATGTGAAGAGACCATCTTTTGAAATATATATATTGTACTTGGATATTGCAAATGTAATATTTTGATTATGTTTTATAAAAAAAAAAAAAAAAGTGAGATTTTTGCTTAATTGTGTTTAAGGATATTTAATATTCCAGTTGGGATTTTACACACCAACAAAAGATAATGATAGAAGGACAAAAGTTTACATGTGATTTCTTTGCTATGCATCAAATGCCTGTAGATGTGCTATTAGGAGGTAATTTCATTGATAGGTACACTCCTTATGGTTGTACCAGCAAAAGTATTATGTTTACTCTGCAAGGTTGAAAATTTAGTACTCCTAGACCAATATATGTAGTAGAGAAATTTCTAGGAACTATGAGAGTGCAAACGTAGGAACCCTTGGCAGAACTCAAGGAAGAATTAATTAAGAATATTTGTTGAGAAAATCCTCAAAAATATTGGGATAAATAAATGCCTACCATGGAGATCAACCTTTAGCATGGAAAACCTGTAAAGTCAGGAAAGAAGATACCAATCGTAGCTCATGACTATTCAGACATGACCCAAGCCATAGAAGAGCTAAAAAAATGGAAGTTCATTAAACCCTCTTATTTTCATTATTGTTGTTATGCCTTGATGGTTAACAAACATTGAGAACAAAAACAAGGGAAAAAGATAATGGTTATTAATTATAAGCCATTAAATGCAATTACACTTCCTTTTCCATATCCAATTCCTGATAAATCTTATTTGTTTGAAATGGTTGCTAACTCTAAGGTTTTGTCATAGTTTGATTGTAAATTGAGATTTTACTAGATCATGATAAAAGAAGATGATCAATATAAAACTGCCTTCAGTTGTCCCTTCTGACACTATGAATGGACAGTAATGTCATTTGGACTGATGAATGCTCTTGCATACTTCCAAGAAAGGATGGATTCTATGTTCAAGGGAACTGAATTTTTTTGTGTTTATATAGATGATATTCTCAATTTTTAGCAAAGACTTTGATGATCACAAACATCATCTTCAAACATTTTATAAATTAGCTTTTAATGCTGGGATTGTTTTGTCCCTAAATAAGATACAATGGTATCAAAACTCTTGTAAGTTTTTAGAGATGATTGTCAATAATGGTGTGTAGGAAGTCCAACCACACATCAAAGATAAAGTCTTGGAATTCAAGACTCCTTTTGATAAGAGGACTCTCCAAGCCTTCTTAGGAATCTTGAATTATGCCAATAATTTCTATCCTAATGCATGTCTAGATCGAGAATTGCTCCAACAGCTGCTCAAATCAAAGAAGATTATATGATTTGACAAATACATTACTATAGTCCAAAAGATTCAGAAGAAGATAAGAAATCTTCCTATTTTGCATGTGCCAACTAATGATGAATTCATTTTGTATATAGATGCTTCAGATGTAGCATGGGGAGGACACTTGTCTTCATCAAAGATCAAAAGGAATTCATTGTTGAGTATATGTTAGTGGTGTTTTCTTTGAAGACATAAAAAAATGGATCTCTTTTGATAAGGAGATTATGGGGTGATAAAACACCTTAAGAAATTTTGTTTAAAGCTAATGCATCTTGATCAATTTATCATCAGGATTGAGTATTGCAGATTCTTAACCTTCAAAGATAAAGACCATGGAAGAAAAGATGGTTGTGGAAATATGTCAAGTGGCAAGCATACTAACCAGTTTAAGTATGAAGCACAACACATTGATGGAAAGAACAATATTGTTGCTGATTACTTAAGTGGAGATTGTCTTGGAGTTTTCATGAATACTCTGACAAGCTCTTCATACCCAAGATTTAATCTTGAAAATAAATTTGATGTTTATTTCAGATGCCTCAAGCATTTTGTTCAAAGAGACATTATGATGAAAGAAGTTGATTAGAAATATCTCCAAGGTGCCTTAGCCACAGTTTATTGTCTAGAACACATTGGGTGTATTATTGCTCTAGATTATTATAGAGATAATTATGGAGAGTTCACTATATTAAAAATCCAAACTGAAATGTCTCTTCTAAGATTAATGGATTTAGTACGAAGGCCCTCGTTCAATTGGGTAATCACATGCCACGCATATCCTACTGAAGAAATTAAACCTTTTTCAGATTTACAGGACTCGATCAAATAAATCTTGACCATCCATTCTCCCAAGACATGGTCATTGTTATAATAATCAACAAAAGACTCAGATGGGAATCTTATTTTTCAGTAGGATTGCATTATGATAATGATGTCTGAGATTGGAATATCCAGCATAGATTCCAACTTTGTGCTTTATGGAAGCCACTCAATTGGAAAGATGTGTACAATGACATTGATTTTGAGCCTAGGGTCCTATCTCCTGACTCTAGATAATCTAATGACAATTGTAATCATTATCATTCTACATAAAGATATTTTTGTACAAAGGATAGTCATTGTCAGCCATTTTCAACATGATAAACCTCCTTTATTTATGACCAGTCTACCCGATAATGTCAGTTTGATTCTCTTTTACTTGCTTAGTAGGTTGTTTTGATGCTATATAATGCGCTCTGGGGAAGCGTATTGGGCATCCGTTGGTCATTCGAGTCTTAGATTGTCTAGGATTGTGAAGAGTCTACAAATATTTTGAGTATGCTTTGCTCATGCGCTTAGTGCAATCTTGAGTAATAGAAAGAATATTTGTATATTATTTTGGTAATATATAGAAGCTATAGCGATTTGACTGTCAGCCTTCGTCGCTTTTTTTGTAATCCCATAATGAATAGTTCATAAGGCACAATACTTGTGAAGGTTTTGCAAATGAGATAGTAAACAAAGTGGGCTTGATCTTGGGGAAATTTCATGGTTAAGTGCACTTGAGTTAGAGTAGTATTGGGATGGGTGACCTCTTGGGAAGTCCCGATACTTCACCCCTACGAGCATCACCTAGATACATTGAATGCTAAGTAAACCATTCATACTTATGATAGGTGGAGTCATATAATCCACTACTCTTATATGAACAATAAACTTTACTAAAAAAAACTACTTGAGTAATTTTTTTTTGATAGATAAGATAGAGTATAGTATTGATTTAACAAAAAAAATTACATATCATGCCCATGACTGTGGGGCAGAGAGAGACCACCATTGTTAACCAAACCTCACTGAAATTCAAAATGACCTCACAGGGTCGAAAATGTATCCAAAACCTAGAACCCACTAAGCCCGCAATATTATAAACTGAAATACATTATAAAACCTATGGCCGAAGCCATTCAGAACAACCCCAATCCCCTATGGACAAAGAAACAAAGGCCCACCAACCTTGAAACCCAAACCCCAGCGTAACATAGAAACACAGACCCAAGACAAATACTAGATATTATTCTGCATGAAGACTCTAAATTGATCTTCCCAGGTTGAATTCTAAACCGCCACCAACCAAAATTTCTTCCTCAGGAAGACCGCCCTTGCGGTTCCCAGTTGACGATGCTCGATCAATTCCAAACCATTGATATCCAGTAGAAAAGGATAAAATTTGACCAACGCGTCCGGGTCCTCCATCCGCTCCAAATCACGTAGGCGGGGGATGCCAACTCCCAGGGACGCCGCTTCCAGAGTCTCCTCCAGCCCAACCAACAAAGCCTTCCTAAACAACCGTTGCATAATTTCCTTCGCCCCCACCTTCGGAACTTTAATGTCCAACAGACCTTCTAAAACCCTCGAGGAGATATTAGAGTCCAACCTGTAGTCTTCAGCACCCGCCATGAAGCCCTTCGCTGCGATACACTTCACCGCTGCAAAGGTGAGAAATTTGGGGTGATGAATTATCCCGCTCAAACGACAAGAAATCACTAAGCCTAAAAAGGCCATTTGATGCTTGGAGCAAAGTAGCTGAACAGGAGTGTCCAGTTCCTTTGCCGACACTTTCAAAATAAACCTAGCCATAGCAGATTTAGGGAAGAATGCCAAAATAAATGCCTTGCGACAGAAGAGGCAAGGGAATGCTAGGAAGCCAATGCACATATCCATAATTAGCCGCCCTCACCACTAGTTATGAGTGTTATGAGGAGCATGCCAACCAGCTCCGTATGCCCCGAGTGCTTTGCCGCAATCATTAAAACTACTGCCGGCGCTCAAGTTGAGGCCACCTCACCACCAAATGCCACATCACATCCCACCGGGTCAGCCACTCCACACATGTAATTGTGGAGTGGCGCCCGCCCGAGTAAATTTTAATAAAACATCGTAACCTAATTTTAATAAAGAAATTCATTTTATTTCTTTACACATATATAGATTTCTATATTAAAAATTCTCGCTATTTATATTAAAAAATTGCGCTATAATAATTTGAGCACCCCTTTGAGATGAGGTACCTGTCTCTGACGTAGAAAGGAACAACCGGCAAAATTTATTTGACAGGCAGGGTCGACCGTCAAACTTAAGGATGGATTTAAACATGTAAGTACCTAACCAGTATTTTAATATTGTAATTCCGATGATCTCGGTGAGCAACCTTGCAAAATTGGGCAGAGGCGGAGATGGATAGAGGAGCAGCACAGAAGGCGAGAGAGTCATTGGATTTGGTGTTTTCCATATCAAATTTTCTGCAGACTGGACTCGATCGGCACAGCTTGGCGATTCTCATCGCCCTCACCGAACAAGGAGTTAATCCTGAAGCACTCGCTGCTGTTGTCAAGGAGCTGCGCAGGGAAGCCGCCGCCATCCCCCAACATTCTTCATCTTCCTCTTAACCAAGGTACATTTCATCCAAATGAAAACAACTAGGGTTTCAACTTAAGCTTTCTCTATTTGTCCTTCCATGCTCACTTACTACACATGGAAATTGATTTATAGATGAAACACTTGCATGCTAAGCTGTAAATTGCAAGGATGTCTAGGTCAATAGCAATTATGGGGAAAATTGACAAATTTATTCCTAAAAGCGAACCCTAAGAACAACATTTGTTGTAAATTGTTGTGCTAGTTTTGCATAAGTGGGCAAATTCTTGAATTGATCAAAAGGCATTGCTTGGATAGTATTCAGTGATGTAGAAAAAGAAATGCCAGTTCTTCTCCACTTTTTCTCAACTAACATAATTTGAAGGCAGCCTGAACAATCTTATAATGGGAATGCCTGTATCTATCGGTACTGTGGATAAATCATTCTTCTTTGCAGGTTCAATGCCATTAACCATCATAATCTCAAATAAGTTAATGACAACAGATCTGGTAACTAGGCAGTCAAGAATACCCAATGAAATCGTGCTTGTTGCTAAATAATGAAATGAATGTCACAGAAACTGGCGTACAAGAAGATTTAGTATAGGAATCAGATAAAACTAACCTTTTATTATCAATGCCTCTTAACAATATAATCTATAACCAATATTATATGAAAATGAGTCATTGAAGGTTCACTAGGGCCATAGCTAGTAATGGCTTCAAAGAGATTTCAGATTACCCCAGTTGTATATCCATAGTGGACTTTGAAATCCCTAATGGAAATTTACAACAGCAAAATATTATTAACAGCAGCTAAGTATCTATTTGCAATTATAAACATGGCTCCGAAGACCCCATGTCTAAGTATACTATTGCATCAGGCAAATTTAACACCTTAACACCTTGAGGAGCATGGGAACTTTAAAGATCTACAAGTTCTAATTGGTGTTAAAGGAAAAGAAATAAAGTTAGTGTTTCTATAAGTCCTGAATTTCTTCTACGATATTCTTTTTGCTACAGAATTATGAAATAATGCCATCCAGATATCAAAAGACAACTCTTACCACATTCAGATTCAATTAGAATTTGTCTATACATTTAACAAAACATTTTTTAGGCGATTAATACTCAGGCATTGCACAAGCTCATGGCTTTAGTTCCCGATTTGCCAAAAAATCATTTGTCATGTAAAGCTATATTTAGAGTGGACTCATCCAAGTTCAGGGTTTTTTCAGTTTTGTTGTAATTTCTGATTTGCCTTGCTATCTGTCATATCCTTACTCGATCACTTCCTATTATTGACTATTTTTTCATTGTTTTTTTTAGTTTTGTAAAGTGAGGGAGTCTATTGGGGCCCTCTCCCAATTCAACCAAAACAACAAAACATCCCTCAGTACATACAGGGAACAAAAAGACTCAAAGTTCCAAAAAAAAAACTTTAAAACATAGTGAATGAAGACCCATGATGCCACAACTACACAAAAGCCCAGACATACATCCAACACCAGTTCCAAGCAGAGCCTCACAAGACGAGTGGAGCCTAATCAAACATGTGCTGAAAGCATCCTCCTTCCCCTATGGGAAAGGAGAGCCTCCATGGTCCACTGCGAACCATCTCCAACTGAGTTTATGGCTTCCATTTGCAACCTTTCAGCTTCAATCTTCTTTCCTTTGTGTTTAATTGAGGACCCACAATTTGCTTTGGTCCATACAAGCAAATAACTTTCTCAGGGATTTCTCGGCATACCAAAAGATAAAGATATTTTCAATTTTTTGGGATATTAACTGGAAGAAACTGGGAAAATATCAGGAACCAAAACAACACAGAAAAATTCAAAAAAAGAGAGAAATAACTGATGTTTTTTACATTTAAAGCCATCCTTCATGCAATAAAACACAACTAAGGTAAATGAGCCTGTCAACCCTACTGCTCACCTTAACTATCAAGTCTAAGAGACTAATCCATACACAACAACTAGAATTGACAACAACAGTTTCCCTAACCCCTTCAACTACCTCTTTAAGTTTACAGCACTGGCAACAATCATGTATGCAGCAATTTGTATTTTACAGAAATTGCTGCACCTGTGAAAAGGATTTGCAGCATTTTTGTGTTGAGGGAAGACCAATTCTTCCACCGTGATTTCCCCATACCACTCCACTTCTCCCGCCACGAACTCTTCTTGTTGGTGCCATGAAAAAGTGCTGGTGGGTTGTGCCCAAAACCCTAACTTCCTTCTCCACTTGCGCTTCCGCATCCTTGCTCCCACCATTGCTGCTTGCACTCTTCATAATTCAAATCAAATCAATTAATGGTTTATTGATTACAATTAAAGAATTTACTATATTTTCATTGTTGAAGCATTCGAAGGTATCTTTCTGGCTTACTGTTGTCTTCCAAAGAAAGTATTTCATGCATCACCTCTGCTAATCATCTTTTTATTAAAGTGAGAATCTCAACTGCCACTTTTTTTTAAGAACAATAACCAGATTTTCTCATAGCCCCCCTGCAGTTAGATCTCAGTGTGAAGTGTGTAATGTTTTTGGCAGATCTCAGTGTGAAGTGTGTAATGTTTTTGGCATGCTTCACAATGTTCACATTATATTGATTAATCAAAAACCAATTACAGTAAAGATTCATTATTGGCACAAACAAAGAGATAAGTCATAAATATTGCCATTTTAAAGAGAGGGAGAAAGAGAGAACTTGGATCTCGAAACACACAAATTCTCAGCATATTCATAATTCTGGTCTCAACATTGTTAACAATGCATGTCAGTATTGGAAGTGGAAACTTGCATATAATTCATCTTTAAGTCTTCCCATGAACACCCTAAATTGTGATTTATTGATGTCTGCATGTAGTAATGTACTTTGTATCTCTTTGTTTGCTTCTGAAATTTTCCTTTTACTTGTGTAATCATATCTTTTACTTACTGTTTTAACAGTTGCCTCCATAAGCAACGGTTGAAGTTGTGATATTCTGAGAGAAAAGGCTAAATAATGTTAAATGGAGACAAACTGTTTGCTACTGATGTTTATCACATGCATCTAAATATAACTTCTCTAAGTAATTATAAGATTATTTAGGCTTATGTTGAACCAAACTTTTCAACATATTTCTCACTTACAGTTAAATTTTAACTTTTAACCATCTTGGTTTGTTTATTTGCTTGTCGATGATATATAGAATTGTACTGCATCTTCTTCCCATCATTGCACATTGCTGTTCAAATATGACTTAGAAATTTGTTATCTCTATATGAGTTATGTGCAATGTTGATGCAGGCATTCTTATTATCTCCTTGAAAAATAAGTGCTACGAGGCTTGATTATGCTTGGTATATTATACCAAGCAAATCATTTTAGGAAACCAGTCCACTGTCACAAGTACAAAGTATACACATGCTCCATTTGAGTCTTCTGTCCTGCTCTTAGGCACACATCATGCCTTTCTATATTTTTTGCAATTTTCATGCTGATTGAGGGCAATCCAATTCCAGACCTCTCCTCCAAGATATATATAGGGTTTTGCCCCTACTAAAGTATGCACTCATTTTTTCATGCATGTGCATCTTGTACCGATGCATGTCTTATTGTTATAATTCTCAATGATGATAACCCACGGTGCTTGACTGCTAGTCATTAGCACCATGTTGTTTGCCTTATATTGTTTTATACATCCTTCATGTGCCTCAATGGCAGCAATTCTGTACATACTGCACTGCAATCATTTCTTTGGGAGAGGCTTGCAGGTAAATGGATGTCATTCTGACAATCCCTTGCCTACAAGCCTCTCCCCTCCCTTACCATAATTTACTCTTGTGGAGTTTGATGGTCTACGTACACACAAAGTCCTGATGGCTTTGCAACAGGAGATTGCTGAGATTTCTTTTTTGTCTACACCATGAGGAGTTTGCCAAAGTTAGCACTGACTGGGTGATTTCTTCTTGGTTTACCTGGTGAGATTTTGTCCAAATGTGGCACGACAGAGTTCACCATTGTTTGCATCACAAATCTCGTTGAAGATTCAACTATTCTTTGCTAATGTTTGAGCATGTCAATCTCATTGATACACATGCAACTGCAGCATGGATTCACACATGAAGAGATCTTACAGCTGTGGGTTTTTGGTTTACTATGTCACCGTGGGAGTTTGATAAATAATGGTTTGGTAAGTGAAGATTGAGGGGATTTCAACTTCATTTGCACCTGCATGATTTGATGATACATGCACACCACAAAAGCCTGTTAGCAATTTATGGCAGAAAAGCAAAGATTCTTAGCACCTATGTGGTTTGTGCAAATCTCCCAAAAGGAACCCGAAACCCCAAAAAACATGTATTCGTGGGAAAACAAAGTTGCCATGCATGTTTGCTTTTTTTGCAAAGGTGCATTTGAAGTCTAGGAGCGTAATAACTTATAGTGAGCAGAAAAAGTTGATGCCTTTGCACCTAAAAAGCCCCACATATTTGTAAGCAGGTTTGTGGAGGTTCAAACTATATTTGCATATTTGGGGATGAGCTATACTTAATGTATGTTGGAGAAACAAAGAGCACCAACATCGCCATTGTTTCATAGAGGCATGGGAAGTGAGTTTTACATAGCTGTGGCCATAAAGTGTTTTTGCTTCTTGAAAATGTACTTTGAGTCTTCTACATTCACATGTTGCCATGAGAAGGTATTTACCATTCAATGGTCATAGGTAGGAGGAAGTTCTTGTAATGCACAGAATATTAATGTTGGAGGAAAAGACAACCATGACCAAGGAGATGAGCTTAAGGCTCTCACAAAGACAACCATTTTGGATGTAGGATAGTTGATCTCCTACATGCAAGATTAGAGGTTGAAAACGTGTATACTGAATGAGGGCTCAAAACTGCGACTGGAGAAGGATGAAGCTACTTCAAAATAGGAAAGAACTGTTGAAAGCCACAATCTTGAAGATGTGACAATTTGTTGCAAGAACAAGAAAGAGTGAATTATAGTCAAAGATATAATACATGTTGGTAGAGTCACTAGAAGCTAGTCACATGGATGTAGGAAGAACATGAATAAATATGGCCGAGACCCATAGTGGAATTATTGAAAAGAAGTGGAAGGAAGTGGAGTTCTTAAGTAGTTTTGTAGTTTTTGTAAAATTGCGTGGGTAGTTCGAAAGTTCGAAATGCATTATATTGGAAGTGTCCTAGAGAGGTTGAGTTAGCCATAGTGATTTGTGGATTGACCCAACATGTAGGAGTAGTGGAGTCAAGTGAACTCAAATTGATGAGAGAGAGGTGGCACCTAACTATTGCCATTCAAGGAGTGAATGAGGTAGAGGTTGCAAAGGGTTATTCCCAGGTTGAGGGTATAGGTTATGGTGAGATTTTCTCCCTAGTAGAAAAGCCGACATCCATTCAGTTTCTATTGTCTATTGCTATGGCGTATCATCTTGAGGTTGAGTAGATGGATGTGAAGACAACATTCCTTCATGGTGATTTGGAGGAAGAGATTTACATGACACAATCGGAGCACTACATTGAGAAAGGTGAAGAACATTTGTTTTGTAAGTTGAAGAAATTTTTGTATGGTCTTAAGCAATCTCCTAGGATGTGGTACCAAAAGTTCGATTCTTTTGTGTTAAGTTTGGGATCTCTAAGATCCAAATTGGATCATTGCATCTAGTATAAGATGGATGGTGATCGTATTCTCATTATTGCATTATATGTTGATGATATGTTGTTTTTGGTAATGGGAAGGGTTTGATTTGTGAATTGAAGTCTCAGCTTTCAACACAGTTTGAGATGGAGTTAATGGCAGCTAGGTATGTGTTGGGGATGGAGATCAAAAGAGATAGAGTGAATAGAAAAATTTGGTTGGGCTAGGGTAAGTATGTGAACTCAGTGTTGGAGAGGTTCAACATGATAGCTTGTAGGCCATTGTGTGTTCCTATTACAATGGGGACAAAGTTATCTGTGGAGTAGTGTTCGACTTCTAGTGAGATGGAGGATATGAGCAGAGTACCTTATGCTAGTGTAGTAGGGAGTTTGATGTATGCTATGGTTTGCACAAGATCAGACATTGCCGAAGCAGTGGGAGTCGGCCAATTTATGGCCAATCCTAGATGGATAAATTGGGATGTAGTAAAGAGGGTCCTCGGATATTTGCGGGGTACTTCCTAGTATTCCTTATGCTATCATGGTCATCTTATTGGGGATCGAAATTTAGTTTGTATTCATGGATTTTTGGATTCAGATTGGGTTGGAGATGTCGACAACAGGAGATCCATTAGTGGATACGTTTTCACTATGTTTGGTGGTGCAATTAGTTGGATGGGTAAGCGACAGGCTGTGGTTGCTTTGTCCACTATAGAAGCAGAGTACATGGCAGTTACTCATGCTTGTAGGGAAGCCATTTGGCTTAAGAGATTGTGTTTAGATGTTAGCTAGATGTAGGAGCCATTATTGTTCATTGTGACAGTTAGAGTGCTATATGTCTGACAAAGAAGCCCACCTTTCATTCAAGGACGAAACACATTGATGTTCAATACCATTTTGTTCGTGATATGGCAGAGGATGGAAGGTTGATGCTAGAGAAGGTTGATACTTTGACGAATGTTGCAAATTCGTTGACAAAGCCCGTGAGCACAAACAAGTTTAGGTGGTGTAGTGAGTCTATGGGCCTCTCGACCACTAGTAGTTAGATTTCAGTGTTGGTGATGTTGGTGCCTGGATTCACTGACAGTTTCCGAGCAATTTTCATGCAGGCACCATCCCAAAATATCCAAAAAATTTTAAGTTTTGGGGCCCCTCAGTGTTTTGCAGCATCCGCATCATCTTTCTTGAGGAAGGGGTCATCATGTTTTGTCCATCGGCGATGGAGTTTGTGGTTCCACCGATGGTATTGGTCATGCCAATGAGGGTATCTCAGGTCTATCGGCGTAATGTTTGTCATCGGCAGAGGATGTTTCTGCTTGGCCGACGGTTGAGGGTCTCGTCGACAGAGGATGTGTGTATCGGGGTGATCGGTTGTGTCGGCAGGAGGATTTTCGGTTGAGCCGACAGTGGAGGTTTCGCCGACGAGGGTGTTTTGGTGGCCATCGGGGAGAGTTGGTCTATCGGCCAAGGAAGCTTTTGGGCTGGCCGATAGACTATGTCTGGCTGATAGAAGCAAGCGAAGGTGTTGTCGATATGACTTTTGCCTATCGGCGAGGGAGATTTGTGCTTTGCCGATGGGTCTTCTCTGGCCGATGTGGAAGTTGGAGGCTTTAGGGAGGTGTTCGTCGGTGTGACTAAGGGTATCGGCCAGTGTTTTTTCAGTTGCTCCGATGATGTGTGTCTAGGTGATGGGAGCGAGGAGTTCGGTCATCGGAGTGACCTTGGCTATCGGGGGCAGTGCTTTGTGGTCTGCCGATGGAGAGTGTTTGGCCGATTGAGGAGTAGAGTGTGGCTCGTTGGTGCGTCGGTATGACTCGACGTATCGGCGAGCGTCAATTTTGTTGTGCCGATGGTCTATGTCTTGCCGAAGAGGGTGTATTTTTCTTAGCCATCGGAGGGACTTGATAGATCGGTGAGAGTTCGTTTGACTTGGCCGATGGTTTTTGTCTTGGCGATGGGCGTGTATGGAGTGGTCATCGGTGAGACTTTGTTCATCGGCGGGGAGGCTTTTGGGTCCGCCGATGGTAGTTGTCTGGCCGACAGGGGATTGTGATGGGCTTCATCGGTGTAACACATGAGGTCGGCCAGAGGATTTTTGGATGCTCTGATGGAGGGAGTCACGGCGACGGAGGGTGTGTTTTGTTTGCCATCGGCGAGACCGTTGAGATCGGAAGGAGTTTTTTGGAGAGGGCCAATGGTATAGGTCTGGGCGATGGGCTTTGGGCTCAGAGGCGTGTGTCGAGCATGGCAAAAGCGCTCGACACTTAGTATGTGGGTGGCCATGTTTTTAAAATGCTAAAGTTGTCTTCGCACCGTGCATGTGGGACTAATTTTCCTACATAATTTGAACCTTCAGAAAACGCATTTTGGCAGGAACTCCCCATTTGAACGCAGCGACAGTTTCCAGGTAGGCCGCGGGTGGTTGAGCCATCAATGGCGACTGTAGCGGGGGTATGGGCGATGGTACACATGATCAGGTTGCCCGATTTTTGAGTGAAGACTTCCTGATGGCGGCGCAAGGCTCGAGGCCTCCCTTGTCTGCTGCATTGATGGCTTCTGAGCGCCATTCCCTCTGATGGATGTATCTGGCGAATTTTTGACTTCTGGCCATGTAATTAATTACTGAATGTACACGGTTCTGTATAAATGGTTTTGGCTGTGTTACTTTTTAGAGGTTGGAGGTTTTTTGGGCTTTCGGCTCTGACTCTGAACATAAGGTGTTCACATTTTGAAAGGCATTTTTTGCTACAGACTCGGTCCTTAGTCTGGTGTACTAATCTATCTTGGATTGTAAATGATGATTTTCTCTGTGATGACCTTCTATGCAGATTGATTTTAAATGAAAAACACCTGTGTGTGTATTGTTTCTGATTGTCTCCTATATGTCATTTGTTTTCCTTTCAAACAAGGTTGTCAAGGACTTCCAAGTTTTTCAGTGTATGCATACTGTGTGTTTGATTTATTGCGTCTGCTCAAGGAGTGGTTAAATAGGCTTTTGATCAGATACAAGGGAAATAGATTGCATCATAGGATCTGTTAAGCATGATCATTAATAATACTCTTTCTTGGACATGTTGCTGTTAGGCAGTAGCATTATTCTTAGGTCCTCTGGATATGAATTTATGTTGTCATGGGGAGACATTTACAGTCTTAGATATGACTCTGCTGCCCAGATAAGGCACTGGTTTGGGAATTTGTCTGTTCAATGGGTCTAGGAAAGTCCCATCACTCCAAACACCATTTGAACCCATCTCATCACTTCCACCTGTTAGTTGTAGGATTAGGATTAGGAACCTCTGCATGCTCTCATACCTAACCAGACATTATGTCCAAGAGTGTTGCCAACCTTGTGATTTGTTACACAAATCTTGGTCCATACATGAGAGTATTCTGCCTGTTGCCGTCAAGTTAAATCCTTCTGTCATTGAGCTAGTCAAGGTTATACTTTTATCAAATAGGGACACCCCCCTTGGTGCGGCAGAACCAGAAGTGAAGGGGAGGAGCTCACGCAACCTCCTATATTCAGTTGGCTGAATCTGCCTGTGCATTAGAACTGGCAAACCCTAATGCTGATTCAGAAGCAAAAACCAACAGGTGAGTTTTCCCTTTTGCTCTTGCAAGATGTTCGACAAGTAGGAGAATGTTAGGAAAGGTGTCTCAACCCTGCTCCTAATGTTAAGATTACAAAAAGTGCAATTTTCAAGTTATTAAACAGAAAAATTCAATTTCTGGGCTATAGAGTTGGTTTTTGGCCAAAATAAAAAAAATTGAGTTGTTTGGCACCGGTTCCTAGGTGCTTGTCACATGGACCACTTCGAGCTGGACGATTTAAAAGAAAAAACATGCCCAATCGGCCTCCCGGATCAAAAGTTATGGCCTCCAGAAGTTGGGCCTCCTGCATTGCAAATGTAAAAACATCTAGGACACATAAAAGAGCTATAAGGGGAAGTTACACTTGTTGACCAACTTATGACATGTGTTGTGACACATCTAAGACAACTTTTTGTGGGGGTAATGGATTTAAAATGAAACACCCAATTTGGTGAGTGGATTATAACGAGCTTATGACAAGTGGAAGAAATATGCTATTTTAGCCTGTGGACTCATCTTGGGATTTGGGTGTTGGATTTCTAACTAGGATTTGGGTGGCACTTTTTTTGGTGGTTTTCGCTCATGGTTTCCTTATTACCATTTGATGGTTTCATGTATTGTATCTTCTATTTATTGGGTGCTTGAGATGGAGGTTTGATAGTGAGTTTTGTAGGTATTGTTATGTTGTTAGAATTCCTCGAGATCTCTAGTTGGTGATACTTCTATGAAGGCTTGCTCTGCAAGTGTATTGTAACTGTGTTGTTTAGTGAATAATACATTGGGCTGCTTTGGAGTGTGGGGTTTTTCTCCCGAAAAGGTTTTCCCCACATACACTTGTGTTATGGTAGATTGCTTATTTTATGTTTATATGTGTTTCTACTTTCTGTAATTGTTAAAATATTGAAATTTGCACAATGCTCTCCTTAGAAGTTTAGTGTAGGAAGCGTTTTTGCATACCTTGCTTCCTTTCAAAAATGAGTCACCTAAGTAAACTTAATATAAGGTGCAACTATATAATTACACCATCAGGAGGGCATTATGAATAAGGAGATGCATTCTCAATACGTGACCGAGCATCCATTTTGGGAGGAATAGTTACCTTGAGGTTGCTATCAATAATTTCTCCTTATGAAGGTGAATCTAGAGTTGCCATTATGGAAGCAGGTGCAATTGAAGTGATAACCGATAAAATGCTAACTTGTAGACGTCACTGGTAGGAAGATTGTCATTGACAAGTATAAAGGGCTCTAGGAATGGATAAATATAATTGGCAGATTTTAAGACAAACTCCACAATCTTTGCGATCATCCTCTCAACTTGTGCCAAATTGGGATTTTGAACAAGTGTGGAAGCATATAGAAGGCATGTGAACTGTTTGACAAAATGCCTCAAAGAAGTGTGACTTCATGGATTGCAATGATTGTAGGGTACACAGAAGAAATGGATTTGTTGAAAAGGTCTTGGAGCTTTTAGATGTTCAACAGATATGAAAATTGATCGACAAAGGTATCAAAACAGATTTTATCTACAAAGGAACAGAAGTTGGTATATGTGTATGACGGGAACTTGGTAGATGAGATTTGGAAATAGGACAAACCCAAAACTCCAACTGCTTCCATTAGAATGCATGATATTAAATATGTTGGTTTAGATGTATCATCAAAAATAACTTCTTTAAGACAAAATGTCATAGGAGCTAGAGCCAATTCCATTGTTATCTCCATGCTCGATGAAGTTGCCTAGCTTCTTAACTTGAGAAGAAATGATGTGGCACATTCTCCTATGAGCATGATGCATCTATTTCTCATTTGCAAAATACTCTTGCATGAAAAAATATTGAAGTGAAGAAATCAAAGTTGGTCAAAGAGTTTAATAGAGGGCAGGTTTAGCTAAGCTAACATTAACTGACTAACCCGCTAGGCGGGTCAATTAATTCATTTATGAATTAATAATCAATCATGTAATATTAACGTGCACAAAATCATAAAAGCAATTTATTATTGCTATTATATAATGTCTGTTGTAAGAGTGCCTGAATAAAAAATAAGAAAAGTGGGTAAACTCAAGTGAAAGTGGAGTCTTAGGATGTTAGGTCAAAAGATAGTTGCCCAACTACTTTGGAGGGGCAAATGTGTACAAAAGGCAAGAATTTCATGGTATGGGGTTCTTCTTTCTCGTAGCTACCAAAATTCCAATCATGATGTTTAATCTCCTAATGCTGAAATAACATTGAATTAAACACACAAATCATTGAAATTTGAACAACGGAAATGATGAATAAAGACAGATATTTTACACTTTTCAATTTGCTTCACAGTCCTTTGAAAGCTTAATAGGCAACCTCTACAACTAATCCTGTAGTTGCACGGAAATATTACACTGCTTTGAGTTATTAATTTTCTATCTTGCCTCTATCTTTATACTATTCAGCTAAAAATCTAATCTTCCAATAAAGCGATCTTATCTCTCAAAAAGAAAGCAACCTTATCTCATGTAGGATATGACTTGGAAGATAAGTTTAAGTCATTAGTGTTTTTGCACTTTCTTTCTTTAGAAATAACTCGAACTACCTGCACGTTCACATTGAATTTGTGCAAAAGTTCCGAACTGAGCTAAAAAACTCAACATCAGCCCCAGGAGAGGGCATGTTGGAACTTTGTGTACAGTTTGTTCTTTTCCCAAAATGGTTAATGGAAAATGAGTAAGCGTGTGAAACAAAAATATTGATTTCATGAGATTTAATAGATTTCATTTAAAGAACATTGAGTTTGCAGATTTTGTATTGTGAATCCTTGTGAATGGACTTAGTGCCATGACATATAATCAAATTTAAGAGAAGACTTTGTGCTTCTAGGCAATATTTTTGGCCTCATTACATCTATTGCTCACATTACCATTCCCATATGAGAGGACTTTCCCATTCATTCCTATTTGTTCTTGAGTAATATAGGTGGTTCTTTGTATTTATTACATTGGGGTTTTCTTTCTCTTTCCCTTTCCTCTCTTCCTGGTTTGTTTTATTTTTGTGCTTTCTGGTTAAAAGTACTCAAAACTCGAAAAACGCCCTACCATACAAGGGAGCTGCCTCTCTCAAACGCAAAGGAAATCACCTTTCCACAGTGATTTCTCCCATTGTTGCGAGTTTATGCCACTGTCCATATGTAACACCCTTTCCTATTTTAATAGAATAAAGTACTTAACAGAAATTCAGCGGAAAGATTATTAACTAACTGTAGCATCATTCAAATTAACAACTAACTTTCATTTTCAGCTGAAATAATCATTTCTAACAGAATACATATATTCATGAATAAATTCATTAACTGTTGAATAACTAACTTTCTTCAAAGAAATTCAAATAAAAAGAGAGAGATTGAGATAGTGCAACTTGAATAGCTTCCTGCTGAGTAGTTTGTAGATCCTCCTCTAGATTTTGGGAAAAAGGAATATCAACAAGGGTTTTATCCACCCAACCAAGACCAATTGGTCCCCCGTGCTTCTTCAACTGAAGAAACCCGACCCTTCACGAGGGTGATTAACAAGGAATCAATTAACAACAATATGCCTCTGAGCCTGGTGTTAAGACCTATACCTCCTGATTGATCTTTTCCCTATAGGTATCTCCTAACTGGAAAGATCACTCTGACCAGTGGTATATCTGGTACTTGATAGCGGACAGATGCCTATATTGCATCGTAACTTTGGCCAAGGATTTCTAATAAATAATTGACACTACTATGTCGTTAGCACTCACCCTTGCTCGACATTGTCATTAATTCATATGTTTCTTTTTGGGTTTCAGGTTTGAATGAGGAACATATATGATCCACTTGACATACTTACAGATTTATAAGAGATATTGCATAAAGAATGTTCAGACAAAATGTTTTCCGTTATCTCAATGACTGAAAACAAATGCCTCAATGAGAATGTAGAAGAGGAGATAAGTTGAATATGCATTTATATTTATATATATATTTATAAATAAAAGATACAGATACAAGACAAACATTTCTGCAGATTCGAGAGGACACACACATAATCAGATGATTCATGCTCTAATCGCAGAATAGAGAATGCAGATTATATCATATTCAGGATCAGATAATACTTCTATCCCACGCAGGGTGAACTGAAATATATATTGAATAGAGAACATTGACTTGCCCGAATGAACTTATGCAAATTGTAACTGGAAAATGAGCGACTGCAGAAACAAATCCCGATTCTCAGTTCCTTTTCTTGCGACCACTTAAAAGATAAAAATATGAACTCTGCTCAAAGAATATATAATTCCACAGGAAAGACAAGTATGAATTCACACTTAATGATTTTATGGTTCCGGCCCTCCCTGAAATGCACTGATGAGAACACTTAACAGAATGCAGCCTATCCTCTTGGAATCGCTCCCTAAACTTACAAATGCTTCTTGCCAGATTGAGTAATGAATGAAAGGAAAGATGAATGCCCACAATTAAAATTCTTCATTCATTCATTCAATGAGAAAGGAAAGATGAACGCCCACAATTAAAAGGAGGTCGCCTCCTCTCTCCCTCGTCCGCATGTAAGAAGCATGTGGGTGGAGTGGAGAGGAGTTACCAAGAAGATCTCCAACTCGCCCACTACTAAGCGCTCCTCAAGAGGTAAGAAAAAGAATAAAATATATTTTATTTATTATACATAAGAAAATGAGTCTTACCAACTTGAAGTATATATACATAAGTAGGTGCCTTGACCAAGGCTACGAGGATATAGTTTGTCTAGACTTAGACTTAGGCAATATTGTTGTTTTTCGATTCCCGTAACCACACATCTCCTTGTTGATATCCCTTTTTCCTTGTCAATTGATTTATCCTGCAACACTTCGACAATTAAAGGAGGTTAAATCATTTCCTTGATACAAACACTAATATATATCTATTATATTTATGCATACATTCATTCTTTCATACAATTGAAAAGAAATATATTCGCTTATAAAAGTAAATCATTCTCACATAATTATGCACATTAACCAACGAACAAATTTTCATTTCACATGAAAGCAGTTTATTCACAACTAACAACATAACCAACATTTCATTGTTCAGAAGAAGGGGATGTAACACCATAGGGAAAGTCAAGGAAATAACCAAAGAAACTGCAATGACCTATTTAGTTACCAATAAATAGAAAGGCTAATTTTGAGTTTGACGCTCTTCAGATAAAAGTTGCAAAATTTCACCGTATGTAATTTCAATTATGTGTTTAAAGTCCCAAATATTATGCACATTTATCCTTCGAAAAGCCAAAAGTAAAGCTGATTTTACCACAATATCTCTTGGAAAGGAGCTATCAACCTCTCTAGAATAGTTATGTGGGGATTGGACTTGAGAAAAAGTTAGTCATATCCAAGGACCAAGTTACTAATCTTGTTTTTTTTATATTGCATAATAGTGAACAACAAGGTTACAATATAAAGCTAGAAGGCCAATACCAACCTATTGAAGTAACTAGTACATATCCAATCCAAAACAGACTATTAAACCGTAAAAGAGTTTAGTTTGAGTCATGCTCAGTTCACTGGATAACAGAGGTCAGACATATATACTTACCAAAATTCTAACACATGACCATCATTTATTTTCTTCATCTTCTATATTGACTTCCAGATTTTCACAAGGCACAACATGATCGAAATGCACACTATCATGACGATCAGGTACTGTGTTTTCATTCTGCTGTTCCACATTTTCAGGAAAAAGATCATTAACCAACTGATTTTGAGGTACATTGTCAACATATCCATGAATTTGTTCATAATTTATGGGATCTTCTTCACTGTCACTAGGATCTTTGGAGCCATCACCATTTCTTTTCATGTATGGCCATCATTGAGCATGAATGATGTCAACTTTGTGAAGTATTATTACACCCTGATCCAGAAACCTATAGAATTTATTTTTGGGAATATCGATAATTATTGTAACCTGCATAGCATTTAAATGGAGGGTGACTTCACTACACGAGTCAGCAAATAAGCTCCTTTTGTCCTGAAAACCTTGTTATTTGTAGCTCTCCACAAAAAGCACAAAAGTTGAACCAAAATTTACATCTCTTTATTAAACACTTTAACATGCCCAAACAAAATTTCCTCCTATGAAATATTCTCCTCCTTATACCACGCAGAACCATTCCCAAAGAGTAGACTTCAAACATTTTTTGCAAAGGGACATTCAGAAAACAAATGAAGACAAGATTCTTCAACATTATACAAAGAATAATCAGACACAGAAAAGCCTTAAGATTTTAAAGCAGATCCAACGACAAGTTTTTCCAACAATAACCACAGAAGCATAAATCATAATTAATATTGAGTATTCACGAATTGCTGTTTTTGGTGCTTTTAATCCCTATAAAATTGGGATTTTATCAATAAATTGCCTGCAACAAGTTTTAGCGATTTTTCCTCGAATAAATGTGATTTAATCAGCCAAATCGTTTGTAATCTTGAGTTTAACCCATTTTGAGCATTTGAATGCGATTTTGACTTTGATGGAGGATTTTTTTTGTCAGAAAAGGTTTAACATGCGTTTGTTTGTATTTGTTTGGACACAGGGACTTCAATGTCTTTGGCACCCTCACTGTCTCTTGCCTGTGTGTGCTAATTTTTTGTTGCTCAGTCACAGTTGTCAATGTCTTCGTCACCTTGGTCACTCATTCGGTGCTGTCCAGCCACCATGACTTGTTGACACCATCCATACAGGTTGCTAATGTAATCTATATGACACGCTGATGTCATTGACAATGATAGATCACTCACATTGGTGGCTAGTTTGTTTTAAGCTCACATATTTCCCTTTATAGTTTTCAAATTTTATTTTTGAAAATGTCACAATCTCCACTTGCATAAAATGCAAATAATTTTAATCCCTTATGCATTGATATGCCCTCTTTTAACCAAGTTGGTCCTGTAATCCCTCCAAATTTCTTATTAATGATGTTACAAGATTTTATACATATATTTTATATTTATCTTTTTAAATGCATTGAATTCTGAGCTATAACAACTCCACCCATTGTTGGTTCATGAGGACCATCCTTTGACTTTTGCTGAAGTTGTCATTCGTTTAATCTTCTTTGACATTTGTCTTATATTTACCTCATTCTACTATGTGCCTGTTGATCTGACCTCTGGTTAAACATTGGGTTTACTTCTCTACTGAGGACATTGTTGGTCATCTTCACTTTGTCAGAGAAATAATTGTAAACTACGATATTCTTTGAATTGGATTTGCTTTTAGTGAATTGTCTTCTCCCCTTGTGTTGGAATGCCTTTGTTAAGATTTGCTTTGACTTTTTCTGAAGTTGTCATTCTTTTAATCTTCTGTGACATTTGTCTTATATTTACCTCATTCTACTACATGCTTGTTAATCTGACCTTTGCCTCTGGCTAAACACTGGGTTTACTTCTCTACTAATGACTTTGTTGGTCGTCTTCACTTTGTCAGAGAAATAATTGTAAACTATGATATTCTTTGAATTGGATTTGCTTTTAGTGATTTTGTCTTCTCTCCTTGTATTGGAATGCCTTTGTTAAGATTTCCTACTTAACATCTGGTTTTTGTTTGCTCTCTATATCTCAATGCTATTAAAATGCCTTTAAATTTAAAAAACAGCAGGTGTTTTTTTTTTGTTTATTGAAAATTTGATTTTTACTGATTAAATCCCAATTTTTTTGTTTGCCTTTTCGTTTTACCCAAATGATTTTTGCTGCTATGCAGCTAACAAACAATTAATACAAGAAAAAATGATGCATTGTGCTTTAGGTGAGTTTGAATCCATATATAGCAATCCTGAAAAAATGCCATATTAGGAGCTAGTTTCTCCTTTCTCATCATTGAACCTGCTTATCCAAGTCTATTCCAAGGGTAGTTTCGCTTCATTGGATGCTGTTTATTTAGTTGCAACTGGATGTTTTAACTCCTTTTCTTTATACCAAGTGGAGTTTTGCTTACTCTTCTTATTTATTTTGCCTGTTATTAGAGTTTCCCTTAAGTGAATTTTTTATTCTTGCTACGTGTGAGCTTTTTTCTGGGAGCACCCCCTTTAAAATTTGTCTGATGACGTGTTTTTTATTTCCCTCTAAATGTCAACAAATCGGGTGATGATATTTTTATGATAAAAGCTGAAACTTACGTTAAAGGAGAAAAATATGTACAATACTCCATAGCTTGGCATGGACAGAGCAATATCAAAGGCATCATCCATGCAATTTGCAACTCAAAGTGTGCCACCGTTGGGCAGTGACCAAAAGAGCTAGAAAAGAGACCTTATAGAGAAAGACTAGACTGATCTAATTGCAATATACATGTTCAAAGGCAGTAAAGAGTTGAATGATTTAATACTTTGTTTTCTAATCTTCATGGTGCTATCTGCTATGATACTTACAAAAATTTTTAAGGAAAAAATAGTCCCAACAGCAAAGATACGTTTGACACTGGATTGCAAGTACATAACAAAACATATTCATTTTGGCCCCTCTTGAGTCCGAGAAAGCCTTTCCTAAAAGTGTTGTTGGAATATTTCTCCATGGCCTAAGGTGGCTCTGGTCACTGCCCAGTAGGGGTAGCAAGTTGAGTATGGGGCTTGTACACATTGTAGTTCCATTCTGCTCCTCTAATAGCTGCATCTACAGAGCTAGCAGGTTGAGTGGCTTGCTTCTTTGGCTGAGGCAATTGGTTGGAGATGTTCCGCCAGCCTTAGTATGGCATTGTTGGACGTAAGCAGATGTTCAATCATAGTTTGCAAACTTGGACTCGGTAGACCAAAAATTTTCGACTCGGTGAAAAATCTGCAAAACTCAACAACTTAAAATATACTTAAAGTTTTTGGAAAAAAAACATAAATTTTATGCAAAATACAGCTACAAAATGTATCAAATGAGTTTGGCGGGGGTTTGGGGTCAACGCCCCTAGTGGGGTCAAGGGGTAGCGCCCCTCATAGGGGTTTGGGACAGCTCCCCCACCACCAGGCCCAAATGAAGACCTTCATGGCGCACACCATTTTCATAATTTTTTGGAAGGCAAAAAACCATGTTTTTGCAGTGTTTTTTCAGCATTTGAACCATGTCCAGACTCCAAACCACATCCCATGAGTATTTTAGACATACTCGCCAAAGTACTCACTGATTTTTGCTGTATATACTCACTGAAAACTTGTCCCATTTGACCCGCAAGTTTACTCTGTGATTAGTCGTTTAAAAAATCCGTGAGTACTAGGCGAGTTTTCCAATTATGTGTTCAATAGCCTCCACTCTTCATTGGAGGAATTTTTAGTTTTCAACCACGTAAACAAGGCAATCCTTGTGTTGTTGATTACATTCCTTTTGGGTCTGAAAACAGATCAGGCTATGGGCTGCAATACAGTGTTCCCAAATATTAGAATTTAATTTGGAATCCCTTTTCATCCGTTTTCTTGACCACCAATAGAAGCTATCAATTTTCTTAACACTTTCAACAGTGCCATGCAGAGCATGGAAAAGAGCTGGGTCTTCCTTGGGTGCTTTCATTTTCCTTTAGCAGTCACACAGGCCCCAAGATTAGCATTCGGTGGGCAGGGAGGTGCAGTATGGGGCATATCTTGAGGTGGAGGGACAGTCCACGCACCATGGTTCATGGCTGGATGAGGTTGGGTGATGACATTTGGCCAAGAACCACTTGACCCACTTGAAGGTGGAAAGGATTGATTATTGATATGGCTGGAGAGAGGGAGAAGACTCTAGTTCTTTAATTGACAAGAGATGGAGATATCAGCTGCTGAATAAATCTGTTGTGGGAGGATTTTTGGAATTGGGGAAATAGGGGGTAGAGAAGGCCTAAAGGGACTAAGACCAGTGGGAGAAGAAACAGATCTGATTGCTGAATTTTACCTCTAAGGAGTTGTGTTCCTTGTAGCTGAGATTGCAAATCTGCTAAGTCGTGAGTCCTCCGTGTCTCCATTTGGAGGTCATCCCCCTCAACTTTGATGGACTTATTGTCTCTTGCGAGAGAACTGGCTTTTAACTGAGACGAGTTAGGGATTGTTATTGTAATTCATCATGTTAACACCCCTCAATTTTTTCTTCTTGTAGAATAAAATCTCAATGGCTCTTTTGATGTATACAGACAATCTACATTGACAATACAAATACATCCTTTTAAAGCCTGCTCTAGCAATTTCGAACTTCTTCTGAGTGATTCACCTGCCAATTTCTGCTGTAGTGAATGAAGATTGGGCTTGAAAGGTCTTAGGAAATAATGACATTCAGTGCAGTGATTATTTTTTTCTTCAAAATAAACAATGCTGCCAGATACGGGTTTGAATGATGTGAATGAAGGGATGCCATCAACAGCTCATCTAGAGTTTTGATGCTGAGAGTGGCAAGAGCAAGGACTTCCTTTTCTTTATGTTCAACAGAATTGCATTTTTCATTTGATCGAAAACCATTCTCCATTATTATTGCCTCAACAGTGATGTCAGGCCTGCATAAATTATAAATTCCCTTAGCTTGATCTTTCTTAATTATCTCATAATTGATGCCATTATATGTAAAGCATGTGAACCAGTACCAATGTTGTGTGCCTTGTAGGAGAAAAAGAGTAATGGAACTGAAAGGGGTTTGTTGAATTAATTTAGGAGGCAAGTGGCATACTGAGGCCAGATGTGTGATGAGGCAAATGTCAACATTATGTGGAAAATTAAGCTCAGTATATGGAGGGGAATGGATAACCGTGAAAATGTTCTTGATGCTAGCGTTGATAGTAATTATGCTGAGAAGTGTAACCTACAGTGGCAGCAGGGGAGAAGCATCTGATGTCGTTACTGTGGAAGAAAAACTATTTAGAGCCAACCTTTCTTTTTTAAATATAAAGATGCTAGCTGTAAAGTAAATAAAATATGTAATAAATAAAATAGCTCTATAGTAAAATAAAGTAAAGACAACAAAGTTTTTAAATATGTAGTAAATAAAATAACTCTTAAGTGAGTAAAAAAATAGTTCCATGTCTTTTTTAGTTCCTATTTGTCTGTCCATGTGTATATGTAGTAGTTTAATTAGATATTAAAATGTAATATCCATATACAATATAAAATGGTAGAAGTTAAAGTAAATAATTTATTTTCGTTGAAATTGCTATTTACTTAAGATATGTAGTAAAATGATTTGTTTTCATTTAATTTCTTGAAGATTTTAGAAAAATAAAATTGATTTTCAATTAAAAATAAAATAAAACAGCTCTTTAATAAATAAAAAATTTATATATATCTATATGTGTATATAGTAAATAAAATAGCTTTCAAGTAAAATAAAATAAACAAAATAGCCCTTATTAAATTAAATAGCTCTATAGTTTTTATCTATCAATAAAAAATAATGTTGATTTAAAATTAAAATGTCTAATTATTAAGAATGTCAATATTATTGGTATTATAACATTAAAATGAAATTGTAATTAAATTAGCATAGATATCTTAAATACATCTCTATCTAACAGAGATGCTGAAAGATAGTCTTGAGGTGCTTATCCATCCTAAACAACAAATTTAATATAAGCCCCTCGAGATTGATATCTATTGGCATCTTTTAGATAGATGTATTTAAGATATATATACTAGTATTTACATTGTTCAAGATAATGCTTATAAAGATCAGAACGTGAGAGATAGGATTAACATAGGAATTTTAGTGAGTATAGGAAAAAGAAATTTGAGGGAAGTGTTGGAAGTCATTTGTAATGTTAGATTGACCATTGTGAGGCAGTACGGCGGGGGAAATAATAGAACCGTGTTGGTGATATAGACATGTGGTCTAGGGAGATAACTAGGATGGGTTTGTACCTAGGTGAATAAACGCCAAAATCAAATACAGAAGATATCTTTAGGGGGTATCCAACTATAAGATTTGGTTTAGACCATAGAAGCATACATATGCAAAAAATCATTAGTATAAAGAAGGCCCTAACTGCCAAATTTTCTTGACGTTTAGGGTTAGGAGGGTTAGGGCTTCTTTTTGCCACAATGAAAAACTAGCCAATTGAGGTCGACGAGATCGATCTAGATTCTGAGTGGATTGCAAATGATGATGTCGTTCTCAATTTGATGATTTTGATATACTAACGAAGGCTAACATTGATAGCAATGTGGTTGAATGACTCAGGAGAGGCTCTAAAGCAAGAGCTTCATCATCAGGATATGTAACTCTTTTGTGTAGCTCTATTCATAGCAACAAGTCATTGGCTACGTCTGATTTTTTGGAACTTTGTACTTACTTTTTAGGTTGACTTTGTACAAAGTAGATTGTAATTGAGAATTTTAAAACTATCAGTATCTAGTTATCATTTATGAACTATGCAATATACATTGTGTAATTCAACGTAATCAATGGTGTGAACATAAATAGAAAAATCTATATTCCACAATTCATGGGCTAAACTCTCATTTTTATTTTCTCTCTATATCTCTATCCTATTTAAAATGCCTTAAGATTTTAAAAAAAATAGGTCTCTCTCTCTCTCTTTCTCTCTTTTTGCATTTTTCTACTGTTTTGAAAATCAAACTTTTGTTCTATTAAATCCCATTTTTTTGTAAAAATCTTATTCTTTTGGGTTGCTATTTTTTTCCCAAAGATTTTTGCTGCTATGATATAACAACCATTTAAAGCAAGCTTTTTTAGGTTCTACCTAAATAGATCAAGTGTGTTTAAAGATAGATTTCCAATCTTGAGAAGATAAAGCAAGACCCCATTTATTGTTCAAAATGTTTATCACTTCTTGAGTGCTGGAAAGCATTACATATAATTTTTTATTTGAAATCTTGGTGAGAAGGGAGCCATCTTCCCATTTCGTATTATCCAGTATTTCAGTATTGAAGGAAAGCTTCATAGGCAAAGCAGTCCCACTTATAGCCTTGCTCACCATAGAAAAGGTTCTCCTTTGAGAGTTAGAAACATATAACTTTCTTTTTATTTCTTCCTGGGATGACATACAACCATTCATTAATAGGTTACCAAAATCTTTATACCCCTTAGAGTACCAAAATTTGGCAGAGCACCCTCTAACCAAAGACAAAGGTTTGTTATTATATAACAGATTCCACCAAATGGATCTAAATTTGAAAAAATTGCTATCGCTTTTAGACAAAGCTTCATGACTAGATAAGAGATGTTTAATAGACTCCCAAGTCCTCCATACTATAAAAAAAATTGATCTTGCTGGTTTGACAGAAAATTTATCAAAGAGCAAGTCATGTGGGTGGAGTATTGAAAATACGACACAAAGAGCCTGAGGTTCCAACACAACAATCAATCATTCATCTTCAACACAAAAATGGTTACATTCTATGGCTTTATAAAGCCATTTAACTTACTAACTACCCAAACTACTAACTACCAACTAATACATAACTAATAACTAACTAAAAACTAACATCTAATAAATTAACATTGACATGTTAATTTGTTATTTGTTACATTATTCATGTCATGCACTAATAATTCCTAACACCCTCCTTTAGTGCTGACATAGGGACTTTATTTTGGTGCTGCAGTATCAATGGTTGGCCTATCTCATATTTTCCCCCTTCAATGGGAATTTTTCTTTGGATGTCGGTTTCTACCGATAATGCATCCAATTACAATGTGCAAATACAAACTCTATTACACCTTTATGGCTCCAAAATCTTTATTTCTCCATTTACATAATGTTGAAAAAATAATACAATTTCACCTCTACCTTCTGCATCAAATTGCTCAATAAATATTAATAGCACTCTCAAACGATTTTTGGGTTTTGTTCTCCTCTTTATTAGCTTTCCATAACATTTTATATTTCTAAATTTCGTGTAATAACCACCCTAGTTTTTTCAAAATATTCTAACTGCAACTGATTGCACAAACAACTCTGATACAACTTTTGATCACCCAGATCCCAGAGAGGGCAAGGTGAGAACATACAGTGGTCTCAGTTACAACAATAATTATACTAGTGCATCAAATACAAACATCCATTTATTCAGTGGGCATGTCTGAGAGCCACTGGCAAAATTTTTAAGCTTGACTCAAACCCAATGGGTCGATATGCCAGCTTGTTCATGCCAAACAGGCTTGTGAATTTTGTAACTAAAATACTGGTGGTGAACTGTCCAGTGATACATTCATCCTATTGAAGCAAACAAAATATGAGTAGTTAAGGAGTACTGCAACAATGGATTGAGCTTAGAAGTAAGAGAAATTAAGGTAGAAGCTCACAATAGGATTCTTGTTACATCATTGGATTGCTGATGGAGTTTTTGCATACTTCTGTCACTGCTGCAAACATATATCTGACTGAACATGCATCTGAAATCCACTACGAACACCTCCAGAGGGCTTTAAACTGCTGATATAACACCCAATCTGCCACAACTTATTATATCTCTGTCATGCACACATGCTATGACCATAACTAACAGCTGCTAACACTCAGAAGTCAAACAATCTACTGCTCAGCATTGAAAACCAGAACTGTACCTTGCTGGTACAGCAGGTACAGCACACAAAAACCCTTCCAAATGTTCATAATTCAAAGATCCCAACAAAATACCACATAGATTCCTTTGCAAAGCCTTCACACATCCTAGGCGATCACCATGGAGGATGAAGTCATCACAAACTTGCAGCGATTCCCATTTTCCATGCTCACATCCCCTCTAGCTTATGGTATGGCCTGTACCTGAGTGTACGGCCTGCCCAAACTGGCCAAATCTTGCATGAAAGACTCCAACTTTGTATGAGACATGGTCGTCCAGGGCAGTCAAGAATTATCATTACAATTTCTCTTCATTCTATCAAAGCTACTCATCAGGGCATTTGGAATTGTACGGCTGCCAAGAGAGAAATATACGGCTCAGACTGAAATAAACACCACCAAAACTTCCACAACAAAACTTAGATTTCACACCAAAATATTTATTAGCCAAAGCATTCTCAAAAAACATCAAAACAAAACAACTCCATGATTGCGCACATGTGATCCTCTGGATGAAAATCACTCCTAGCTGGCTAGGGCAGATGTATCACTACCGAAACCAGCAAAAAGATGGGTTAAAACAACCCTAGATGAATCAAGCTCAACAACTCTGGTTCACAGAAGAAAATTTCATATTCAGATTGCATAAACTCCATGAGCGTTCAAAACTCTCTTTTATAACTCCCGTGCATGCCAAGGAGAAATAATATAAAATATTATATTATGGCTTCATGGGATATTAATAATATCTCCTTAAAGTGAGCGTCCAAGATAGTGGGGAATAAAATATTAATTTTTCCCATTTAAAATACTCCTTTGACTTCTAGAAAAGAACGCTCAATTTCTAACCTTAAAATTAAACATTAATTCACTTTATGAACTCAATCTTATAACTCCCAAGTGAGTGCCACAATTAGAACTTCAACTTATATCTCCATGTGCTCAATAAAACATTTATATCCACCTTATAATTAATATTACACTAAGTCGCTAATACTAATTCTAAACCTTAGGCGACTCTAGTGAAATATTAATTAAACTGTCGGAAAATAGGCCCAAGCTACGGAAAGCATAGAAATGCACCAAGCACACAATTCTAACCATACCAAAGTGTAGTAGAAGACTTGGGACGAAAATTGGAGGCTGTCGGGTGACTGTCTAAAAATAGTATGTTTCTCCAAGAAAGTTGGAGAGTACCCAAGAGGTTGGAATTGAATTCCGAAAGTATCTATGAACTCCAAATGACTAGCCAAACTTAAAACCACGAACAATTGCTCTACCAGACTGAGCCACGGCCATTCCAAGAATGTTGGAGTTCTCCCGAACACAACGAATAGCCTTTGGAAGGCTAGGAACAAACATAATGTGCACAAAAGGTCTATGCGCCAAAAAGGGGACATTACATTTCGTTACAAAATGCGAAAGATATCACAATTTTAGTGAGATTGATATAAAAAACTTTCTACAACACCAAAGATTTCTGCAACTTAGAATATATAATTTTAAAAAAAAAAAATCTGATTTTTTGATATGGAAATGAACAAAATGGAGTGAAAACTGTGAAAAGAGGTGAACAATATGGAGAGAGGAGAGAAATCAAATGAAGGAACAAGATGGAGAGAGAAGAGAAACTGAATGCAGATGGATGATGAATGTCACAGATTTGCACGTGGTCCGCACTGTGCCCCTATTGATAAAATGCAAGAATGAAATGCAGATGGATGATGAAGCCAACATATTTGCACGTGGTCCGCACTGCTCATTTGTTGACAAAATGCAAGAATAGTGGACGGATAACAATGACTTTTGCACATGGTCCTCATTGCATCATCATTGAGCACCGCTTTGGAGAAGGAAAGACGAGCGAATGGAGGGTGACCAAACAGATCCAAGACACCAGATTTGATACCATATTGAAATTGAGACACAAAAAGGAAGAGCCAGACGCTGAAACACACAATCAGTCATTCATCTTGAACACAACAAACAATCTGTCATCTTCTACCAACTAACACATAATTAATAACTAACTAAAAACTAACATCTAATAAATTAACATTAATATGTTAATTTATTATTTATTACATTATTCTATGTCATGCACTAATAATTCCTAACATGGAGTCCCTTCCATTCCCTTTAATTTTTGGGGGCTGCATGGCAAATATTATTTCTAACAAGGACCTTCCAAGGTTTAGGTGCTTCAAAAGTTTTCAAATCCATTTTACAATTAATGTTAAACCTTGCAGATTAAGTTTTTTTAGACCCATCTCACCAAATTGTTTAAAGAAGCAACAACAATTGATTTTGCTGGTTTAACAGAAAATTTACCAAAGAGCATGTCATGCGGGTGGAGTCCCTTCCATTCCCTTTTATTTTATAATTTTTGGGGACTGCATGGCAAATATTATTTCTAACAAGGACCATAAGGATTAAGTTCCTCAAAAGTTTTCAAATTCCATTTTACAATCAATGTTAAACCGTGCAGCTTAAGGTTTTTTAGACTCATCTCAGCAAATTGTTTAAAGAGGCAACACCAATTCCATGAGACAATGTGTGTTTTCTTACTACCTTTACCATCAAACAGGAGGATATTTCTTATTAGTTTGTGCAAGTTATCCACCTAAGAGTTACCAAACAGCCAGTTAAAAGCATAGTAAATACTTAAAGAAGATCAAACTTTTCGACGCACTTGAGCTCTGTCTGCAATAGAAAGTAAATGACCCTAGCATTTAACAAATTTCTTCTCTACCTTTTGAAAGACCCAAACCAACATATCACACAAGAAAGGTGCTAAGGCAAACGGAATTCCAAGATATTTTACTATCTTTTGCCTCCCCATTCCCAATCAATGCTTGAAAACCACCTAGGAGAAGTGTCAGGCCAATTCGAGATCACATAGTTATGGGAAGAGGTTTTTGAACTTGAGGTTGAACATAAATATCAAGTCTAGCCAACAAATTGGATAAACTATCTTTCTTTAAACCAAGGTAGAGAGATGTGAATTAAATCAGTGCCATCAGGAAGTGTAATACCTTTTATAGGAGGACCAAGAGAAGTTTATCTAAGTAAAAATTGCATAGCTTCGGAGGTAATGACAAACAGGGATGGGGCCAATGGACAGCCTTGTCTAATAGATCTCTGCAAATCAAAGAGGTCAGTTAAGGAACCATTTACCTCCACATGGGTGGAAGCATCATGAAATAGTATTTCAATTAATTTGTAGAATTTATAATTATTTCTGAATCCCAAAGCTCTCAAGGTCACTATAATACATGACTATTCTATTATGTCATATGCCTTTTCAAAGTCTAACAAGGGCACATACACACTTCAACAAGAACTTTTGGTCCTCCATAATAAATGATTATTCTATTATGTCATATGCCTTTTCAATGTCTGACAAGAGCTTGTAATCAAGTTCACTAAACTGTATCTACCCTTAGCAAATCTTGTTTGTGAAACATAGATAATCTTAGGAAGAATACTTTTTAGCCTTAATGCAATTACTTTAGCTAAAATTTCGTGGGACACAAATTTTTAGCCAGGGATTTGTCACCATCTTTGGGGAGAAGTTTGATTACACCTTTATTCATATTTTTCCTTGGAGAACCCACCTAAAAAGCTTCCTTGTAGATTTTTAGAAGATAAGCAGAAATCTAGTCCTTGTTAGCTTTATAAAATTCAACAGGAAGACCATCAATGCTAGGGGATTTGTCATTCTTAAGGGAACTTATAATAGAACAGACTTCGTCTGATGTAATCTCTTTTTCAAGGTTTGTTGCATCACAGTCCTCAAGTTCCTTCAGTATAATGCTTCAATACTAGTGCCATCAGAAGTGAATAGTCTTATAGAAGGACATGAAAGCTTTTTTCATTTCATCAAGTTTATCAGTTGAAGTCCCACCCACATCAATTGGCCCAATATTTTCCTTGGCAAATTTTGTGTTGAGGAGATCAAAGAAATAGTTGGTCCCTTTATCTCGATCTTTGATCCAATTCATTCTAGATTAAAATTTAGTACCCTAAGCAATATAATTCTGATGCATCTCCGTTTATGCTTAACAGAAGTTAAACATTTTTTGCACCTCATTATTTTTATGGTTATCTTATAACTGTGCTTCAAATTACAAGTTTTTCTTCAAAGTTTCTAGCACAACTTCTTTTGAGGCCGTAGTCTTACCAATTGTTCTGAATTTTTTTTTGCCAAGTATCAATACAAGCTTTCCATTGCAGAATGGCTGAGTTACAGGGATACATGACTTTAGTAAGATTTCTCAAAGTATGACACCATCTAAACAGTCCTAATCAAGTTGAAGGTTGACATTCGGTTGAAATAATCTTAGGAAGAATGCTTTTTAGCCTTAATGCAATCACTTTAGCTAAAATGTTTTAGGACACAAGTTTTTAACCAGGGATTTGTCACCATCTTTGGGGAGAAGTTTGATTACACCTTTATTCATATTTTTCCTCAGAGACCCCACCTAGAAAAGCTTCTTTATAGATTCCTAGAAGATCAGCAGAAATCTAGTCCTTGTTAGCTTTATAAAATTCAACAGGAAGACCATCAATGCTAGGGGATTTGTCATTCTTAAGGGAACTTCTAATAGAATAGACTTCTTCCAATGTAATGTCTTTTTCAAGGTTTGTTGCATCACAGTTCCCAAGTTCCTTAGGTATAATGCTTCAATACTAGTACCATCAGAAGTGAATAGTCTTATAAAAGGACATGAAAGCTTTTTTCATTTCATCAAGATTATCAGGTAAAATACCACCCACATCAATTGGTCCAATATTTTCCTTGGCAAGATTTGTCTTGAGTAGATCAAAGAAATAGTTGGCCCCTTTATCTCCACCTTTGATCCAATTCATTCTAGATCTAATTTTAGCACCCTAAGCAATATAATTCTTATGGCATCTCTATTTATGCTTAACAGAAGTTAAGATTTCTTGCATCTCATTATTTTTATGGTTATCTTGTAACTGTGCTTCAAACCTCACAAGTTCTTCTTCAAAGTTTCTAGCACAACTTTTTTAAGGCCTTAGTCAGTCTTATTATTCTTAATTTTATTTTGCCAAGTATCAATACAAGCTTTCCATTGCAGAATAGCTGAGTTATAGGGATACATAACTTTATTAAGATATCTCAAAGTTATGACACCATCTAAACAGTCTTGATCAAGTAGAAGGTTGACATTCAGTTAAAATAACCCAGTTTTTTTATTCAACTTGAATTTGATGCCCCCCAATTTCAATAGGATGATGGTCAAATAGAGTATATGGTAAAACTTTACAACATTGCAGGCAACAATAGAGCATGCGTGAACAAAATCTTTTGAAAACATAATCTAATCCAATTTGAAGTAAATTTTTTTATCCGCTCTCTGATTATTAGACCAAGTAAACCAAATTCCTTTGCCGTATTTTTTATCGTGCTCTAGTGGGTCAAACAAATTGAGAAACCTTATCATTTTGGACCAAAAAAATAATTTGTTAGCTTTCCAGCAAAATTTAGTTCCACCAATCTTATCCGTTTTATTCTCTACCATATTAAAGTCTCCACCCAGAATCCATGAACTTTAGGAAGGTTATTAGCTAACCAGTTCCACAAATCAGCTCTTCTCTGTAGTCGTTAGAAGTATATAGAGAACAGGTTGCAAATTTGTTTCCTTGGTAATAAGTAATAATCCACACAACTCTATAACAAGGAGAACAACCTGACTCCACCACTCGTGAAGACCATTTGGCAGACAAATAAAATAACAGACCCCACCTCCCTTTATCATGTTTGGTGGGGAAGCTTCTGCATTTTTCTAGATAAACTTTGGAGCACGTTCCAAGGAGAAACCAACAAGTTTAACTTCTTGAAGCATTAGGCAATATGAGCTATCTTTAGAATTACTGTTACCAAAAGACCTCACAACAACATGCCTAACAAAAGCCTCAAGGCCTTTGACATTCCAACTGAAACAATTTATCTTCATTTGGAAAGTGGGGAGGAGAGGGCTTGGGACCCTTATACAACCTTTCAAAACAAGTTGGAATCTTTTCTTCCACTTTACCCTTCTTACAAGTTTTTGGGATAAGATTAATAGAATCAAGTTGTTTACTTTTGATTAGCACCAACTTCATCACAATTCACATTACTCACCTTATTCTCGTTTTTTCCCTCATGTTTGGGAGTTATCTGAGGTGGCTTTCATTCTTTTAAAACCTTCCATAAAAACTATATGACTTTGTTCAGGTTGCTTGTTAGGGACAACAACTTGCTGTATTACATGCTTGGCTTGGGAGCCTGGATGTACCTACTCACGATTACTAGTGTTATCAAACCTTTTTTATTAGCAAAATCTAGGATATCAAGTTTACAATTCACTGTTTTCTCTCCAATTTCACCAGTCTTGTGAGTATTAAGCTGGGAACAGGCAAGGATAACCTCATATACTGCTGAAGAGGTGGAATCACTCTTATTATAAGGAATCTTCCATAGTCTCAATTTCACCCTCATCTTTACCCTCCTCCTAATTATTGGCCATTTTTTCATCTCTAGAAGGGATGGCAGTCTGAGGAATAGAGCCATTCAAATTATTTTTGATCAAAGGATAATCTTTCCTCAAGTGTCCATCTTTTTTACAAAGAAAACAGGCATTTAGGCCCCCCAATTGAATGAAGCCACACTAAACAACCATGTTATCAAAATGAAAACATAAAAGTTTAAAACTTCTGGAATATCTTCTTTAGATTTTACTGAAATTAGTATTTTGATGAGGCAGGGTAAATCTAGTTTTTTCTTATAATATTCTTTCTCTGTATTTATCCAATGAGCATTACATGGTGGTTGCCAGTTGTAGGTTTAACACTGCTTGCATTCTGTCAGAAGCTCTCAATGTTGGAACTAAAATGGTAGTTCAGTGGCAAGAAAACTAGAAAATACTAATGAGGGGACATTCATCAAAATGAAGGGAAAACATTTGTTCTTGAATTCTGTTTTTTTCTGTATGAATTAAAAGTTTTTAACAGAAAAGGTTAACTCTAATTATCTGGCTGAAGGTTTTGAGGTTTCATTTGGCTTTATGAGCTGTTTGGTCTTGGATAATGTCTAAATAATATAGCATTGTCTGCTTGCAGTGATACTAAAGCACACCGAGTTGGAGATAGGGCAGCTCACAGAGCAGTTGAATTCTTTTCCACCACAGTAATGATTTTAGATGTACATATGCAAAATGACTGGTGATCATGGAAATTTAAATTAAGCATTGTAATTAACATATGGTAATGGAACTAGTTATGGTAGTATGTTACAGTCTTATCTATCAGTCTTATCTGCCATGCCTGGCAGCTTTCACAATTACTAGTTTTGTAAGTTTATATTGATTTTTTCCCAATATTTTAACATAAGGTTTGTGTGTTTACTGAGCATAAAAGTAATAAGAGTGGGATGGTTGCTTGCATGCATAGTTTGTGATAAATATTTTTCTTGGTGTCTGCATTTTTATATGTATTTGCTAGTTGAGAATACCCCTGGTTGCTCCAGGTATTCTTGGAAGTGGGTAGGTTTTGCCATGTTATGGTATTAGGTTGGCATTCATTGGAGAATTTTTGTATGCAACTGAATTGGAAGGTCAAGAAGAATATTGGTTGATTCAGTGTCAAGAAATTTTGGTTTAGTAAGTTTGATTGGAAAGATTCTGTGTTTCTATTATGATATTTATAAAAAGTCACTGATACAAAATATTTATTGATGATCTGAGTATTCAGATACCAACAAATTGAATAAAATATCTTCTTGAAGGGAATGAATGTTTAAACTTTGAAGGGTTTACAATGAGTTTTGCAAAATATTTTATGGTGAAATATTTCATGGCAGTTAGAGAGAGATAATAACCATAATAATTCTAAATGCCGTCCACTTTTATTCCCTACTGTTTTATTATCATACACTATTGGAGTTATATATTCATTATTGAAATGCTGTATTTAAACTAATGGACATAACATTTTATTTATTTACCAATCATTCCTTTGAGTTGCATTTTAAACAGAAATAGAGATTAGTATTTGTTGAAAGCAAACTTTTAGTTGAGTCCGTACTTACACCGATCAATACCATTTTATATTTCTAAATTCTAATAAAAGGAAATTGTATTAACTTGTGGCTATTGCAATGAAAGTCAGTGAAACTATAGAGAAAGCAACACCCAAATACTGAGACTTCACAGTTGAAAAACATCGACCACACTCTGATATCTGTAAAGAAAAAGTTTTACAGACAGCAAACGAGGCAGTTGGTAACTTGGAAGTTGGTATTGTCATCATGCTCATAGATTAAGATAACACTGGAGTAGTTCATATGCAAAGTACTCTTGAGATTGATGCTTGGCTGAAAATCTCATATTTTATGAGATTTTTTTAAATTTCCACAAGCAGACAATTTCTGGATTCATTGTCATTTTCCCAAGAAATGATGACGAGTCAAGTACATGAAGAAATAAAAATTCTCATTAGAACATGAATACCTAGACCTAGCCCATTTGGAAAAATCATAGTTGACAAATCAATTTGTTTCCACTGGTCTTATGATACAACATCATGCTCTGTTTGTATTTTCTATGTGCTGCAGGCAGGGAAATGGGAACTGGTTACAGTAGAGGTCTAAATTTTTTTTGCCAATGAAATTCCTTAATTGCCTTGTGAAGGAATTTGAATTTGAAAACCAACATTCTTCTAACATTGTTGAAATAAATGGTTATGGTTACTTGTTTGTTATGCATGTACATTGCATCAAACTGTTGGCATCTTACATTTTTTTGGATATATAATTGCAAAAATTATTTTATCAGTAGCATTGATTGGCTCGATTGATTTAGGGCTTGTCTCTCCGTGTTACAAATTTTAATTTCCCTGTGTAGTTTTTTGAACCCATTGCTAGAGAAAAGTGATGCCTATGTTATGCTCTAAAATTGCATTGTTACAGTACTGGAAATCATGATTTGCTAGTTATATTTCTTAATATATATTTTTTTAAATATTGCAAAATAGTTGACAAAGAGGTTACAACATAATAGCCAAAGGCTAAAAACAAGCTACTAACCATACTTATCAAAATGTATCGGCATCGTGAACCTATAACAAAATCAGGGGCAGCAGTCTAAAGAATAACGCTAATAGCATTACTTTTTAGAGTAACATATTTAGTCTTAAACAATAATTACATCAAGCAAACAACTTATTCATAATTTAGATCTTTCGTTTCTGTCACAGTCTTGAGTCAGATTTTGCTTCATTTTCCTGATCAAGAGCCAAATGTTCCACTAGAGATGTGGCTTCATTATGATAAATAAAATATTGTACAAATAACTCTTCAATTTTCTCTACCAATCTGTCATCACACATTCACTCTTCAGGACCATCATCAGCAGACTGTCCTAGCTTATTGGAGCAACAAGGATCATTCTGCCTAATACATATAATTTGCTTGCATATGTTGTTCATCATCATCAAGCTCAGACTACGTTCAATGTGTTTTATATCTTCTTTAGTGAGGTTCATCAATGTATGGTTAATCAATTTTGTAGAAGTCTTTTAGAAATGTCGAAAAGCATTGTAACTTACAAGATGAAACAATAGAGGTGACTTAAAGCGGGATGACGATTTCAAATTTGCCCGAGGGGCAAGGAGACTGCAATGGTCAGGAGTGCGGCTGTTGTGGATGGCAAGGGGTTTACTCCTGAGGTCGAGCACGTGGTTCTTGCAGCCGCAGCCGCTGCTGTTGATGGATCGGGTCTGCAGGGTGGGTCTGAAGCTGAGCGCGTAGTCCCTGCAGCCGTTGCCGCTGCTGCTAGAGCTTCTGGTGGGAGTGATGATAATGAAGACAAAAAGATTGGTGGCCCTGTTGTCGGGGATGTTGGTTTAGGTGGGTCTGATGCCGGCCTTCGGGCCCCTGGGGGCCCTTGAAAGTCCTTTTCTGCTGTTGTGATTGGCACAGGTGCTCGGTCTCGCCCCCAGCATGGTTCTCAGCCTATCCCTTGTGCCCGGGAGTCCCCTGTTGTGGTGTGTGGCCCGAAGGTCACAGAAAATGAAGTTTTCTACCGCAATACATGAGTAATTTGCAGATTCAATGGATTTTGGCCCTCTTTGCCCAATCTCCACAATTGGGTCATGGAGTCCTGGAAGTTGTCAGTTGAAGGTAAGATTGAGTTGTTTCCTTGTGCTAGAGGATTCTTTATTGTGACTTTTGCTTCTTCGGAGCAGTGAGACTTAGTGCTCGACAACAGGGTTTGGTTATGGGGTGAGCATTCCCTTTCTATCAAACCCTAGATTATGTCCTTTAATCCCCTTACTGAGCCGCTTAACATCAGACCCATCTGGGTCCGTCTCCCCAATCTCCCTCTCCAGTTTTGGGAGGACTCTTGCTACAAGGGCATCAGCAATGCTATTGATCGTTTCTTAAAGGTTGATACTACTACTTCTTTCGTGGGGCATTCTACAGTAGCCCGCATCCTAGTGGACATTGACATCTCCAAACCTCTTCATGGAGATGTGGTTTTGATGGTAGGGGATAGGCCCTAGGAACAACTATTGGATTATGAGGTATCCCTTTCAGATGCAGAAAATGTTTTGCTACTGATCATTTGGCTTCGAGTTGTCCCTTCACGCGCCGCAAAGGCGCTGCAACTTGGTGGAAGGATGCTCTCCCGGATCACTTGACTATCAGTGCTTTTGTGGAGGACTTTTCGTCTCAGGGGGATGGGTCCTCTGAGGAGGGTGAGCTCCTTGTCGAGGCTGTTCATGAGGGGGTTGTGACGGCTGCTGCGTTGACTCCCTCGCGTTCGTTGGATTCTTCCGATCAATCCTCTGCTCACTTGTCAGCTCCGCCAGCTTCGGATAGGATCACTGCTTTTCCTGTTCTAGTTTCTTCTGCTTCGGCTTTGCCTTCATCGGGTTTGGCTTCTTTGTGCATGGACTCTTTGGCTTTGGCAACTATTGTGGGTCTTGCGTCCTTCATGGTTGCGGGTTCGGGGGAGGATCCCCTTTCCCTGCGATTTATTGATTTGGATTTTGAGCCCTCCTGGGTAGTGGTTCATCGTAAGAAAAAAAGGTCTTCTTCGTTCTGTGGTTGCTCTGCACCCTAGAGTTTCGGGTGTTAGATTTGTTGGGTTCAGTTCTAGTGTTGTGTAGTTGTATGGTTTTATTGTTGGGCTGTTGGGCTTGTGCTGTCAGTCTGCTGTTACTGGTCTGTTTGGGCCGGCCTTTTGGTTCAAGACCTTTTCATTGTTTCTATCAGTCATGTTGTTCTGCCCTTGGGGCCTTGTTTGTAGAGGGTTCAGCCCCTTGTTAAGCTGCTTATCTTTATCAAAAACAATAGAGGTGACTTAACATAAGTCAGCAAGCAACCACCTTTTTATCTTGAAGCAACTTGTAATTCCTAGCTCTCCATATGAAGAATAAGACTTCAGCTGATAACACAAGTCAAAACTTATTTACTTTTTATTGAGACCTTTCATATAACCAAAAACAATATCATACCAAGAAATAACCTCTGTATCAACCCATTTGGCAAATGGGTAATCAAAGAAAAGATGAAAGAAATACTCTTTAATATTTTGCACAAAGAACAGACAACATTATTAATACCAGAGGCTTTTAACGTAGACCCAACAACCAGCTTCTGAAGAAGTAATAACCGATGGAAGTGAGCTTTTTTGGGTTCAATCCAAGGAAACTAGACAAGGGACATTCTTTTCTTCCACTCCAACTCAAAGAAGGTAACCTCCCATTTATTGCTCAAAAAAGAAAAATCTTTAAGGTACTAATTAGTATATCATAGAGAGGTTTTGGTAAGTGAAGTATCATTATTCCAATTGATATTAACCATAATTCTAGTATTAAAGTTAATTTTGACCTGCATAGAAAGACCTCTAGTTGCCTTTACCACAATAGAGAGAAGTTCTTTCTCGAGAGTCGGGGATCATAAATTAATTTAACTTCACTACATACGCTAGCAAATAAGCTCTCTAAATGAACCGTAACACTTTAGTAGATGATACAAGCGAAGACTTTACTCGGGCATTTTATGTAACCAAAAACAATATCATACCAAGAAACATCTTTATTAGCCCATTTAACACAATCGTATAAAAAAACTCTAGATTTTTTTTGGCAAAAGGGCAATCAAAGAAAAGATGGAACACTCTTCAATATTGCACAAATAACATACAACATTATTAATACTAGAGGTTTTTAAAGCATACCCAATGATCAACTTTTGAAGATGTAAGAACTAGTGGAAGCAAACTTTTTGGGTTCAATCCATGGAGACTAGACAAGGGACATTATTTTCTTCAACTCCAACATAGAGAAGTAACTCCTTATTTATTATTCAAAGAGAAAATCTTCTATTTTATGTATTGTTTAATATATCATAGAGAGACCTATTAGAGATTTTGGCTATCATTATTCCCATTAATATTATCCAAAATTTCAGTATTAAAGTTAATTTTGGCTTTCTTAAGAAGATCGCTAGATGACTTCACTACAATAGAAAATGTTATTTTTTGAGACACAAGTATCATAAATTTTCCCTCGATTTCCTTCCAATACACGCACTTTCCATTTCTAAACAAATCTCTCAATATTTGAAAACCTTTTGCATACCAAGCTCTAACAGAGGAGCCCTATATGAGGGCCGAAGGTTTATTCTTATTATGTAGACTCTAGTATATTGACCTATAGCTTAGAATACTTCCATCCCTCTTAGATAATGCATCCTTGCTAGACAAAAACTCTTTACTTGATACATAGACTCTCCAAATATTATAGAGAACGACTGATCTTATAAGTATTCATAGAAAATTTATCGGACAATAGATCATGAGGATGAAGACAAGTTTTTTTTTTTGGAACAACACTGCAGATATTATTCGTAAGTAAGACTTTCCATGGTTTGTCTCACACCTCTTAAATTTTTTTTCAAAGACAATTCCATTGATGTTTTATTTAACTACATTTTCCTCTTGACCAAGGAAAATCTCTTAACATCTTAAAGAAAATATCTTATCATCTTATGCAATTTATCAACTTGACAACTCTTAAATAGATAAGTAGAAGCATAATATAGATTGGAAGAGGGAAACACTTTCTACCAACAATAGAAAGGAGATGAACTTGTCATTTAGATTTTTCTTTCCCCATTTTTTGAACCACCCAATTTGACATCCCTTGAAGAGAAGGGGATGCAACAAAAGGGATTCCTAGAAATCTCATCATTTTGTTAGGATCGCCCCACTCCCATCCAATTTTGTCAAACCCAGATGGTGGGTTAGACTAGTTGATAACGCCAAATTTATGTCCAGATAATTTAGATCTTGAAACCATTATAGGTCTAGTTTTTTCAACATATTAGAGAATTTCTCCTCAATATAAGAAAATAGAGAGCTATCGTCAACAAATGGAATGTCTACAAATTTGAAACATTAGGGAGACTAATTCCCTTCACAGATGATCCATCTCTCAACAAGTAATGAAGGATGTTTGCTACAATAAAAAATAGATAAGGGGCTAAGGGACAACCTTGGCTTATAGACCTTTGGAGGGCAAAAGGGTTAGACAATGTTCCATTGATGACCACATGAGTAGAGGCATCTTTAAACAAGACATCAACAAATCTACAAAATTTCTCTTCGAAATCCAAAGCTTTTAAAATAAGAAGGATAAAAGACAATACTAGTCTATTATTAGTTTTTAAAAATCCAACAAAACCATACAAGCATTTTGCCCAAAATTTTTAGCCCATTCCAAACCTTCTCAACGTGTCAAAAGATTTTCCATAATGATTCCACCTCTTACAAAACCTATTTAAGGCCACAAAATAAATTTAGAGAGAATTTTTTTAATCTAACCACAATTACTTTGGCCAAAATTTTATATGATAAATCCAATAAGGTAATAGGTCTTTAGTTCTTCACTTTAGCTCTATCCCCATCCTTGGAAAGTAGTTTAATCACTCCCTTGTTAATTTCTTCTTCCAAAGTTCCACCATTGATGGCTTTTTTATATGCTTCTAGAAGATCCTTAGCAACTCAATCAACATTACTTTTGTAGAATACAATGGGGAAAGACTTATCATTCTTTGAAGAATTTCTAAGAGAAGAATGCTCCTCAATATTAATGTCCCTTTCAAGAAAATCAATATCACTATCTCATAATTCGTTGGGATAATATCTATTCACAATCTCCTAGCCTTATCAATGTTTTCATTTCCCCATTAAAGGTGAATAGATTCTTATAAAAAGACAAAAAGGTGCAATTAATCTTTTTGGGATCATCAGTTAGGGACCCATCCACATAGATTAGGTCAAATTTCTCCCTAATGAACTTAGTTCAAGAGGTTAAAAAATACATAAAGCCTTTCTCTTTATTTTTAAATCCGAATCATTTTGGATTTTATTTTCAAACCTTGGGCAATAGAGTTTTGGTAACACTTCCGACCCATTCTTGCAAATTCAAATTTTGGGGGTCAAAATGCAAGTTTTCCTCCATTTTAACTAGATTTTCTTCAAAATCTTTAGCCCAATTTTGCCTAGCCACAACATTAGGTTTTCCAATAGTCTTAAAGAACGTTTGCTAAGCATTAATACAATTATTTCACTTAGAAATGTAGGACGAGGATGAGGTAGGTTCAGAGCTCTTTACAAATGTTCTAATAATATGATCTCCATTTAGACAATATTCATATTTTAGTAAACTAGTGGTCATCTTGAAAAGCCCTTTTTCTCTACATATTTTTCCTGACCAAGCTCTTTACATTCCATAACCATTTCAATAGAACGATAATCTGACAAGGCAAGAGGAATTAGCAACATAACATTATTATTAACTCGAGTGCAAGGAATGAAAAAACCTTTGTTTAAGTAAAACCTATGAAGATTGGAGTAGTCTTTTATTTCCATTTTAGTTGTTACACTATGTGTACCAAATGCCCTTGCTATCAACCTTACAACCCTTTAGAGGATCCAAAATAAATAACCAACATCATTATTATCAACTCGAGTGCATGGACTGAAAAAACCTTTGTTCAAGTAAAACCTATTAAATTTAGAGTAGTCTTTTATTCCCACTTTAGTTGTTACACTATGTGTACCAAATGCCTTTACTATCAACCTTACAACCTGTTTGATATTTAAATTTACACTTTCATGCACCTTCATACCAACATGAAATTTTTTGTAAATGTGAGACTTGATTTACAAAGTGACCCCAGATTAAGAAGTTGATTCTACCTATGATTTTGATGAGTCCTAGACAAATGAAGAAGGAAAAGGGAAAGAGTGAACATAATTTAAATTTCTAAAATAACAGGCGGAAAACCAAAAAGGGAATTCGAAACTATCATTTAAACATGCACAAAGTATGCCTTTTTATAATTTATATCTTGACAAAACATTAAAGGGCTTGATGGACACAATTGTTGCTTGGTTAAGAACTAAAAAATTCACATACGCAAACTAAGGCATAAGAATGATTTCTCAATAATTAGGCAGAACATAATAGAAAAGAACTATATGATGGCACAACAAGGCAAGAGGCTCTTTATTTCTGAACTTGTTACAAACTACGTGAGAGGCCAAAATTTTGCACAGTCATGCTTTATACAAGATAATAGAATACATGGACGAATATAAGAATCTGTCTTGAAGGCTTGAAAACCAAAAGAACACAATTCTAATTCTCAAAATTTTGCCAGACCAAAAGATCCTTCACGCAGAGCAAGACTAAGATATTTATACCATTCTCCTGGGCAAAAGATCACCAAAATTATGGCGCTTGAAACAACAGTTCGGAACGAAGAATTTGTCATGCATTCTCTTCTTTAATGGTGCTTAATTCTGGCTGTAGTGCCAACCGTTAGATCCATGGAGGCAAGATCAATGTTTTTGTGACCTCACAGACTTTTCTTTATAACCCTATCGGACTGGGGCCCACTTATACTGATGTGTTGATTGTTAGCTAATGGCACAATGAAAAGAAGTGTACTGACAACCTTCTAAGCTTTGCATGAGTCGTTGATCTTTGAGATGATTGACGGTACGTCCTTGCTAGCTCCTCACAACGCCGATGTCAAAAACCTGCAGAGAATTGAAAATCTCACAACTTTCACAAAACTAGAAGTTAATAGCAATCCGATGGCGGCCCTTCATTTGATAATGAGATGTGTTGAAGAAGAAAAGTGATGACGATGCAGTATCTTGATCCAAAAAGTGCCTCGAGAGGCAGATGGAGAGCAAAGCTCTACACAACCCTTTAGAGGATCCTTTAGGTTTAAGACCCTCTTCATCTTAGACTAAAAAAATAGCTCAATGCCCTCCAACCAAATTTTAGATCCCCACATTTGTCCTCTTTGTTTTCAATCATATTAAAATACACTTACGATAAAAGGTACTTTGGGTAGTTTATTGGCTAGCTAGTTTCACACTTGAGACTTCTCTCTATAGTCATTAGGAACATATAAATAACATAGCCCAAATTTGAGACCTTGATTTTCTACAATCACCCAAACAATTTTATTTTAAGAAGATAACTCAAAACCAATTACACAAGAAGTTCACATCTCATAAAGAAAATCACAAGACCTCCTTTCCCTTTGTCACAGTTGGTTGCAAACGTAACCACTCGTTTCCAAATATATTTAAGAGCATAGTTAAGAGGGAAACCGACTACTTTGATTTCTTGAAAGATTAGATACTCAAACTTTTATCTACTCTTACAAAAACATTCTAACTTTCCTATCATTAATCTCTAAACTCCTCATACTCAAACTTATGCATTTGATCTTCATTTATTAGGGTTAGAGGGGCTTTAGGACCTCTGTATAACACCTCAAAGCAATTGGGCAGTTTCTCTTCCTTCCCTTTCTTATTGCTTTTAGGGTTCAAAGTACCAGGTTCATTAGGTTCTCTTTTTTAAATCTTCTATCGGGTCTTCATTATTTTCAACATTCTTTTTCAGAGAAGTTCCAACCTCACAAATCACCATATTGGCATTCTCTAGATTACTAATACAAGGACTAGAGTTCCATGACTAGCTTTTAGCCTTTTTGAGCCACCGACAAACAATGTGTAGCAATTAGTGGGAATACTTGCAAGATCAATATTCTTTTGGGGTACTCAAGGAATTTGGGACTAGTCCGAGGTTTGTTAGGGCCTTTCTTGTCATTAGCTTTAGAACCTTTTACACATCGATCAATCTCCATTATATTTTTAGAAATTGAAAAACCGTTGTCAATAGGGAGACTGAGTAGAAGCAAGAAAAATTTCATACTTAACTCAAGTCTCAGATTCATTTTTATTTCAACAAACCGAACTAAAGAAATTTTAAAATTGGTTGCATTATGTGACTTCATGTGTTATATGTTAGATGTGTTGTCTTCGGTGTGTTGTGGTATTCGATATGGGAGGGAAATGCTTGATGTTGTGGAGGATGTTGGTTATGAAATGAGGGTCTTGTCATGATATTGATTATGAAAGGAGGATTTTGTTATGGTGTTGGTTGTGGGAGGAGGATGGTAATAGTGTTGTGGAGAATATTTTATATTGATGATTGTATGAGTTGTGTGTAGCATAGAAAATTAGTACCCTTGCAATTTCACGATACGTTTTCACTCGCTCTAGCGTCCATGCCTATAGCATGTCTCTAGGGCCATTTAACCTAGAGCTTTAGCCTAATTTTTCCCTCATCACCCATATTTGCCAAAGTTCAATTTAAGCAATTGTTTATTATAATTTACTGAGAACACATGCAAAGTTTGGAAGAATATTCTTAAGACGCAAGCACTACATGTGAATGTCTTCGCATCGCATTAGTGTCTAGAAAATCCTAAAAATTTAAACGTTGCTTATCCCGCTCATTTCTTCGAATCCCATCAAAGGTAATGCTCACGCGACAACATAATGAACCCTACAATGTACTCGACCCTGGGAGATTCTCTCTTGGCATGCAATAGAGGAAGATTGGAAAAATGGATTCTCTCTTGCTTCCTCTTGGACTCTCTCTCTCGTGAAAATGGGAAGATTGTGATCTCTCTCACATCTACAAGGGTTTTTGAACATATTCTCAAGGAGATTCAACTCTCTTGGATCATTGACAAGACCTTGGTGATCATGGGTGTTAATTGATATTGTGAGTTCTTTATTTTTGGATATGGGGCTATCTTCTAAGGGCTTTGAAGCCATTCATTTGCAGCTTCAACCTTCAAGGAATTCACAACCACTTGTGTGATCTTGCAAATCGGGTAACATTGTTCTTTTAAAAAGAAATGGTGTTGCTTTGAAGTTCTTATTACATTGTTTTATGAAAACATTATATTATTGGCAAATATTTATGGTGTAGACCACCACTCGTTTGATTTTATGTACACTAGGGTATTTCCCCGTAGACTAGGGAAATATTTATAGATTTTGTTTTGTTGCTAATGCTCTTAACTCCTAGATGCACTTAGGATGCGAGCACACATTCAAGATTTTCTCTTTTATTCTATTTGCTGTTTTGTGGAGGTTGGAAAACCAAAATGAGGGTTTGATTGAGGCAAATTCCTAAAACAACCCAACAATTTTTTTTGGTTGTGTATTGTGCAGGTTGTGAAAAGAGATCAAACACATGAGAGTTTTCTATCTATTCCCTTATTCCTCCTTTACTTTCTTCGTTATCTTAAATGCTTCATTTGTATATATTTCGATTAAAATTCATTTTTGGGAAGTTGTTTCATTTCTCCATGCACATTGGGTGATGCTACATGTTTCTGTAGAGTTGTACTGTACGACCTTGTTGTGTTTTGCTACTATTGGGATGACAACGCCACACGACAACGTCCCCGCCACATGCTGGTGTCTAAGGCCAAGGCTTCCCTACTTTGGTGCTAGGTTCCCCTCTTTCCTCAATTTTTTGTTCTGTTCTCAGCTTGTTAAGATCGATTCTTAAATTCTGGGAATTAACATTTTTCTGTTTACTTCTATAGTTCTTTCCTATTAAAATTGTTAAAGTTTTTAGGAAAAGAACCCAGTCAGACCTAGTTGGATTAAACTGCTCTTTTTGGTTGAACAACAACAACATAATCTTCCTAGTGGCAGGTTAGGTTTGTTGATCCCAAAATAACTACAACCCAGAACCCTAAAACATTTTACAATCACCTAAGCTAGGGGTGTCGTCAGGGTGATTAAAAGAGGTTTATCAACAAGTTATGGGCGATTTTGGACAACCTATAGGAGTGGGTAAACTCCTCTGCACTTCGAGTTTAGCTTAGACTCTAGAGGGATATTCCAAGGGGTATACCTAAGTAGGTATTATTTTTGAAACCAAATGAACAACTAAAAATGTTTGAACAACTAAACCCAAATCGCTTTCTTAGCCCCAAATTTGTCACTAAACTAAGAACAACTAGTTGTTACAACTATTATAGTTGACAAAGCAGTCTTACAGAATGAGGATACATCAAAACTACTACTCCAACTAAAAGGTGATGTGTTGTTTTGTATTGAAGATTGGGTGATCAAAGGCTACTCAGACTGGTGCTTATCCATCAGGTTGCAAAGTTACATTCAACAGAGGAATACAACTACAAAGAAATGTATAGTTGCCTATTTGAGAAATCAAATGCATTAAAATCAATAGCAAATCACTAGAAATACTTATTAATCCAACACCATACGATGTTCTTCCTTATGTAATATTGAAAAGATCATTTACAAAGCCTTGGAAATGAATTAAGAATTGTCACATTCATTTAAATCAATGCTTACATTCATACCAAGAAGTGTGGCAAGAGAAAACCCTAACTAGATCAAAGTTTGCTAGAAAGAACATCTACAGCGATGGAGAAAAATAGTGGTTCGATACAAAGATTTGCAAAATATATTACATACATTTCATAATTGTTTCATGTTGAACAAATACTACAAAATAACCTTTTCTTTTCTGTCGTCTGGAGCTCAGAACCTGCTAAGAGAAAAATGTCAAAAATGACCAACCACTTAGAAAGAATTCCAAATCGACCTTTATAGCCTTCACAATGCGGACTAGAAGAAATGGGTAGCAAAACCACCACCAACCCCATCTACCGCAATAAAAACATTGATTTCAAATACCCATTTGCAGTAATGGCGCTCCTAAAGTAATTGGCATGTTTTTTGATGTTTTTCGGGTGATACAGATAGCTGGGAAGGCCAAGAAGTCGACCTTCGACAAATCAGACTTCGGAGGTCAGACCTTCCACCTTACAACATACACTTTAGAAGAGAAGAAAGGAATCACTCAACCTGAAACACTTAGAATAATATAAAAGTCGTTGGGGATTGGGCCTCGAGACTTCTTTACTCCATTGCATTTTCTTCACTATCAACAAATTTCTCTTTTCACGAACCTCTTAACTTTGCCGCTTTCTTCCATCTTCTCTATCTTCTTTTCTCATCAAATTGGGGAAAAGGTGAACCATCCACTTTACCATCCCTTTGTCTTTTCTTTCATCACCCTATCGCTTTGTCGGTGAATCAGGAAAATACAAATCTGTGAACTTGGTCAGCAAAATCAGAAGTTCACGTACTTGCCGATTTGCCGACAAAAGACAACTTTTTTCTTTCATGCCTTAAGACAATTTTCCAATTCTATGTTGTTGAATTGAGCTATCAATGATGTAACATGCCTTCTCATATTACTCAAAAAAAAATGCAAGAATTTACAAGAAGTAAATAAACATGGTAAACATGAGTGAGAATTTTATTTTTTAAAATATCATTTGCATAATCACAAAGAAATAAATTATACCTTTCTAAATATTTTCAACCTTGAAATTTCAACATATTCAAAGATAGAATCATAGTGAAATCCTTTCACTTTACATTTACAATACATAAACTGCACTTGGCAAAAAAAATAGTTTTACATCATAAATTTGACTATTATAAGTCATAACATGGAGTACACTGCATCTGGAATATTGATATTTGTCTTCACAAGTCTCAGCGAGTCATCTGATACAGAGGAAAGCATCATCCGAGTGCTTTACTCTAACCACAGATCGGCGGTCCCCCACACACCTTCCATCCTGGAAGTGGCCCTACCCTTCACAAAGAGTATAGAAATAAGGAACCAACAGGTTTTGCCATCTGAGTCCTAGTGCTATGTTCTACATAACCAACACGGTCATACAACTATAGCCTCCTTTAATTATGTATGCCACTATTGGCTGGTTATGCAAATTTGGAACACTGTGAACCAACTGATGCATGTAGAGACAAAATCATCACTTTGGCCAAAGTTTCAATATAAATAGACATTTGTAATAAACGTAGTTGTATGTTCACACACCTCTGATTCAACTTGGAGACTATCTCATCCTACAACAACTGTAGACATAAATTATCATAACTATATTCAAATTCAAGTCAATTTGACTAGGGGCAAATCCTTATTCTAGGATATACATACAATGTATAGGTTTAGGTAATTCTTAACCTTTCAGAGAGTCCCTCTTTGCATACTTGCGGTTCTAGGGTCTATGACCTCCTGTCACTCTACTCACTGACTCAAATATCAAACATCTTTTGTGCAATATAACAAGTTTTGACTCTATCATAGAATCACTTAAATTTGTTAAAGTACTACTTAGACTCTTTCTGTCTTACTCTATGGTTTTCTTGACCATTCACTATCGACCAATGTATATAAAATCAATGTCAAATCTAACTTGAGAGTTCTAAGTTTTCCAATTCTAGTTTTGATTCTAGGGTTTAACTTCTCTAACTCGATACATGGAAATATCAAAACCTTTGTTTTCCAAAGGTAATAACATAAATATATAATATAACATAGAATCATATACCACCAGTCTTCCCTAGACCATTTGGCTTTGTTTGAATTCTCATTCAGAAAACATGAAATAATTCTAATATAGGAGGGATATCCTCATTCATATAATTTCTTGATGAATACTATCATTTTCATAGCTAGTCTATCGACTAAGATCAATCTTTCAACCCTATAGGTTTAAGTCATAAATGATAATTAAGATTCTTTCGACCTTTGGTCTTCTTAAGTCTACCGACCTCCAATTTAAGGTAGATGATGAACTCATATATATAACATCCTTTGTATTTATGCCGCGTAATCCTTTATCGACAATAGTACAACAATCATGAATTCTTGAGTTTTAAATCTCCCAACATACCCTAATCGGAATTGGTTATAACAATAATGTTGATCATTGGGATAACTATGTCTTCTATGCATATAGCACTAAAATAAGTTCTATAGACGTATAGAATAAGTACTATAGCTTGCATCTCCTAGTATGCCTATACCCTTGAGCTAGTTAAATAGTTTCAATCTTGAACATAGGAGAAGTTAAATATGTCTCCTATCATACTCTTTCTCGAGATGGCTTTACTTAAGCAATAGTTGCTAATCTAAGGATATCTAGGTTTCCACTTTCTTGATTCACCCATTCCCCTAGATTTGTATTACAATATGACAAGAAGAATTCTATTTCACATAGGGAAAGAAAAATTCAAGTTGTAACATAGTTACTCTAATATCATACGACATTACCCTACCATAGTCTCTAATTGGAGAAATAGTGATTATATGCTTCAAAAGGCAAGAATAAATCTATGGATTAATCATAGTCTTCCTCATAACTTTATGGATCAGTTTCCATTTTCATAGGTTTCCTTTTCTTACTTAGAATCCAAGCACAATAATATAATACTACAACACGAGTATAGTACCCTCTAATTTTCTCGAAACCACTTAGGTGCTATTCAAATCTTCATTTTTCACAGAATACGAGTTCCTACGGTCAATCTAATAAATCAAATAGTTTTGAACACTGATCAATACTTATATCCTTATTGATCTTCCTGAGTTCACTATTTTTCATCATAGGGAAGTTATGAAATCATGAATGATATCCAACATGAATATACTATTTCATAGTTGTTTAAACACAAAGGTATAACATATCACTGACCTTGGTTATTTCTGATGGTATCGATATCTTTTCTATTTACTCTTGATAATAGTATCTCTATCTCACAACTTTGTAATCCCAGTCAATAAATCTTGTATATAAATAACATTGAGATATATTTCATTCCACTCTAGACTCACAAGTCTTCAACTACTAAATCTAAGTAGTGTTCAAGGAAGGTTTGATTCTTGAAATCTGTAAGGTTGTTTTGAACTCATGTAAATCATCTTTAATGATCACAAGAAGATATATCTACCCAAAGTTATATTTCGGTATAATATTTGTCCGTTTAACTCACAGAGGAACAAAGCCTATTGGCCTCTTACTCTACGTAATGATAACAGAGCCTAAATACTGTGATATTAAAACTTATACATAGTAAAACAAAACTTATATGATGATAATAGTAAATGAGCCTATCGGCCTTAAATACAAAGCCTTATCTAACATATCAGTCTCTTATACACCTTATGATATAAAACTAATTAATCATAAGAATGATTTATCTATCTACATAAAAGATTTCGAGAGAAAGAACCTGTTGTGATATACCAATATTTTATCTTTTTCATGAGATCATAGCAATTGAAATCATTAACACTATCTTCACCATCCGCACTTTGAGGTCTCATGCACAACATCACTACGTGTTTATCACAAACCTTTATTTTTCTCTATCTATGGCGTCGCTTCCCAACACCCTGAGTATACATATCATCATTTTGTGTGTCTCAACTATCTACATCTCATGATGCTATAGCCGATACAAGGGTCATCATCTCTCTGTCAAAAATTTTCTCACAACGAAACTATTGGCAACGTTCTTTTGTTATTTTCTCTCTGTATATCTCTTTGGATCTGCCATATAAATCCTTTTCCTTTTACATAAAAAATCTATTCCCCTAATATGCAATAATCATCTTTAATCTCTTAAGCACTCACAGTGTAACCTCCTCTTTGTTATGTCGATGGCATAGCCTCCTTAAAGGCTTACCTTTCCATTACCCATGGACTCTTCCTGAATAATAGCCTACTAACACTCCACAAAGGCATGCAGAATAGTGGAGATAATGGTCTTAAAGACCACTCCACAATCCAGTTTTAAAGCTCCTTCTTTTATTTCTCAAAGCTTATTATAAAATCCATGATATCCTTCACCATTTTGACCTCCATCGTGCTTGATGGTATAGCCTTATTAAAGGCCTAACATCTCCACAAGGTTGATGGAACATAAGCAAAGTCTTTGCCTTATAACGAGCTTTGCTAGCATGCAAGTAATGGAGCAGTTACTCTTTAAGACCACTCTCTCATAATCCTCCTTAACTCCAAAATCGTGAAGATAAGAATTAAATGCCCACGTCCCAATATGATGGTTTACATAAAGTGCCATCATCCACATTATAAGAGAAATTTCTTCATCAAAAAGACAAAATCAAAAAGGGGTTTAACGAATAAATCATATGATTTATTCGTTAAACCCCTTTTTGATTTTGTCTTTTTGATGAAGAAATTTCTCTTATAATGTGGATGATGGCACTTTATGTAAACCATTATATATATATATATATATATATAATATTGTTAAATAAATGAATGCTTATGTTGTTTTCAATACATAGTGGAACATGAGAATGGGTTTGAGTATCTCCCCCTCTCAGATTTCTTGACGACAAACAAGATAGGTTATCAACTAAAAACTTATCGGAAAGCACAGATTAAGAAATAGTTTAACCCTTAATAACATTATTATTCCTTGAATATAACTATATTCATATCAAACAAGGATTAATGACTTTCAACCATTTCCGTTTCGATGGTCAAACTTTCCTGACATATTCTCGACAAAATCTACAGTAAGAAATCCTGATGTCAAATTGACAACTGTCGAGTTGAAAACAACTTAGACCGGATGGGCTGAGTACCACTTACCCAAATCGATGAGGGTTCACTAAATTGTACAAGCACAAGACTAAGATGGCAAAAAACTGTTCTTTTCCTTATGTCTATTCTCTTCTCTCTGATGATGCTCTCCCTCTCTTTCTAGGAGGGCAAAAACCTGTTTCTTGAATACAACTTGCATTCACCAAACCAAGATTAGTATATTATTAGTCAATTCATAATCCTTATGGAATCAGAACATCTTGACAACATATAATCACATGTCATTTCTAATCATGTAAACATAAACTCATGAAATTATTGATTTTTCCTAACATTTTCGCTAAATGTCAAATCACTAAATTGTGCATAATCAACTGCTAATCACTTACAACATTGGGTTTTAACTAAAACCATATATATATATTACCGCTTGAACTCCGTTTGAACCTGCTTAGGTCATGGTGGCCGTTATCCCAGGGGGGCCCTCTACCCCCTCACTGGGCCCTCAGGTGGAACTTGCTATTGTTCGGGGCCCTCAGGTGGAACCTACTGATGTTTGTACTGCCTTGAGTAGTACTCCTAAGCGCAAATCTCTAGCTTCGGGGTTGGATCCCAAGGCTTGGAAAAAGGCACTGCTAGGGGAGGATAGCAGGTCAGATGATGACTCTGCTACCCCAGTGTTGTCAGAGTCTATGAATGGAACGAATCTCCATATCCTAGATTAGATGATGGATAAAATAATCTCAACCATGGAATTATCGTTGGTAGGTAAGTTCCAAGCCTTAAGGCCTAACATTGACATGGTTCGGAGATGGGTGGCCTCTAGATGGAACCTGAAAGGAATACCAATGCTATGACAGACGACCTCTTCCTTTTTAATTTCACCGCTAGAGAGCACCTGGTTGTGACGCTGGCAGGTGGCCCCTAGCTGTATGGCAAATACAACCTTTGCTACCTGGGTTTGATGTGGCTATGGAACTTAGTAGGTCAGCCCTGGTGTGGGTCAAGATACCTGGACTTCCTCTGGAATTCTGGGTGAGGAGATCTTCACATGGATAGGAAACTCTTTTGGGCGTTTCATCACCCTGGACAACACCACTAAGCACAAAACAAGGTTAGTTTTTGCTAGATTCTGTGTTAGTGTAGATATCAATAAAACTCTACCTAATACCATTAATATAAAATCTAAATATGGTAGTTGGGAGCAACACTTAGTGTACGAGAATGCTACCACATTTCGTCAAAATTATTCCAAGAATGGGCACCTGATCAATGAATGTAAATTAGTAAGGAAACAAAAAAATAAAGAGGTCTCTGAGGAGGAGAATATAGTTGAGGAATACCCATTCAAAGATGACTTGCTTGATATCATCAAGTCCCCTTTGATGACAATGCAACTAGAAAGGAACCAGATAGGGTGAGCCTGAAGATGGACAACCATTGTCAGCCACTAAGGCCTTACCACTCCACATGCCTCAGATTCAGTGCGAACGTAAAGCTGAATTGTCGTTGCTAGCTCAATAGATGGGCACTCCAGCTGGTTCGGTGGAGACAAAAGTAGGGGAGATCCTCACCCCCAAAGATAAGACTAATCCCAAGCCTCAGAATGTAGGTTCAAGTACTAAGGTGTCTGAAGGAGGATAGACCGTAGTGTTGGCAAATTCAGAGAAATTTATACTATCCCCCACCAGGGTTTTATCTCATGGGGCTGGTCCTAGCTACATGGGGGCTAACCAAGATGGTTGGGTTACACCAAAAAAAAGGGTAAAGGCCATCAGAAAAAGTCAGCTGATGTGGGGACAGAGGGAAAGGCGGGTAGATTGTCCCACAGAGAAACTAGAAACAAAGAAGCAACCAAGGAAATAGCCATTGGGAGACAAAGCACACTGGAGGCTATCTCTAGAAGACAACATAAATGAAGGTCCTCTCATGGAATGTGAGGGGACTAAATAGTCCTTAGAAATAGTTCATGGTTAAGAACTGTATTTTTGACAATAAGGTGGATATCATCCTTCTCTAGGAAGTTAAGATGTCTGAAAATAACTTTAAAAATATAGCTAATAATATATGGCCTATGGCTGACTACATTATCAACCCATCTACTGGGGCGTCAGGGGGCCTTGTCACTATGTGGAACAAACATATCATCTCAGGTAGATATTACTCGCATAATAAAAATAGTCTGGAAGTGAAATGCACTATGAACAAGAAAACCTAGAAGCTGATCAATATCTATGCCCCCAACACCAGGAACTCTAGAAAGGACCTTTGGGAAGACTTAATCCCTAAACTCAATGCTGAGAGAAGGACTAAGTGGATGTTGGGTGGAGATTTCAACACCCCACTTTTCCCCTCGAAAAAGTCTGGGGGAATTACAAACTCTCGGACAGCATGGTGGACCTGGTTGACTTCCTCAATCAGACAAGGCTTATGGATATAGAGTTCAATATTCAACTCTATTCTTGGACCAACAGAAGAAGGGGAGATCAACTGATTCAGGTTAAGCTTGACAAGATGCTTGTCTCATCTAATTGGGACATGATTCAACATTCTATTCTTACTGCCCTGCCTCGCATAATCTCTGACCACAATGCCCTCCTCCTTTCCTGGACTGAAGGTACACCTAACGGGCCTTACCCATTCAGATATGAAATCATGTGGGCCTCCCACCTGGATTGCAGGGACTGCATTGCTGATTGGTGGAGTATCCTGGTGCATGGATCTCCTATGTTTAGACTCACCCAAAAACTTAATCATGTTAAGCACAAAGTTAAAGGATGGAACAAATTTTGCTTTGGGAATGTGTTGAACGAGAAAAAACACATTACTAACAAATTATCATAAATACAAGACAACATGGCCAAGGGAGATATGAGTGAGGATAATTTCAACAGGGAAGAGTCTCTGATCAAAAACCTTAAGGATATAATCAGAAAAGAAGAAATCTTCTAGAAACATAAGTCTAGAGTTTAATGGCTAAAGGAGGGAGATAGAAACACCACTTTCTTCCAGTAGTCAGCCACAAAGCATAGAAAGAGGAACAAAATCACCAAACTACTCGATGAAAACAACAGGGAAATTCATGAAGAAAAACTGGGACATCTAGCCTCCAACTACTTTAGAAACTTTCTTGCAGAACACAGAAATAATTCTGATAATGGTAGGGAGGATGAACTTCTAGCCAACATTCCCTCAATTCTCTCAGAGGATGATAACTGTATGCTTTTGAAGCCTATTATTGCGGAGGAAGTTCAGGCGGTTGTGTTCTCTATGGGGGCCTTTAAAGCTTCGGGCCCAGATGGATTTCCCCTGATCTTTTTCCAAGATTTCTGGGAAATAGTGGGTTTTGATGTCACCTCTTTTGTCAGAGATTTTTTCAGGACCAGCAAAATCCTTAAGCAAATTAACTCCACATTCATAGCTCTTATCCCCAAGAAGAGCATCATTGAATCCATGGCTGATTTTCGCCCTATTAGCCTTTGCAACACCATTTATAAGATTATCACGAAGACTTTGGTCCTCAGACTCCAATCGTTGCTAGACAACCTTATATCTGATTGTCAGAAAGGTTTGTCCCCAGTAGATAGATTATGGATGCGGCAATATCCACTAATGAGATCATCCACTCGATGGACAGAAGTAACATCCCTCGCTGGAGTAGTGGACCTAGAGTAATCTTTAAGTCAATTTTTTATAAATTTGTGGTTAAAGGCAAAATGGAGTTTTAATAATGTAGTAGAGCCTTTTAAAGGCATAAGTCATGTAGTGGAGAGGGAAAATAGTCATTCTCTTTAGTGGTCTGTTGTTCACTGCAGTGTGACAGTCTATTTTTAGACTTTTTTAGCTTTTTTATAAAAATCAGTCAGTTTAGGCTATTCTTAGCCTCTTCCCACGATGGGAATGAGAGAGAAGGTGATAAACACAAATGAAAAAGGCATTTTAAAGTGTGTGTGGTTGGAGGTATGGTGATTTTGAAGAAGTTTGAAAGGAGAAAATGATAGAAAAGTTACAGTTTGCTGTCCCTAACACTATTTTCTGATTTTTGTTGTTCCCTTCAATTTTCCTCATCCGTACAACACTGTTATGAAACTTTCATGCATAGGAATGTTGAAAGAAAATGGTCTTAACTTTGTTTTGAATCTAGTTGGAGGGAATTTGGTGGGGTTTAAAGGACTTTTCCAAACATTTTTTTGAAACTGCTCTGTTTTCCAGCTTTTTCACTATTTTTTTGTTGTTCCTTTGTGTTGTATTCAGCCGTATAGTATAGTCGTGGGTAGAACTGATAAAAATATTGTGGTTGATGCTCTTACCTTTCATTTTAGCCTATTTGGAGGAAATTTCATGGAGGTTTAAACATTTTATGATTGCTTTTTGTAAAGGAGGTCCCAAAACCTAGTTTTAAGGGTTTAAGAGAGGTTTTTGTTTTCCTATCAAATCTTGTTGTGTTAGAACTCCAAAATGGGTGGAGTTAGTGTAAAATGGTGTGTTCTCTAATGGGTTTTGCATGCAGGAGTAGGGGACAAGAAAAACGTGAAGATTTGAGCCATGAAGACCTCATTGTGTCATGTTAAGGCAAACTAGAGTTGACGGAGTGAAGTTTTGATCATAAAACAAGTTGAGATGATCTTAGACCCATAAAACCTATGAAATTGGTATATTTTGAATGTGTTTAAACTCATCAAAGTGAAAATTTGTTTGTGGGCTTGAGATTTTAGGTACTTCCTTTGTAAAAGTGGGCTAATTGCCCTTTAGGACAACAGGGACAGTCCAAATTTGAGGTGTATGTTACAAAACAACCTACCTTGCATGTTCAATATGTTGTGTAACTCCATAATGGGTACTTGAAAGATATTTTTTTAGTGGGTTTGTCATGTATTTTGAAAGTTATGCTTCAAAAACCTCTCTGACAGGGCTATAAGGAGATAGGTCAGTCTGTGAAGGAAGTGGTACAAGGAGGTACCCTCAGTGCATTTTTATGGTTTTGTGAGCTTGGGATAGTCAAACCTAGAAGGTCTAGGGTCCCTAGAAAGTTTGGAAAAATTCCCATGTTTATGAACCTATAAATGGTTTCATTGTGCTGTGTGAAGCAATGGAGAGTGAGTGGACAATCTTGTCCTGTTTGATGTCAAGTGTTGTAGTTTGGTCCACTAAGGCCTAGAAGAGTTGTTTTTCCCTACCATCCCATGTATCCTCTTCCTCCTGTGTAGTTGGTTGTGACCCTTTAGTGGTCTTTGTGTTGTCAGCTTTGCATCATATTGGTATCAAAGCCCAGTTAGTAGGTCTATGAAGTGTTAAGTGTTAAGAGATAGTTTGTCAAGATGCCTCCAAGAGTGAGAAACATGGCTCAAGAGATGAATGAACTGAAGGAGAAGCATGTCAAAGAGTTGAGGGAGCTGAAAGAAAGAATGGCTACCCTGGAGCAAAATCAGAGAAGAGGAGTGGCTCTAGGTGATGAGATTGAGTCTGAGGAAGAAGAGGAAGCTAAGTATGAAGATGTGGAAGAAGAGTTGGACCCTGAGGATCAGAGGATGGTAAAGTTGCTGAGGGAAATAAAAGAAGACAAGCACACGATAAAGATAGATGTGCCAAAGTTTGGAGGAAGCTTGGATGATGAAGAGTTGTTAGACTAGATTGACGCATTGACAATCATTTTGAGTGTGAAGAAGTTCCTGAGGATCAGAAAGTGAAGATTGCAAAGACCAAGCTAACGGGTCATGCTTTTTTTATGGTTGGATTATCAGCAGACAGAGAGGAGAAAGCAAGGAAAGGCAAAAATTGTTTCATGGGACAAGATGGTAGCAAAAATCAAAGGTAAATTCTTGCCTAAAGATTATGAAGTTCAAGTGTTTAAGAAGCTTCAAAGTTTAAGACAAAAGGACATGGATGTTAAGACATACACTGAAGAGTTTTATAAGCTGAGTATAAGGTCTGGTCAAAATGAAACTAAAGTACAAAAGGTTGCTAGGTATATTAGTGGTTTGAAATTTAACATGCAGGATGAACTAGTGTTGGCGAATCCAAGGAGTGTTGAAGATTGTTAGCAGATGGCAGTTAGAGTGGAAGAGAAGCTAAAAAGAAGACAAGATAAGTTAGCCAGAGGCAAAGGTAATACCTCTAGAGGTAGAGGATCTTTTAACACAAAGCAAGTCAGTGAAAGTCAAGAAGACATGAACAAGGCACAAGGACAAGGTGTTGATTTCAAACAAGGACAAAGTGCAAATTTCAGAGGTAGAGGTTCTAGAGGCAAATTTGGTGGTGTAAGGAGTGCAAACACCTTTGCAGGTAAGTGTTATAATTGCCAAGAGTTTGGGCACCCAGCATATAAGTGTCCTGAGAAGCAAAACTTTTCAAATGATGGTGAAAGAAAGAGTGAAAGAAGGATTCAATTAGTCCAAGAAGAAGAATGTGGTTCTAGTTCCACAAGGTGTGATGCTGAGGCAGGAGAAGCATTGATGATGAGAGAGAGCACTACTGAAGACCTCCAGGGAGAAGGAGTTGATTCAGAGGAGAGCATTGTTTAGAACAAATTGTAAGAGCAAGGGCAAGGTATGTAAAGTGATAGTGGATTTTGGTTGTACTGATAATATGGTGTCAAGTGAGATGGTAGACAAACTGAAATTGAAAAGAGTTCCTAGGAAGTTCCCTACAAAATTTCTTGGGTAAGTGATCATCAGTCCATTTTAGTGACTGAACAAGCATTAGAAGAGTTTAAGATTGGAGCATATGAGGATAGACTACTTTGTGACATCCTACCAATGGATTATTGTCATGTGATACTTGGGAGACCCTGGCAATTTGATAGGTTTGCAGTTTATGATGGAAAGGCCAATACCTTCACTATTAAGAAGGATGAGAAGACTTTTGTGATATTGCCATTGGAGGAACAGTCAAGAACAACAAATATGATTATGTTTGGCAAGAAGGAGTCAATGATGTTTGAGGAGAGTGAAAATAAGGAGTGTGCAGCCTTTTCAAGGCATGAAGTTGTTGAAACAGTAAAGAGTAAGTGTGAAGAAGAGTTGCAGCCAGTTGTGAGGAGAAATATCTTCACGTGGAAGAAGGTGACTGAAAATGTGAAGTGTAAGAGTGTAGAGCCTATGGAAAGACAAGAAGTGAGTGAAGGAGTCTTAGTAGGGACAATCATGTGCCCTCTAGTGAAGAGTAGAGACAAGAGACAACCAAGTGAAGCTAGTGCAGCAGTTTGCAAGATTGATAGGATAGTAAACAAGATGAGTAAAGGTCTGAATAGTGTAAAGGAGAGTATAAAACAATGGTGTAAACAAGAAGGTAAGAAGTTAAGTGAAAGGACAGTAGAGAGAAGCATAGTTGCTGATGAAGATGACAAGATCAGAGGACCAAGAGTGGGACAATCCACAAAGAGTGCACATAATGTTGGCAAGCATGCCATAGGCAGTGAAGGATCAAAGACAAAAGAACTTGTTGAAGACAAACAAGGAGGACAAAGACAAGCCATGAAGGACAATTTGCAGGAATATTTCCAAGGGACTTGGAAAAGTTTCAAGTTAGGGTGTATGGTGTAGTGCACCTAGAGTAATCTTTAAATCAAATTTTTATAAATTTGTGGTTAAAGGCAAAATGCAGTTTTAATAATGTAGTAGAGCCTTTGAAAGGCATAAGTCATCTAGTGGAGGGGAGAAATAGTCATTCTCTTTAGTGGTCTGCTGTTCATTGCAGTGTGAGTCTATTTTTAGACTTTTTTAGCTTTTTATAGAAATCAGTCAATTTAGGCTATTCTTAGCCTCTTCCCACGATGGGAATGAGAGAGAAGGTGATAAACACAAATTAAAAAGGCATTGTAAAGTGTGTGTGGTCAGAGGTATGGTGATTTTGAAGAAGTTTGAAAGGAGAAAATGAAAGAAAAGTTACAGTTTGCTGTCCCTAACACTATTTTTCTGATTTTTTATGTTCCCTTCAATTTTCCTCATCCGTACAGCACTATTATGAAACTTTCATGCATAGGAATGTTGAAGGAAATGGTCTTAGATTTTTTTTGAATCTGGTTGGAGGGAATTTGGTGGGTTTTAAAGCACTTTTCCAAACATTTTTTTGAAACTGCTCTGTTTTCCAACTTTTTCACTATTTTTTTGCTGTTCCTTTGTGTTGTATTCAGCTGTACAATATAGTCATGGGTAGAACTAATAAAACTATTGTGGTTTATGCTCTTACCTTTCATTTGAGCCTAGTTGGAGGAAATTTCATGGAGGTTTAAACATTTTATGAATGCTTTTTGTAAAGGAGGTCCCAAAACCTAATTTTAAGGGTTTAAGAGAGGTTTTTGTTTTCCTATCAAATCTTGTTGTGTTAGAACCCCAAAATGGGTGGAGTTAGTGTAAAATGGTGTGTTCTCTAATGGGTTTTGCATGCAGGAGTACGGGACAAGAAAAAGGTGAAGATTTGAGCCATGAAGACCTCATTGTGTCATGTTAAGGCAAACTAGAGTTGAAGGAGTGAAGTTTTGATCATAAAACAAGTTGAGATGATCTTAGACCCATAAAACCTATTAAATTGGTATATTTGGAATGTTTTTAATCTCATCAAAGTGGAAATTTGTTTGTGGGCTTGAGATTTTAGGTACTTCCTTTGTAAAAGTGGGCTAATTGCCCTTTAGGACAATAGGGATAGTCCAAATTTGAGGTGTATGTTACAAAACAACCTACCTTGCATGTTCAATATGTTGTGTAACTCCATAATAGGTACTTGAAAGGTATTTTGTTAGTGGGTTTGTCATGTATTTTGAAATTTATGCTTCAAAAACCTCTCTGACAGGGCTACAAGGAGATAGGTCAGTCTGTGAAGGAAGTGGTACAAGGAGGTACCCTCAGTGCATTTTTATGGTTTTGTGAGCTTGGGACAGTCAAACCTAGAAGGTCTAGGGTCCCTAGAAAGTTTGGACAGGTTCCCATGTGTATGAACCTATAAATGGTTTCATTGTGCTGTGTGAAGTAATGGAGAGTGAGTGGATAGTCTTGTCCTGTTTGATGTCAAGTGTTGTAGTTTGGTCCACTGAGGTCTGGAAGAGTTGTTTTGCCCTGCCATCCCCTATATCCTCTTCCTCCTATGTAGTTGGTTGTGACCCCTTAGTGGTCTTTGTGTTGTCAGCTTTGCATCACTAGCATGGCTCTTAAACTGGATATATCTAAGGCCTATCATAGAATCTCCTGGGATTTTCTGTTCAAGGTCCTGAGAAAGTTTAGGTTTCAAGACAAAATGATTACTTTGATAAGGGAATGTGTTACTACTGTCAAGTACTCAGTTCTGGTCAATGGCTCTCCTCAGGGGTTCTTTAATGCGGGTAGGGGTATCAGACAGAGGGAACCCCTTTCTCCCTACCTTTTTATCATCATGGCAGAGGTACTGGGTAGAAACATCCTATCTCACCTGGATAGTCATAACCCTAAGGGAGTCAAAGTTGTGTCCACGGTGGGACCGTCGGCTATCCAGCAATTTGTTGACGATACTATGCTCTTCGGGGTGGCTTCGGTTGTGGAAGCCAGAAGATGGAAAAATTTGTTGAACTCCTATGTAAAAGTGTCAGGCCAGTGCATAAATTATGAAAAGAGTAATGTGTTCTTTTTCAATACTGATATGGAGCTGTAAGAAAAGGTGAGAAACATCCTTAAGTGTAATAAGGCCAACCTCCCAGCTACTTACTTGGGTCTTCCCCTCACAGTTAAGGAAGTGACCCCGGCTTACTGGAACACTGTTCTGGAAAGAATCCAAAAGAAGATGGAAGGCTGGAAAGGCAAACTCCTCAGTCAAGCTGGCAAGCATCAACTCCTGAAGGTCTCCCTGTAGGGTATCCCTACTTATTTTCTCACCCTCTTCAAAATGCCTAGATACATGGAAAAAAAGTTGGAGAAGATTCAAAAAACCTTCCTTTGGACTGGGGTTGAGGAAAAAAAGAGGATCTCACTGGTTGGGTGGGATAAAGTTTGTCTGCCCAAATTCCAAGGGGGATTGAGAATCATAAAAATCCAGGTGATGAACAAAGCTTTACTAGCCAAGATTGGTTGGACCTTCCTTAAGGAGGAGAAAGATTGGGTGCAGATTATGAAAGCCAAATACATGCAGAATGGGGAGAAGTTAGGGCTAATTGATAGAGAGAGCCTTCCTAAAGGCTCCATTATCTAGACAAAATCATCAAAACCAAAAGTACACTAGCTCAAGGCATTAAATGGAAGATGGGTAAGGGAGACAAAATTAGATTCTAGGAGGATACTTGGCTCTTGGAGGGCCCTCTGTCAAACCAGAAGAATTCCATTACTAAAGAAAGAGTCGTTAACCATTTTGGGAGCTTGGTCAACAATTACATCAATGGTCAAACCCACAACCATAGGAGTTGGAAGAACCTTTCTGAATGTTGGAACAACAATTAGCATGAGAAGCAGGAGTGTTTGGCTCTACAAATGGAGTTGAACAAGTACAGAATTCCTTTATTTCCTAGGGAAGATGAAACGCTCTAGGGTCAGGATCAAAAGGGGATTTTCTCAGTTAAATCAGCTTACAATCTGCTGAACAACAACAGACAAGGGAGCAGGTTCTGGAAGAGTGTTTGGAACAAGTTGACCCCTAAAATTAACTTTTTCTAGTGGTATGTGGCTCATAAAAAAATTCTCACTACCGATAACCTCAATAAAAGGGGCTTCCAAATGGCTAATAGATGTGTTCTATGTCTGAAAGAGGAAGAGTCAATCCAACACCTTCTCTTCCATTGTGAATTTTCAAAAGAGATATGGGGAAAAACCATAGAGAAACTTAACATGGAATGGGTCTTCCCAAAAAACTTCAAGGATTTCACCCAAAGTTAGCTCACTCCCTTCTCCCACCCTAGGGTTAGGGAGCTTTGGAAACAAATTCCCCCACACTTGGGGTGGAGTGTGTGGAAGGAAAGGAACAATAGAATATTCAGGGAAAAGTTTAAAAATGCGAATGACGTTTTCTACTCCTTTACCAAGTTGGTCTCTAAGAATACATCCTCCTACACTTTCCAATCAGATAAGGAACCCCCCACTCAAATGGAAATTTAGATTGCCAAGAACTGGGGTCTGACAACGGATTTGACCAAGATCGACAATACCAGAAAGAAAGCCAGACAAAATACCATCTGGAGACCCCCTCCCAAGGACTGGATCAAACTCAATTTTGATGGAGCAAAAAAAAGAGCACTGGGGTGGCCAGTGGTGGAGGGGTTTTTAGAGATAGTTGGGGGGTCCTCATTGCTTCTTATGCGGGGTGCATTGGCATTCAGTCCAATAATGTGGCAGAAGGAGTGGCCCTACTCTGGGGGCTCAAAATTGCTCACTCTATGGGGATGGACAAGTTGCAAGTGGAGGGGGATTCAAAAATTATTATTGATGTTGCTCTTGGCAGGTCTAACAACGGATGGAAACTGAAAGATATCACTGACGATATCATCTACTTACTATCTAGGTTCACTGAGAAAGGTATTGAGCACATTTATCATGAAGGCAATAAAGTGGTTGATGGTATGTCCAACCTTGGGCAGAGCTTGGACAGATGGAGATGTTGGAAAAGAAAGGAAAATTTACCTAATCAGATACAAAACCTTCTTGGAAAGGAGCAAGGTCCCGCCCTTGGTCTTTCATGTTTGTAATCCTAAGTCAACCTATCCCCTGGCCTATGGGGTACATTAGGCACCAAATGGGATCTTTGTTGGATTGCCATTTGGATTTGAGGACTCATAGTTTGGGTGGTCTGATGGCTTATTGCCAAATGGGATCTTTGTTTGATTGCCATTTGGCTTTGAGGACTAGTAGTTTGGGTGGTGTGACAGCTTATTGCTAGCTTAAACAAGTTAGAAGATGAGCTTGCCACCATATGTTGGGTAGCCATCTAGTCATCATGATGTGGAGGCTAAGGTGGGGTTCCACATGGCCGGGCATGTGAGCAATGGTGGAGTTAAGTTGACTAGCCTCTGCAGAGTTCGTAATCATGACCATTTAAAGAGTATCAATTATGAAAGGAAAGGGAGTACCCATTCGTGTAGCCATCTAGTCATCATGATTTGGAGGCCTAAGGTGAGGTTCCACATGGGCAGGCACGTGAGCAATGGTGGAGTTAAGTTGACTAACCTCTGCAGAATTAGTAATCATGATCAATTAAAAAGTATCAATTATGAAAGGAAAGGGAGTACCCATTCATATATTGTGAAATTAAGAAATTATAACACCTATGGCTGGCGAAGGGACACTCTACTCATTAATTTGAGTGTGAGTATTGGTTTGCGGGTTATTATCTGCAGCTTGAAAATTTCTAAGGTGCAATCTAAGAATGGGGGGAGAGCGGACTCGAACAGAGCCTAAATCTTTGAAGAGTTCAAGTGCAATGAGACCCTATGGCACATATGCCAGGAGGGAGGGGTGGCTTCCTCTCTTGAATGCCTATAATGGCATGACGAAAACCTTTCAAAGCAGTTTCTACAGTCTTTTGAGGGCAGACAGGTCAAGGTGGGTGGTGTGGGGTTTGATATCTTGGAGGAAGTTACCGAGATGGCAACGAGCATGCCAACTGATGGGATTAAACACAAGAAAATGAGCAAAGTTTCTGATCCGGATGGGATGGCTTTATTCTTGAAGAAAGGTGAGGTCTTACACAACCTACAAGGAGGGTTTGATAGACAGATGCTGTCGAAACCCTGGGATGATGTGTACCACATGATCATCAAATACTTCACACTTGAAGGTAGATTTTGTTGCTTTTTTCACTATCATTTTGCTCTTTTAAACCATTTCAGACGTAGCAAGTTTATAAGTTTTCCTTTCTACTTGTTGTCATCCCTTGAAGCCTTGATTGTGTCTGCTATTGATCAGCATGCCAATGACCCTAACAAGCCCCTTATCCTGCTCCATCAAGGGCTCATTTTCAGGCTTTACAAATTCCATCTCACTCTCTATCCCCCTAAGACCCTCACTGCTACTCGTGTTGACCCTCAATTGTTGCCCAGTATTAACCCTGACAAGAATAGCCCAATGATAATTACTGAAATCACCCCAAAAAAATATACCCAAATCCACAAGTCTGGGAAGAAGAAACTTGCGACTAGTAAAAGCCCCGAGCCTAAGTTGGTCGACCAAATCCCTAAGACCATTTCTAAGGTGTCTACCAAAAGAAAGATTATCTCTGGTGACTCCTCCCAAGAGACTCCTCAAAAGAAGAATAAGGAGGGGGTGGAGGGAGTAGTGTCTTGGACAGTGGTGATAGGGCTAAAGTGGAAATTCTGGAGGTGGAGGATGTTGGCTTCGAGGAAGGTGACATTGGGAGTGATAGTGCCAAAGATGAAGATTTTACCTTGCCTAAAAGTAAACCCCAGGTGTCGTCGACCAGAAGGTCAATTAGGCTTGCTGCAAAACCTAGTCCCACTCTTCAGGCGCAGGTAGTGATTACTGAGCCGATGGAGGGCGAGGTGGACCTGGTGAGTGTGGACAATATAGGCAACAAAGACAACAAAGATGAGACGGTGGCAGTTGGGGTTGATGATGGCCCCAGTAACTTTTCAGAGCTCAATGTCCGGGGGTCAGACTCTGAGAGTTCTGAGAAAGTGATGCAAGATTCTGGCAAGAAAAATAGGGGTTGTCAGAAAACCATTAAAGATAGGGAGATGGAAGCCCTCACTGGAAGAATGTATGAGTTGGAGAGGAAGTTTAAGATTCTAGCTAGGTTCGCCACTAAAGTCATGCATAGGTTGGCCACCACTCTTACAGTCCTATAGGACATTGAACTTACTAGACACAGGATGAAATATAAAGAGCCGAAGGAGTACGAAGATCTATACCAGTTCCTAAAAGAGGATTGGGAGCAGATGTTTAACTAGCCCTAGGGGTTTTTCTGTGCTTTTTGTTGTTTTTCTGCTATCGGTCCGCTGTCTGTCCACTGTGTTTGGGTCTGTTGTGTTTGGCCGTTCCTTTTTGCCTGGGTCTATATCTTTTTGATGGATCTTTAATGTGCCTCTGTGGCCAATGTGTTATGGGATCGACACCCTTTTTTTCCGCTTACTTTATAAAAAAACTACTAATCACTCACAAGTAAAAAGTCAAGTATAGTCAAAATTTGGAATGTGACAAGCGAATTCTCTGGTTTGCTAATTGAAGATTTTGCCGACAAAGGTCGGCCTTTGACAAATTGGAGTTTGGACTTTAGGCTTTCCACCTGTCAAAAGGAAGGAAGGAAAGATAAATTCCTGCTTGCCGATTTTCGCTTCACTTAGAAGAATATTGTCCCTGTCAGACTTTGGCCCTTGGGCCTTCACCATTTCATTTGCCTGGAAGAAAAGAGATCATAACTCTGATCCCTGAAGCCTGCTTTACTTAGAAAAAATTTCAAACCTTAGGCGAACTTTGGTTGACGGGACTTCCTATTGCCACTTGTTTTGAGGAAGAGGGAAGGCTACAAGCCCTACTCCCATCCTATGAAACTCTTAGTCAAATAATGAAAATGTCGGGGGTCATCCCTCAGTCTTTCCACCTACCATCTTCCCTGAAGGGAGGAATAAGAACCAACCTCTGTCATCCACTGCCCACCACTACATACTTGGAAGATTTTGAAACAAGTATTCCTTGTCAGACTTCAGCCTTCGAGGCTTCTCCCTGACACCTACTGCCTTAAAGAATACTGAAGGCCAAAGGCCCAACCTCTGACCTCTGACAAAGAAGAATTTTTAATAACTTAACACTTAGGCAAATTTAGCCTTGGAGGATTTCGGAGCCAACAGGGCACACAAAAACCTATGGAAGGTATCTCTGATCGGTTATAAACTATAGGTTGAACATTAAAGGTATAAAGTGGGATATAAATGGATTTGGGTCAAAATAGAGCAAGTTGGGAACTAGTTTTTTCAGGTGTCAACATTGTCTCTGGATCGGGACATGTGCCAAGCAGTGGTACAACGAGAATCCAGATCTTTAGGTAGACCAAAAAACACCAAAAATGATACATAGGAACCAAAAAAAACATCAAGAGCAACAGTGGTCAAGACAACTCGAGTTAAAAATTAACAGATATAACAAAATTTCATCACAAAATTTTGTAAGACCACACTACTTATAAGAAGTAGAGTTTCAGATGTTGCCCATGAATAGGCAGCTCCAGAAGTTCCCCTTCCATGTTTCTGATATAAAAGGTGTCCTGGCTAGCCTTATCATCAATTTGATATGGGTCGAACCATAGTGGTTCAAACTTACCATTATTTCCCTTGTCTTTTGATTTTGCATTCTATAAAAGAACCAAATCACCAATTTGAAAACACCTTTTAATTGCCCTCTTATTGAACAAATGCTCCACCTCCTGCTGTCGTAGCAAGTTTTTGTCATGTGCTATCCTTCTAGCTTCATCCATTTCTGTCAACTCATGCATCCTTAATGCCATAGCATCATCCCCATCTTCTCCTATTTGTTGCAACAGTTGATACACAGGCAGCTCTAATGACATTGAAATTTTGGCCTCCCTCCCATAAACTAGCTCAAAAGGACTCTTGTCTATAGCATGTTTGAAGGTGATCCTATCAACCAAAACTACATACTTCAGCTTGTCATCCCACCTTTTCCTGTTCATATCTAGAGTATGCTTTAGAATTTTCATGAGGCTCTTATTGCTAGACTTAGCTTGTCCATTACTTTGCAAATGATATGGTGATGAATGAATCAAACTTATCCCATACTTGGAACACATACCTACAATGTCCTGAGACTGAGACCTGAAGCACATGGTGTTGTCTGTAACAATTCTAGATGGCACACCAAATCTGATTATCAGATTGTTCAACAAGAACTCAATCACTACCTTTGATGTGGCATTGTGAGTTGGAATAGCCTCAACCCACTTTGTAATTGCCACCAATATCCACTTAAATCCATTACTAGACTTCTCTTGAATTTCTCCTCTAAAATCAATGCCCCATTGCTGAAATGGTGCTTCAACTTAACTTGCAAAAGGGTTAATGCTCTAGCGAATTTCATCTTCCTAGAAAAATGTTGGCAAGAATCATATTTTCTAACCTACTTTGCAACATCTCTGAAGAGACTCAGCCACCAGAAACCTACCCTGATAATCTTGTGTGCTTGCATTTTAGCATCGAAGTTCCCGCCACATACTCCTTGGTGATATTCATCAATAACTTCCTCAGATTGTTATTGGTCCAGGCACTTTAACAACAATCCTTAATGACTTCTCCACATTAACACACCCTAGATCAAGACATACCTCTGAGACTGAAGCTTAATTGTCCTTTGTTGAGTCATATTCATGCCTAGGGGACAATGCATGTTGACAAAATAGAAAATGATATCCTTATACCATGGATCATTTGTCAAAGTACACACATCAACAGACTGAATTATAGCATTTGCCTCATGTATCTTAGCTGCCTCTAAGTTGGAATTAGCCATCAACTTAGCTAAACCCTGGCCTCTAACTAGTTTGGTGACTTGCACCTCAATGTCATACTCTTGGATCCTGTTGATCCATCCGCATCTTCTCCCGGAGGCTTCTTGCTGCGTGAAAATATCTTTTACAGCGGAATGAGGAACATATGCAATTGTCTTTGCACCCATAAGGTATGGTCTAAACTTTTTCATTGCCTTAACCAAAGCATATGCATGATTTTCCATAATTGAATAGTTTAACTCAACAACTTGAAAAGACTTGCTAAAAAATCCTCTTGGATGCTCAAACCCATCACCATTCTTTTGCAACAATACAACAACAACAGTATAATATGAGGCAAAAGAGAAAAGATGGAATGGCTTTGAGTAATCTGGGCTTACCAGTACTAGTGCATTCTTTATAGCCTCTTTTATCTCAACAACAACTTTAGTTGGTTCCTTTTCCCACGTGAAAAATTGCCCCTTCTTGAGCATCTTGGAAATTGCCTTAGTCTTTTCAGCAAAGTTGGGGACAAAGCGCCTTACAAAGTTGGTTTGTCCAAAGAATGACTCGACACCCTTGACTATTCTAGGCTGAGGGATAAGGTCAATGGCCTTTACTCTTTCAGGATCTATTCTAACCCCATCCCTTGACACAATATGTCCCAACAACTTTCCTTCTTCAACTCCAAATTGACACTTTTTGGGATTCAAAGATATCCCATATTCCAAACATCTATCAAAAATCAATTGCAAATGCTTGCAATGATCTTTCCTGTCTTTAGAGAATGTAGTAAGATCATCTTGGTATACAACCATGATCTCATCAATGAGGCCTACAAAGGTCACATCTATTGCTCTTTGAAATGTCGATCCTGCATTCTTTAATCCAAATGGCATTCTCAAATAAACATAGGTTCCCCAAGGAGTGGTGAATGTTGTCTTGTACTGTTCTAAGTCCTTAACTAGCACCTACTTGTAACTTGAGAATCCATCCATCATAGACATCAGCTCTGAACCAACAACCCTCTGCGAAAAATGATCCATACTTGGAAGAGGATAATTATCCTTAAGGGATTTGATGTTAAGATTTCTGAAATCTACACACAGTCTAATCTCCCCATTCTTATTCCTCATTGGGACAAGATTAGGCACCCACTCAGAATGTCTAATTGGCTTTATTATACCTCCCTCTTTCAACTTTGCCAATTCCTTCTGCATCTTAGGATCTATGGTGGGATTCATAGGCCTCTATTTCTGCCTAAAGGGTTTTGCATCAGGTTGGAGGGGAATAGTATGCTGAACAAGTCCTCCCTATAAGCCTGGAGCTCATCATAGGCCCATGCAAAACACTTCTTGAATTTTCTCAGCAGAGCAATAAACATATGCTTCTCATGATGCTTCAACTTCTTGCTTATGTAAACCATTCTAGGTGCCTCCTCAGTTCCAAGGTTGACACCTTCAACACTATCCTCTTCCACTATTTTACCTTTACTCTTCCAGTGGTCTGCATTGTCAAACATTCTCTCTAGTGCCACCAATCCCTTGGGAATGGTATTTGTCTTCAATTGCACTATCTCACTACCGAAAAGAGTTTCCCTACCATCAACAACTTCTACCATTGGCTTCCAATCAATCAATTGATTGTCAAACTCATCCATACAATTCAGAAAATTGTAAATCTAATTTTTTGTCATTGAAAACCTGCCAGTTGTATATGTTATCAGGGATTGTTGGCCTTGTGAGTACTTCCACAATATAATGGGAAAAAGCACTAGAATCAAGCCACAAGTCAAACTTCAAACCAACAACCGCCAAGGCATCCTCCTTCTCATTTCTGCTCCTTTCAATCCATTCGATGCCAATGGAATCAAATAGCTCTATAGTGTCCCAAACAACATTTTTGTATGCTTTGTGTTTGCTATCCTTGGCAACAAACATATTTCTAATCTGTTGCACAATCAATTCTGACTCACCATATACCCTCAAGCAGCTAACTTCATGCTTATGAGCAACATTCAAGCCTCACAACAATGCTTCATACTCAACTACATTATTGGTGCATTGAAAATCAAGTCTAAAGGACTTGCCAAATTGCTCACCATTGGGCACTATTAATACAATACCAACACCTGATCCCTGCCTTGAATATGCACTGTCAAAGTACATTGTCCACAAATCAGTTGTGCTACAAGTAGGAGTAACAAGATTGGAAAGTAAAACATCCAAGATAGGATTATCATCACTGCAATATCCCATGAAGTGGTCAACATCAGTGTCAAAGAAGTTAGCATGATCATCCTAAGCTTTGTTGGAGTCACACAAAGACCCACATGAGCCAAGATCATCTGCAGGAAATCTTCTACAAGAGAGAGTTACAAAAGGATAATGCACTAGCCAAAAACATTCAGGAATAAGTGCTTCACATTCCTGAAGTAGAAGTTACATTATGCATTAATGAAATGCAAATATATACACACCACCACTATCTAATGAAAAGACAAAGTGGGGAGTTGAATGTGAAAATCCTATGACACATGTCATGAGGCTAAAATAAAGTGTCTCCCTAATTAACTTATGTAATTTAAGTGAAAATATTTCACCAACACCCCCCATAAGTGCAACTTAGGAAGATTTACACAAGCTAAAAAGAAAGAAAGATGGATGCATGAATGCATGGATGGGTCCCGACAACAAAGTCCTGATAAGGTGCCCATTTACAAACAAAATCTCTCATAAAGTGGAGAAAAGGAGAAAACCACACGGGAAAAAACTCCTCCCCAAAAGAGAGAAAAAAAAATGTAAATGAACCAGTGATGGAAAAAGGGCTCAAGACCCCCCAAGAACTGAATCCATCACAGGAGTACAATCATGAGCCCCCCCATAAGAGGGAAAGAAAGAGGCAATGAAATCCTCCAACACTAAAGAATCTCCAGAACGAGAAGAGGATGCTTGAATGTAGAAACCAATCCACTTATGGTAAATCACATTTCTTCCCTCAGAAAGAAATTTCACAATCGGTGATTTCTGAAGAAATTGTGAATAAGGTGGCCTCAAAATGAATATCTCTGAATATTGGATGGATGTCCTTATGTCCAAATATGAAGATGCCACAACAGAATCAGGAACAACCTGGTGAATCTCTGAAGGTGACAAATGAAGACAAACTAGAACAAGTGTCTCCAAAGATGGAATGTAACAGATAACAACAGTGTCATTACTGTCATCAAAGAGGGACTGCAAGTCCTCAAGAATATCATCCTGCTCAACCAAGGAAGCATCAACAAAAATAGGATGGGAAGGAGTAGAATGAGTGTCATCAAGATGTGAATCAGAAGCAAGAATGCCCAGATTCAAATATCCAAACTTCTTTTCAGAAGTGGGGTCCACACAAGAAGTGTGATCAACAGTCAATGGATCTAAATCATCATCCGGAGTAAAATTAGAAAAGGTCTATAACTAAGTTTCATGATCAACAACCCTTGTAGCAATGACCTCTGTACTCTCCAAGTCTCTGATGATGACTAGATCAGGTGTGAATTCTACAGTCTTCCCTACACCACTATGAGTAATTTGATAAATGGAAAGTGAATTATTCATCAAAGAAGGTACACCTAGTACATCATTGAAGGTGCCATCACCAATCTCAATTGATCCTTTCCCAATTGCATTCACATATGTATTATTACCCATCAAAATTGGTTTCATAGGGCAAGATTCAAAGGTAGAAAACATGGATTGAGATGAAGCCATATGATGAGAGGCTCCTGAATCAAGAATCCATTTACCTGAACTAAAACTTGAAGATGCACAAAGTGCTTTACCTTTCTGTTTATTAGCTCCATTAGCATAGCCTGCATGCACTTTTTCAGATGATTCTAATTGTTTTGATGATGAAGGAGTGGGAGTAGATGAACAAGGAGAAGAAGCTGAAGGAGTACTGACACTCATCTTCTGAATAAGATCCTTCAAATGAGCCACCTCATTTTTGTAACAATCTTGTTCACTATGCCCACGCTTCTTGCAGTATGCACAAGTGGGTCTCTCCTTTTTCTCCTTTTTGCTGCATGAAGATGACTCAGGGGTAGCTGGAGGTGTTGAATTCTTGTCTTTCTCAATATCCTTGGTTTTTTTTCTGTTCTTTGCCACTTGAAGCCTTTTGCTCTTTTGCAACAAGAGCATGAGATTTTGAAGACTTCAGAGTACCCATCTGCACCAATTTTATTTGTTCTCTTATGAGAGATGAAGCAAACTCATCAAGAGAAGGCATTTTGTACTTGGCACCCCAAGAATCCTTAGTAGCATAAAAGGTTGATACAAAAATAGAATAATCAGAACCAAGTTTAGAAAGAATGGACAAAATCAATTGTGTGTCCTCTTTTTCAATACCACATTGTTTTAGCTGTAATCTCAGAGACTTAAGTTTGGTGAAGAAGTCTTGAATACTATCAAAGTCTGTTGGTTTCAAACTAATAAGTTCGTTCTCCAATTCATACCCTTTCATTATATCTTGTGTTCCAAATAAACCCTCTAATGTTATCCAGATTTCATTTGGAGATTTACAAGATGAAAGATGAAAGCGAAGATCAGGAGAAATTGATAGAGCAAGAGTGCCAAAGGCTTCATCTTTCCTTTCATTTCATTTCCTCTTTTCTTTTCCAGCAGTAGTGGGTTCTACATCTATACCCATAACCATTCTATGCAAGTGCAATTTATGCAAAACATACTCCATTTCTTCTTTCCATTTATTATAGTTATGAGGAGTAAGAGGTTCAATTTTAGGAATGTCCATGATGATTATAGAAAAAATTGGGAGAACAACAATAAAATACCCTCACAAGCAAGAAATTATCCCCCTTGTTCACAGAAAAAATCACTGAAATATTCTTTTTCCAAAAAAATAGAGATCTGAAAAACATATATACCTAATGATATTTTATGGAAAAATCAGCTAGATGGCTGTGGAGGACTGAATCACCTTTCCAACGATATTTCGTTTGTCTGATTCCGACACCGTATGCAAAAGATATGCCCAAAACACTGAAGGCAATGCTGAAAAAGAAGACCTAACTTCTGGTGAAAACAAAATAAAGCTAAGAAAAGATTAGCACAAATTACCTGCACCACTAGAAATTTCTCTGAGTCCTCTTTCCAGCAATATCTTGTTTGCACAAAACGGAGTCCGGATGTGAAAGTTATGACAGTTTTCGTAAAACTGCTTTGAAAAGGCACAAAATAGGGATATGGATTTGTGATCTAATTTTCTCAAAATCCGTGCACATTCTACAAAAAAAAGAGATACCCAGATAGGACTTCGATGTTGGCAACAAAACCCAAAAATATTTTTTCTCCAAGATGCATCAATCAAATGCTAATGGCTAAAACCCTCTCCAATTTGAGAAGAACCAGATAGATCTCGAGCTCTGATACCATGTTGGAGCTAATTGATTTTCTCTGATACCATGTTGGAGTCACACAAAGTCCCACAGGAGCCAAGATCATCTGTAGGAAATCTTCTACAAGAGAGATTTGCAAGAGAATAATGCACAAGCCAAAAACATTCGGGAATAAGTGCTTCACATTCCTAAAGTAGAATTTACATTATGCATTAATGAAATGCAAATATATACACACCACCACTATCTAATGAAGAGACAAAGTGGGGAGTTAAATGTGGAAAGCCTATGACACATGTCATGAGGCTAAACTAAAGTGTCTCCCTAATTAACTTATGTAATTTAAGTGAAAATATTTCACCAACATACTTTATATATGTCCTCAAAATTTTCATCTTCTACCTTTTTCTCCCTATACAACTTCATTTCAACACCCTAGACTAGAATGGTGGCATATGAAAGATCCATCTAGATACTTCCACCCATAGAAGCTCCCCATTTTCTTGACAATAACATACCCCATTTGGCAGGGCAATCTACAATAATTATGTCCATCAGGAAGGACTTAGCTACGTAAGCAACAAGTTTGACCTCAACATCCTTAACCAGACCTATCAAATTGACTTCCTTGGAATCCATGGAAAAGTATTTTCCAAAAGATGTGGACACTTACAGTCCCAATTCATTCATTATAGACAGGGGCATAACATTGTTGGAAGCACTGGAATCAAGCATACAATTGTGTAACAACCAACCATTTATGATCAATGTTGTGTAAAAGGGTCTACTCCCATCCTGCTAATAACAACAATTGATCCTAGATATACTTCTATGGTTTCATCATGGCCTTTATCTTCGTCATCATTACTAGGAACCACAACATGTTGTTTTTGTGCATCTACAACAATGATAAATGACTCTGCCCTAGCTCTATGTCCAGGGATTCTAAGGAGTTCCACTATAGACACTGAAACTCAGATTTGGCTAAAGACTTGAGCCATGTCGATAGGGTTATAATTGGGCAAAGGAGCATCACATGAGATAGTAATATAATCTGCACAAGGAATGTAAGGTATTACTTGATTGGATGAAATATCCTTACCTTTTTCCTTTATCTTCTCCTCCTTTTCTAGTTCTTTTTGTGCCTGAGGCTGATCATGCTTCTCACCACCTTTTGGATAATGAACCCCTAAAATGGGTGTGGTAACTGGTTGCACAGTTGGTGCTGGACTCTTCTACACATATTTCTTCTTTGTTGTTGGCGGCTGCACTATAACATTCTTCTTTTCTGGCACATTCTTCTTGGGAGCACTACTACTTTTCTGCTCCATTTTCACCTTACATTTACCCTTGTTCTAATTCAATCCTTGTTGTCTCAACTCTACAACAGGAGAATTGTGCATAGGCACGAACCTATTTCTCAGTTGATAACCCCCTTGAACTAGCAGAATGGTTGCATCAGTCAAGGCTTTCACGTTCTCTTTAGAAGGTTTGGACTGCTTGTATTTCTTTTGCATTAGGTCCCTCAAGTGCCCAAAATCATGAGCTAATAATTGATATCTCTTTGGACCTTCATCATAATCATATTGGAAAATATGATCATCTTCTTCATAACTGTCATAGTTGGCATCTTAACTCATCTTCTCATAATCCTCTATGTCAAACTAATTTATGTCCTCTTCATAGTACTCGGCCGCACCTTCTTCATTTGGAAATTCTTCATCTCCGCTCATTAAATGAGCAACTGCGCAATTTGCTGGATCATGGGGAAGGAAGCAAGCCTGGCACCATAAAGACTCATCTTGAAAATTGACTTGATCCTTTCTCAATGGATCAGGAGTGTTTCTTTCAGGCTGTTTGAAACTTACATGGCTGGGGGCAGCTTGTCTGTCATTTTGTTGTGGTCTCTTAGACCAATCTGTGTTGTAGGGCCTATTATGTAGTCTTTGACGTTCATTGAAATGTGTTGCAACACCTTGGGTTGGCAACCCTTTGTCATTTCTAGCAACTTTATAAGACAAATCTTTCACAACCCCCATGAGATTATCCAATTTGTCATCAATGGTGAGGGGCTTGTTAAAATCTGCTCTATCTAGCTGAGAGATCTTCACATCAGACCTCTTAACATGTTTTCTGGAGGCTCTCATGTTACTCTCAATATTAATAGCTACAACATAAGCTTCCCTCAGTGTTTGAGGACTCATATTCCTCAAGCAATAACTAATTTTAGAATCAAACACACCACAGTACAAAACCAAACACATGGATTCATTAGGTCTCATCTGAGGGGGTAACTTTCTCATTGTCATGATGAATATGTTGTTGAAGTCAACAACAATTTTAGTGATTCCTTTCTTGATTGTTGTGAACTCGTGGATGGAAAACTTGGGGTCAATCTTATCCCCATACTGCAACCTAAACACCCTCATGAACTCCTCCCATGAGTTAATATTGTTATCAGGAAGTGCCTTATACCATTCTTTGTGACTTTCCTCCAATGAATGTACAAACAACTTCACCATCACATCTTTGTCTTCAATCTCATACTCATTCGTGACATTGATGAAGTGTCTCATGTGTTCCTCACCAGTGACTGCATCGTTACCTTGAAACCTTGGAATCTTTCCCCTAATATCATTTGGAATTGGATTAGGAAAATCAGGTATGCCAAAGAAGTCAAGTTATTTATACCTTTCAGCTCCCAATGGTTGCCTCTGTGGAGTAAATCTTTGTGCTTGTCTTCGTTGTGCATGCCTAACATTCTAAATGTTGCCATGCTGTTGATTAGCCTGATTCTATGGTGTCTGGTTGTTAATGTTTTGGACATGGGCATTATCCACACCTAACTGTCCCATTTGTTGTTGTTGCTATTGTCTTTGATTGTCCTACAGGTTATGGTCATGCTGCTGATTATGGCGCTGCTGCTGTATATTTTGGTTTTGCTGGGCTTGTTGGTTAAGCTGACCTTGTTGTTGATCAAGCAAGGCCTGCACTTCTTTGTTTGTTTCTAAGGTGATCAAGCAAGTCGAGCTCATCTTGGATTCTTCTTTCTCTCTCTTCATTATCAGGCTATTGTTGTTGATTTTCCTCATTAGGAATGGTATCGTGCCGACTTCCAAGTGATCTTGTGGGATAATTAAGATGCATGGTATCATGATATGTCTCTTCATTATCATTGGGCATCCCAAATGTTCTCAAATGTGGATCATGTGATATGTCTCTACTTCCTCTGCCAATAATATTATCATTTCTTCTAACATTATAATCATTCCTATTCATCCTTCTGTTTGTTTTGAGTATGTTATCTACAGAATCCTCAGAATAGTCATACTGGCCTCTGAGATCAAAAAATACATTACTTTTTCCAAAGGTACCAATCTAGTCTCAGGTATTCAATGGAGGCACAACATTAAGGTTTCTTGTCCTCCATCTACTCCTATTTTTTGCACTGCTAGAGGACTCATCACATCCAAGTTGTTCCTGGTTCCTTCCTTTATGTATTGTAAATCTCTTTTCTATTCAAAATATAATTATTTTCTGGGTTTTTAAAACAGAGTCGCCACTTCCCCCTACTAGGAAGAAAATTTGAACAAACACTATATTTCAACACTACAACAACTAGAAGTAAAGATTTAATGTTACCAAGGGCTTCAAATATGAACCAAAGTACTATGTCCCTAACAACGGCACCAAAAATGTTGACTCCCAAAATAACTAAACCCATAACCCTAAAAACATTTATAATCACCTAGGCCAAGGGCGTCATTAAGGTGATTAAAAGAGGTTTATCAATGTAAGTTATGGGCAATTTTGGACAACCTACACGAGTGGGTAAACTCCTCTGCACTTCGAGCTCAACTCAGACTCTGGAGAGATATTCCAAGGGGTATACCTAAGCAGGTATTATTTTCAAAACCAAATGAACAACTTAAAATGTTTGAACAACCAAACCCAAATCACTTTTTTAGCCCCAAATTTATCACTAAACTAAGAACAATTAGTTGTTACAAAACCCCTATTATAGCTGATAAAGCAATCTTACAGAATGAGGATGCATCAAAACTATTACTGCAACTAAAATGTGATGTGTTGTTTTGTATTGAAGATTGGGTGATCAAAGGCTACTCAGACTAGTGCCTTTCCATCGAGCTGCAGAGTCTTACATTCAACAAAGGAACACAACTACAAAGAAATGTATAGATGCCTATTTGAGAAATCAAATGCATGAAAATCAATACCAATCACTAGGAATACTTATTAATACAACACCATACCATGTTCTTCCTTATGTAATATTGAAAAGATCATTTACAAAGCCTTGGAAATGAATTAAGAATCGTCACATTCATTCAAATCAATTCTTATACTCATACCACAAAGTTTGGCAAGAGAAAACCCTAACTACGATCAAAATTTGCTAGAAAGAACATCTACAACGATGGAGAAATACAAAGATTTGCAAAATATATTAGATACATTTCATAATTGTTTCATGTTGAACAAAGACTTCAAAATAGCCTTTTCTTTTCTGCCTTCTAGAGCTCAGAATCTACTAAGAGAAAAATATCGAAAATGACCAACCACTTAGAAATAATTCCAAATCGGCCTTTATAGCCTTCACAATGCAAACCAAAAGAAGAAACGGGCAGAAAAACCACCACCAACCCATCTACCACAATAAAAACATTGATTTCAAATACCCATTTGTAGTAATGGCGCTCCTGAAGTAGTTGGCACATTTTTTTATGTTTTCTAGGTGATACAGATAGCTAGGAAGGCCAAGAAGTCGATCTCCTTTTTCATACTAAAACATTTTGGTGAGCCCGTAGCTTCGAGCATTTGCATCTTGTTGATTGTTCAAATAAGATCTTGTATTGATTCATTGCATATTTATCAATATTCATTTGAAAATATTGCATACTTTTGGAATAAGTGCAAATTTAGGCATTCAAAAAGCTTGTATTTTGGTAAAATTGTGCATTAGGGTTTCAAAAATTCTCTTACATGATCATATTAGTGGCATTAAATATTCATCAAATCTAATTGGGCATAGTAATCTTGGATCATTCCATATCCTAGATTTGAAAATTCATACTTTTTCAATAACACATTGTGTATTTCAACATAAGAAGATAACATTTTAAAGTGGTCTATATTTGCCTTTTTGTGCAACACTTTATCATTAGGATCACTTGGTTTGTAGTGAAATTAAAGTGTTTTTTATCTTTGCAAAAAGCTTTAAAAACCCAATTTCCTCAAACTAGTGCCATGGTGTACAAAAGTCTTACATACATGGCATCATCCAATCATAATAAGGGTGGTATGGCTCCTCCCTGATCTAACAAGAAAAGGAAGGATCTTGAACCCATCATATCCTTCACACCACATGAGGTCACTATTAGAGACATTGATGGTCCTCTTTATATAACAACAAGAATAAGTGGAAATCCTACAAGAGGAGTTCTTATTGATCCTAATTGCATGAAAAATGTTATCACAGAAGAATTTTTATACATGAATGATGTATCACTAGATACTTATGATCCAATGGATATAATGATAAAAGCACATAATGGTTATTTTCTTCCGGCAATTGGAAAGATAACACTTTTAGTTAAAGTGGTTGAAAAAGTCCTAGAAGCATCATTTGTTATTATTCCCACCTCGGATCTCTTTCGTGTGAAGTTAGGACATCCTTGGCTAAAATCCATGAAAGCGGTTCCTTCTACTATTCACAAGTGCTGAAAGTTCCCTCATAAAGGTTGAGTGCATGTTATTCATCACAGTGGATTTAAACTATTAGCCACTCACGGAAATTTCAATTTGGATTACTTTTGGCCACAACCGATGGAAGCAAATTAACCAAGACAAGATTAATTCTTCTTAGCATATCAAAAGTATAAGCAAAGAAAATAGATGAACTATCATATGGCAAGAATACTCTTGGATCCTCTTGGTCCTTCGAGGCTACAATTCCTTCTATCTAACAAATAGAAAGTGAAAAGTAGTCTGAGTTGAAGGATTCACCTCAATCGAAAGGAAAGGAAATTTTTGTCGAGGTTCCTCCTCTGCCATCCTTACAAGGATCGGGAGAAAACCTTCAAGAGCGAAGCTATCCATCACAAAATCATAAGATCAATTTTGTACCAGCTTCCTCTTCAGAAATGCCAAAGAATGCAGAAAATAATGAACCCTTGATGGTAGACAAAGAAACTCCCTTGGGAAATATAACTAACAAGAATAGAAGAAACAAAAATGCAAGGGAAAGAAGAAGAGAGCGACAAGCCTTAGCTCAAAAAATGTCACCATAAGAAGAAAATATCCCATTGAAAGAAATGGAATCAAAAGAAGAGCTAAAGGAAGATGTTTCAAATTGGGCTATAGTGCCCTATGTGCCACCTATTTCATATGAAGATCAAGATTGGGAAGAAGAAGATTTGATTAAGGAAAACCACTAGCAGATAAGTATTTCTCACTCATTCAGCTACCCTTGATGTAGCACCTCTTTGAATTGCTCTCATGGGTGGCCTCCTCTTAAGTGTTGTGTTGTGTTCCCTCGTGTAGTGTTAAATGTTGTTTAGGTCTCCTTGGATGACCCTTGATACTCTTGTAATCTCAAGGATACAAGGAGACCACCTCCATTGTGACATTCCTTCTATTTGTTTCTCTATTCTTCTACACTTCTCTTGTTGCAATTGTTGTTGTGGTGCCTTGGGGCATAATGTTGTGGAAGAAGTCTTGGGGGCATCTTCCCATGTTGTGGCCCTAAGTCACTTTTGTCTCTCTCATTTTTTGTGATTTCATTCTTCCGTTGTACTTGTGGCTCTACTAGTCGACGAATGACGACAACAAATATACACTTCTAATAAGGACCGTGTATCTCGAAAATGAAAAAACAAAAATTGACCTAGTCCATATATGAATATGGGGGTAATTTGTTACTGATGTTTGACTAGTAGAATCAATTTGTGTTGTGATGTGATAGTGTACCGTGTTGTGAAATTGTTGTAACAAGCCTTTGCAATAGTCTAAATTTGCTTCTATGCACTTTTGAAATGCTTTTCTCTCACCTTGTAGCTACACTCAGTTCTAAGATACCTAAAGTATAACCTTGCAGCTATACTCAGTTCCTATAGCCTTGGTTTGTTTGAAGTGGTATGTTACTTTATTTCTATATCAATTTCATGAAATGATTTGGTAGTTATCTTAGCTTAGATTTTCTGACCAAAGCTTGTTATTGATCAATGGTTGTTAGCAAATGATATGGATGTGTTTCTATTGTAATTGTTGGGAACAATTTGGCGATTGTAAGCACATGTCACTTTGGGGCATGGGCTTTGTGAAAGCTCTTGTTCCCTCGCGTGTTTTCAACCTTACCTTAAACATGATTGCTACCGACAAGTGGGAGCAACCACTTTAAGGTGGGGGCATATATTGTGGTAAATGCTTGGATATCTTAGATTTTGCAATAAATTGTAGTGTGTATACTTCCTTTTCACTGTAAGGCATCTCCGCAATGTAGGTGGGGTTGTATACTTTGTTTTGTATGTTTGCGTATACTTCCTTTTCACCGTAAGGCATCTCTGTGATGTAGGTGGGGTTGTATACTTTGTGCGCATGCTTCCTTTTCATTGTAAGGCATCTCCAAGATGCAGGTGGGGTTGTATGCTTTTGAAATCTCTTCTGCAGAAGGCAGGGTTGTGTCTTCCCTTGAGTGGTTGCACATCCTTTTGAAAAAGTCCTCTCGCAGGAGGTGAGGTTGGGTCTTGAGTTACTCAACCTTAAGCGTGTCTTTGGCGGTCGTGGTAGCGTAGCTCAATAGTCAGGTGTGTTTGGCATGTCTTAGATGGTAGAGCATAGCGATAAGCTCCTCCCAATCACCTGTGTTTGCTTTGTATAAAATGTATAGTGGGTCGACAACACACTCTACGACGCTCGTGTATTCTGTGTGTTTTTTGTATGTTTTGTGTGTTTTGTGGAAGCGCGTAGCAATGAGCTCCCCCCATGCCATGTGTCTTGCATATTTTGTGGAGGCGCATAGCGATGAGCTTGCCCCATGCTATGTGTTGTGTGTGCTTTGATGGTGGCACATAGCGATGAGCTCCCCCATTGCCCGTTAGTACAGTATAATTGTTTAATCATGTCTTCTCTCTATGTATACCATGTGTATTGCATGACTGTGTTCATTTCTTCTCCATGTATTGTGTGCTTCTTTACTATCTTCTTCATGTTTTGTATGTTTATCATGTATCTTCTTATGTTTGCCTAAGCTTGGGGGCTAGAGATAGTCTTCCAAATTTAGGGTGTGCTTCCGAGTCTAGTGTCTGATGTGTTTGATGTGTTTTCAACCATTTTTTATGCATGTACTGATCGTAAGATCATACACACATTAAAGTGGGGGCTAAATGTTATGGAGTAAAATGTGTCCACTTGTCTTTTTACCTCCTTGTTTAGCTCTTAGGTCCATGTGATTGCATTATACGTTTAAAATGTTTATCCTGACACAAAATTGCCCGACACCAAAGCAAATTTGGAATATGGGCCCCTTCACTTACCTTACCCTAGACCCAAAAAGGGTTGATGGACCTAGGTGGTATCACCCATGTCCCCCATTTTAGTTCTAGCCTAACCTAAATGCATGTCATCCTGGGACCTTTCAAAAGGTTTCTCCTTGTTGGCTCTTTTGGTTTAATTTCATGATTATGAGCGGGAAAGCATATATACATGTGTTTTTGAATTCATTTGCAACTAGATTAGAAAGAGCATAACTTGAGATCTTGAAGTAAAACAAGCAAGAGAATTAATTATGATTCTAGAGTAGATTTGTGTGTTGTTATTGTGTGTTTGTTGCAGGCATGGAGCTATCATCTATCCTCCTTAGGATTTGAATGATCTTCATAATTTTATGGGATCATCACATCATTGTTGTTTATCATCATTTGAATCATCTCATTATCATTATTTTTAGCCTATGCCCCCATGAGGGCATACACTCTTTATCAATCAATGGTGTTGGGAAGCTTGAATGCTATCTCGAGATTTGACTGAGGCAAGTCCCTAAACACTATAACCCCCAAACCCCTTCTTATCTTCTTGCACTTGTAGGTTACAAGAGCGAGATCTGGAAAATACAAAGCTACAAGAAGACAGTGTGAAGATCAAGGTTTCGAGATCCAAAAACAATTTCAAACAATTTACTCATCTAAGCTGAGTTCAGATCTGGCATCAAGGCATCATATACAACAACTTTCTAGTTTACATCTCTGACAGATTCCTCTAGTCAGGACCTGGGCGGTCCCACCCTAGTCCTCCAACACCTCTGCTTTCAGGAGACAGGTTTTATCATCTCTCTAATAATCCCTATGCAATTAGTTTCTGGATATCTATTGTACTTTATCTGTTATGAGAAGATCATTGTAGAACTAGGGTTTCATGCCTTGTTGACCTAGGGTTTCATCTATAACATACTTGAGTACAAGATCAGTAGTTGAGTCCACCTTCATTTGGTAGTAATTTGGCTCAGTCTTGTCCTTGAATGTTATATGGAAAAGGGTTTAATCTAGTGTGCATTCTAGTTGTCATCATTCTCCTTTTTCATACTAAAACAAACAACTAAATTGATTTGTAGTGAAAGTTAAAAATTAACTATTTATGTATCGATGAATGGTCACTAGTTTACTTACCTCACTCTTCTAATAAAGTATTAAAGGACCACAAGGATGATAAATGTGATAATGAAAGAAGTGTGAGTGTGTAATGAAATGTTAGTGTAGTTAATGAGTGTTGTGTGTGCAAACTTCTTTGGTACATTCTTTCAATCATGATTTTAAGAGAAGTTAAATGTTGGTTTGGTAAGAATGTGTTAGTCATGTTTAAACTAATGCACTAATATGTTTGATATATTAAATTTTGTGAATATGATTTGTAGATTTAGATGTAAAAGATTTTAATTAGAGTTGTCATTATTCTATTGATGAATGCAATGCAATTAATCCCTCTAATAATCCCTATGCAATTGGTTTCTGGATATCTATTGTACTTTATCTGTTATGAGAAGATCATTGTAGAACTAGGGTTTCATGCCTTGTTGACCTAGGGTTTCATCTATAACATACTTGAGTACAAGATCAGTAGTTGAGTCCACCTTTATTTGGTAGTGATTTGGCTCAGTCTTGTCCTTGAATGTTATATGGAAAAGGGTTTAATCTAGTGTGCATTCTAGTTGTCATCATTCTCCTTTTTCATACTAAAACAAACAACTAAATTGATTTGTAGTGAAAGTTAAAAATTAACTATTTATGTATCAATGAATGGTCACTAGTTTACTTACCTCACTCTTCTAATAAAGTATTAAAGGACCACAAGGATGATAAATGTGATAATGAAAGAAGTGTGAGTGTGTAATGAAATCTTAGTGTAGTTAATGAGTGTTGTGTGTGCAAACTTCTTTGGTACATTCTTTCAATCATGATTTTAAGAGAAGTTAAATGTTGGTCTGGTAAGAATGTGTTAGTCATGTTTAAACTAATACACTAATATGTTTGATATATTAAATTTTGTGAATATGATTTGTAGATTTAGATGTAAAAGATTTTAATTAGAGTTGTCATTATTCTATTGATGAATGCAATGCAATTAACCGCATACCTCTTAGATATGGACATATTTAAAATAAGATTATGCCCTAAAATATGTAGTTGTGATGACCTTGTTAATGAGAAACCACCTTGCTAAAGTTGTTTGACCTAATTATTCATAAATTTAAACTTTATATCTCATCTTAGAAATTTGTTTTGTAGTATTTTAAAAAATGCTTAGAAGTAGTTTCTTTGTGATCCTTAATCATTTAATTCATTTAGTTGACCTTATTAGTGTATGTTAGTGCATTTCATTAGATAGTGAGATGAATTGATTCTTAAATTCTTCAAAACTTTAACCATTTGAGACTTTGAATGATGAGATGTGTTGGAAGCTAATCATGTTAGCTAAAGATTAATCTTGGATACAATGCAAATAGTGGGAAGCAAATTGAAGGATGCTTGTTTCAACACTAGATTGAAAATTTAATTTGATTCATTCATTATTAAGGCCTAAGTGTAGAAGTTTCTTGTGGATGCTCATGGTGTAATAAAAATATGGATTTTACTAATTTCATCATGTTCTTTACCTATTTTCCTTATGATTTTAAGAATAATAAGGATATTAATTATAGACAATTTGTTGTAGGTAGTGGGATTTTGATACTTTATACACTAGGACGTGATAAGATATGTAGGAAAGTGTAAAATGTTCGATTTTGTGTGATTGTCATTCAATGTATGTAGTTTGTTTTATTATGTTGATGTTCTGTTATGCATGCTTGACAATGCATCTTAGAGTTAGAGTTAGAGATTCTTGCTATTTGTTCCCAAATGTAAGTATTGGAAAGGAAATAATTAGAAAGTGAAAAGAAAAGAGAACTCGGTTATGATATGGAAGGTAGAAAACTAGGTTACGATGTGCAAAATAATTACTTCATTGCATAATTTTCAAAAGAAATAGAAATAATGTTGTGTCAACAAGAAAAAATTTATGAGTAACACAAGTAAGAGTAGAATTAAATACACCAATAGAAAGGATTAAACTAGGGTTGTGATAATGTAAAATAAATGATTGGTAAAATTATGTTTTGAATATGAATGAAATGAGTTAGAAAATTGCTTGATGGAAACAATATGAAAATAATTAGATTCTAGATTGATCAAATATATGAAATTGATATGAGTGAATGAATCTTGCATGTACCCTCTTATGATGGTTGTGTATGGGTAAGTAATTATATTTGGGTTTAGTTGGAATATGTAGTGTTGTGTTGTATTGTTGAGGATGGATCATGATGCACCTTAAATTTTGGATCCTATTACCATTAGTTATGAGCACTTACATCAACTTCTAGATACATGCACTTGATGTCACCTTTGGGAGTTTTAAACTAACTTAGAATGTTGAGTTGAGCATTTGGTTGGTAAAATTTTAACATTGGCACATGGTCTTGAGATAGCATAATTGGTATTTTGATGGTATTGATATGGGGATAGTATCAAAATTATAATTACTTTGATAGATTTATAGCATTGATAGTATGGAAAGTTGCATGTAGTGAGACAAATGTGGTATAAAAATCATGATGTAGTGGTGAGTTGAGTTTAATAAGATGTAGTGGTGAGTTGAGTTTAATAAGATGGTGGTTGGTAGTTGCATGATGGATTTTTTTCTATACTATTCTTATTTGACCTAAACTATAGGTGCTCTTATAGATGTGATTCTTCAAACATTTAGCATTAATATGCATTGCAAAGCATGGTTTGGGTTGTGTAGGACATGGGGTTGGATGATATAATAACATATCCTATGATCTTGATGTGATTTTAGACTAACATTCCCATCCTCCCCTTAGGTGGCTTTGTTGAAGCAACACAATGTTTCGGATGTGTAAACTCTTATAAGATTGTTAGATTCGTTACTTATTTATTTGTGACTTTTCTATTTTGTTAATCCAATAGTGTTGAAATTTATTGGGCTGCTTAGCTAGTTAAATTTTAGAATGGCCATCCTTACCTCAAGTATTTATTTTATTGTACTTTTGGTTTGAATTTTGGAATGTTGCATTGGTGGCCACACTCGAATTTTATTTTCTTTTATAAAATTTTTTCAAAGATTTAACTTTGAGATTTCACCTTATTAAAAAAATTTCTTGGTTTCAGGCCTTCTTAATGTTTGCAATTGTTGGCAAGTATGGAGCAATGTTATATGTGTAACACTGTCATATCCATAAGGGGTCCTTAGTAGGTTGTATAGGGGAGTAGATGTCCTGAGGAATTCTTATTGTTAGGATGTGGAGGCACAAACCCCCTTAAAACAAACAAAAGAATGATGTTAGGAAATGTATAAAGGGGTTCACAAGGAAGGCCCTAAGACTTTCTTATCTATGATGTTATGATACATAATAAATGATGTGTAAAAAATATATATTATTATTTTTTATTAGATAAAATAGAAAACAAGGGTCCTAACACTATTAGAAAGCAAGCTTGAAGGTTAAAACAAATAGAGAGCCAAAATGAAACACGAACAACAAACTAATAGTTGACAAACAACACAAAAACAACCAAAAAGATAGAGGAACTAAGACATATCCTGGGAAGAAGAGACATTTCCCTAGTCCTCAATGAGGAACTTCAACAACTCTTCCTTAGTATCCTTTTTCTTCTTGGACTTTACCTGAGCAAAGATGTTAGTAGTAGTAGCACCTAACCTTTTCTTGTTGTCACTCATAGAAGAATGAAGCAACACGAGGGTTAAATCTAACCTATGCATCACCTTGGAGCTAAACTTAAGGATAATATTCACCTTGTTTTCTAAATTGTCTATTCTATCATGAATGGAGGTCATGCTTTACATTTCTATCACAATTGGAGTAGGCATTCTCAATGTTGATAGTCTTTTCCTCCTTTTTTGGGTCATCAGACAATTTGTTAGTGGAATTCATCTCAAAATCATAGGGCTCATTCATCTCCTCGAAGTAGCTAGTACCAAACTCTTTCACAAGAGAGTCAAAAATTGAAATGTCTTTAACTGGTTCTGAGTTAACACTAACAACCACATTGTCATAATTGATAAAGTCACTACTAGAACCCTCTTGACTTGTTGAAGAAGTGACCTTGTCACTAAAGTCAACAACATTGACCTCAAGATTATCTTCTTCCAAATTATTATTGGTGGGATTTAGGGATTTAGTAGCAAGTCTAGCAGATCTTCTCACCATTGAACCCAAAAGTTTATCATCATCTAATGTGACAACCTTACCTCTAAAGAAATTATCATTCTTATACTTGCTCTCAACCTTATTAGTTTCAACAGATGCAATTTCATTGTTTATATTAATCTTCTTTTTAGAGAGGAGACTCTTTTATTAGGGAACAAAGGTCAATAGAAACACCTTCCTTGGTGGGAGAAACTTTAAAATTGAACAAACCCTTGTCTAGACCTTTAGTAGTAGGAGAATCATGTTAGGAAAACAGTGTTTTACACCTTGCACAAGAAAAAAAATCTAATTATGTAAAATAAATATTTATTTGTGGTGCATCTTTAGTGATCTTTTTAGCCAAATTAAATATTTATTTGGGTCCACATGTAAAGTTGTATTGGACATTAGTTAGATATTTATGTGTGGGAGACATAAGACAAATATTAAATCTTTGTGGTAAATATTTAATTTTGGGGTCAATGGTTTTGTGCTCTCATGGTTTTGAGACACATGGCTTAGCCAATACCACTTGGTGGTTTTGTGTAAGCTAGATTTTATAAAGTAAGCACATGTTTAGTGGTTGAGGTTGGCTATCATTTGTATTGAGCTCTCTTGAAGGGTGCATATGTGAAGCATGGCATGGGATGTGTGTTTGCATGGTTACCCATTATGCTTGGACACATGGAGGATGCACTGGATGAGATTGATGTTTTAGAAGTATTCATGGAGACTCTATAAGTGTATTGTAATGTTTTCGTTGTTGAATAATACATTGAGTGTGGATGCTTTTGAAAGCTAGGTTTTTCCCTCTTGAAGGTTTTCCTAGGGTATATCTTATGTCATCTTGATGGTATGTTTGTCTATTCTTTTGCATGGTGGATTTTGAGTACTTGTTTGCATATTTATCTCTCTTGGGGTTATGCAAAAATGTTTATTATTGTTGTAATTTTTTATTTCAAGTGGTATTAGAGCATGGTTGTCAAGTTGTGGGAGGAGATCTCCTAGGTATTTGTAACCCTTGGTATGAGTAGATTCTTGTGTATAGTTGAATCCATTGTTTTGTAGGAAGAGAATGAAGGCATTTTCAAGGTCACAAATGTGTTTGCAAGCTTGGATTGTTGTAGATCTAGGGTTTGATGGAGATTTAGCAAATGTGTTTTCTATTAGGACTGTTTCCATGGGGGATTTATAGGTGATATTTTTTTGGAGGCTTTTTGGACAGAAAAGGACCTCACCATTGAGTCCAGAAAGCCCAAAAACCTATATTTTGATATAAAACTTGACTATGTTAGGTGGTAGAAAAATTTTAGCCATTTTGCCCTAGGAGGAATTAGCAAGGAATCTTTTCCATATGGTCATTCAAATCCATACCGTACAACATAGTCATAGTCAACAAAGAATTAGAATATTCCCCATATGCACAGGGCTAATGTCACATGGTACAAAGTCTACAAATAAAATTTAGTTTAATAAAAAAAGGTTTAAAAATTCATGGGGGGTGCTCATTAGGTGTGGACTCCCCATGTGGACAGACAAGTACATGGCATGATAGGTGTTTAATAGTGGAGATACAAAGGGTATTGGTAAACATGGTGTACATGACACAGTGATAGGTGTTCAGAGTACATGCCAATCAATATGGCCCTTGGCCTTCGACTCCCAAGCCCTAGTCATATGTAGAGAGACTAGCCCCTCCATGGGTTATTAAGGGATTCAAAGCATTAAAAACTCAAATCAAATTTCTTGTTGGGCTTGTAGCCAAAGAATTTTGAAATTTAAACACTAAAATGAAATTTTATAAACTTTGAAATCTGCCACTAGTTGTCAGCGCTTGCGTCAATTCTACGTGCCACCACCATCATACCACCTAGGTGCCACTCGCATGTGCAATGATGACATAGTGCTAACATCATTGTATGGATGGCCTACTTTGGGCCTTTTATAGCCCTCGTATGATGTTTTTCTTCTACAGGGCATAACTTTCACCCATTGTATCAAATTTTTGACTTCTTATAGGCGTCAAAAATCTCTCTCTAAGACTACACAATGGTAAATGTTTGATCATAATATTTTTCTAATTGTGTTAGAATTTGGTGCCTAAAGCTAACATTGCTCTAAAATGGTTAACAAATGATATCTTTAGCATACAAAATCAGATTTTTTATTTTGAATAGGTGATGGAGAGAATTTATAGTGTACTATGTTGGAGTCCTTTCTTGTGTAATAATCTAGAAAAGTTCTTTGGTCATGTGTTCAGGTTTCATATGGTGTTGGTAGAGTTGTTTTGGTCCCTAGAAGTGTCTTTCACATATTTAAATCATGCTCTTTGTGCTTTCACACACTAACTCATTTAGCTGCCAGACCCATCTTAACGCAAGCCCGCAAGCATGCGTGACACATTGTAAAAAGCATTTACATTCTCATTTAAGCCCTTGTCACTTAAGTCTTGGTCACTTGTGTTACCTTGTCCCCCAGTCGCCTTTATGTTTTCTCCATAAGGGTAACCAACCCATGCACACCTTTATTCAATGTGCCTTAACTAACCATCAGGAATAACCTCTCCCCACAGCCTCACAATCGTATATTGCTTCAGTCTTTGGTGGCCCCCACATGTCCTATCTCTATCCCATTAAGCTAGTTGTGTTGTGACACTTGTCCCTTGTCCCATCATTCACTAAGTCATTACCACCGCATTGCTGAAGAAGTGCGTGTTGTACCCATGGATGTTTTATATTGTTGAGAACTAAGTCTTTCCTCACGCTCTAAAGGGAGGGACCCACTCCCCACATTAGTGCACAAATGTGCGGGCTAGTGATTTGATGATATCTGGTCATCATATGGGACTCTAACCCCACGTCCCCATGCAGTTGCTTAAGTTAATTTTCTGCTTAAATTTAAGCAATTGGAGTGGCCCCATGGAAATTTATAATTGTGGGAAAAGGATAATATAGAATCTTTCCCTATTTTGTGGAGCAGCTACTGTTTAGGAATTGCAAGTAAGCTCTGGAAAAAAAGGGGGGGGCTGGAAATAAGCAGCCACTGCATAAGGAAAAATATGCCATGTGGCTCCATATATTTCCTTCCCTCTTTTTTTTTATTTTCTTCTAAATTAACATAATTAAGATAATTTATTTTTTGCTTTTTTATATAATAGAAAACTACAAATTAAGATAACTCCTTAAAATAAGCAGAAAAGTAAAATTTCATGGGGTCACTGACTCCACAAATATCTCCTAAAAAAATTGAACAATGACTGCTAGCCAAAATAAACTAAGCAACAACATGGGGACATGCCCTAAATTCACACTACGGCCTAAGTGGGCCCAAAATACCGGCATCAACAAGTGACAAAAAAGATTATACCCCATGTGGTAGGTGCTACTAGGTGGCATACCCCATGAACCAATAATGATGTTGCGTCTAACTTCAGTGTTCACACCTTAGTCCACATCCCTTTAAAGATCAATCATGTGTGGTTGCTCGGTGCTCTTGATCTAGAAGCGGGATGGCAAATCAACGCTGAAGAAAGCACCAACTTTGAAAGTTTTAACTGACCAACCGAGCCGTGAAGAAGGGCCACCCATGTGGCATGTTCATTACTCACTTGAATGTGTGTCTACGAATGTGATATGCTGCACTGATCAAAATATTCATTTGATTCCATACGATGACCATTCCTTGGGTTTATCTACAATTCATAGAATCGTAAAGTAGAAGAGAGATCTGAAATTGGTGTAGTAATCAAGCACCCTATGTAACAGTAGTAATTGATGAAACCAAGGATAGATTAGAAGTTGTGCGATCACCTGATGAAAGCCTAGAAAATTAATTAGGTGATGGATTATGATAGTATTTGCAATATTTGCTATCTTTTTAAAATTTGTGGGTCTTTGTGCTTGAGTATTTGGTTCCGTGATGATACATGCTTCATTTAAATGGTAGATATCGTTGTTACAAAAAAGGGCAACGTATCTTCATCAGCTTGTGTATTCTGCCTTTCTGTGTTGAGATTGGGAACCCAGCCCCGAGTTTGGTTTCATATCACACATGTAGCTTTTGGGTCCGTGATTTTTTCCTATCACATGCTTTTCTTGTTTTTCTCTATTTAAGGATGAAGTAGTCACCATGTTCATCATCAGTAGTTGTTGTAACAATGAAATCATTCTGTATTCTACATAGTGTTGGCAAGGGAGGATCTGGTACGAGTTTTGGGTCTTGTCTCTCATGATATATTCCTCCTAGATCTCTATCTAATTTCCCTCTTGTTCTGGAACTACAGATTCATCAAATGGTTCCATTCTCTCTAGAACTACTTTTGGAGGTGAAAGGTTATAGCTAGATCTAACGAATGTATCAGAGCTTCTCCATACAACATACCATCTGCAAAACAATGTTCACCATAAGCAGACCTGTCAGGGGAGAATGAATAAGTTCCTGACTAACAATATGTTATTTTTTATGCATTTCCAATCGAAGGGTCATTGAGCCTTGCGGCTCATGGAGTAGTAATGATGGCAGAGTAATCTTTATGTGCTCTTTCATAGGACCTCCTCAGTTGGAAAATTAGAAATGAAGAAGAAGTTGTTGCGGTTTGGCACCCCTCTTGACTCGCGGGCCTTGTTTCCATTTCTTCTTCAAGCTAATGCTCATGGAGGATGTTGCATGGACATGGTGATGATGGTTCTAAAAGGGATGTCACTACAATTTCCCCCTTCTCCTTTTTCTAGTGTGCAAGAATAAGGAGCTGAACTAGAATGGGATAATAGGGCTACACTAGATTGTTTTCCATCTTGTTAGAAATGGCCCTATCACGAGATTGCTCCATAAACACTAGAAGGATATCATACCCACTCTATGTACTCGAGTAGGGGTGAACTAGTTGCAACTACAATGTGTATTTGGAAGTGACAGATGTCAATCATCCACGTGAGATGAGCACTATCCTTTCCTTTAAATAGAGTTTGATTTTATGGAAAGGTTGTTAGTCCCTATTCATGCTTGTAGGCAAGGCCTAAAGTGTTGAGGCTAACCTAGGTTGTGCCTTTGAGTGATTGTGTATCGGTGCCTAATATATGTAGAGATGTGTAATTTGAGTTAAATATTTGTAATGGCTTTGTAATATTTTTTAGCAAATCAATATAAGACCACATTTTTATTGCCAGTTTTACATTCTATCTTCAATTCTATTTGTCAGTTTTACATTCTATCTTCAATTCTATTTGGATGTTTCAAGGAATTCAATGGATTCCTAGGTTCACATTTGATGTTCTTTATGTCATGTCTTAGTTAGTTTACATTCATAGAATGCATTAAAAATATTCCACCTAAATTATTTGAGTAGGGACTCTTTTAGGCTGATATATGAGACATTCAAATTTATAATGGATAAGTAAGAATGGGTGTAATCTTGGAAACATGAAGGTAGTTGGGGGTCTGACATTTCTACAAGATAGAGACCTAGTTAATTAGTCTCGGTTGAATATTATGAGTTGTTTAGTCATTGTGGTTTTTAATTTGGAGCTAACTTTGTTTCTACGGGATTAGACAACAGTCTAGTAGTTGAAGTTGATCACCTAGTTTTGATAAATTAATTATAAGTTATGTTTTGTCAGTATGCATGAATTCAATGTTATAAATCTTTGTTGAACCTTTTGGGGTCTTGAATTTGCGAGTTATCTTTAGGGGATTATGCATGCTATTGATTTTTAAGTCATTGATGATGTACATTTCTATGGGAAGTCTCATCTATAGGAATATAAATTGTTCATACATCTTGTGTTGCATCATGACCTGTCGTAATACTGCCTTGTAAAGAGACTTATGACCTATAATCTAGTGGACCAATGTAAAGACATGGTGTGACAACCATTCTATGGAGTGTCTTTATATATCTAGGGTTTGGTCAAACTATGCTTAGCTAGCCTATTATCATTTTATGAAGATCTCTAGGATTACTCTTCTGAGTTTGGCAGGGATCAAAGTGTAGAAGAGCTATCCCACTCTTGTCTAGTTGGTTTTTCTTGTCGTTGGTTTTGTCACATCCCTCTTTTTGAAAACAATTATGCTATTTACTTTCTTGCGAATTTTAGTAATTTAATATGTTGTGAATGACATGGAAATTGATGATTTATCTTACAAAGTTGTTATATTGAATTGTGGAATCTAATGATTACGATCAAGGTGATATTGTAGACTAAATGTCTTTATAATAAATGCAATGATGTTTGGATATATTATGTTTTGATTTGAACATAGGTGTTTTGACCACAAAATTGTATGTGAGTCTGTCGATGCAGGAACAGGTGGACCGTGTTCGACGGGAAGAGAAAGTATCTTCGAGAGAGAGTATAGACTCTGGAAATTAACCATGGGCGTTTGTTACTAAGATCGCCAAACAGGTAGATAAACCTTGGAACCAACCAGTTAGTCTTGTTTGTCGATTGGGTTAGTTAACTAGATGTCGACGTCAAAGGATAAAGTGTGATATTCTAGTCGAAAGACGTCATGTAGAATCTTGGAATCGTCGATGCCATTGTAAGTCCATCATAGCAAGTCGACTTATTTAGACGTTTAATATTTTCGTTTATAAGTGTTTATTGAACCATCTTGTGGCAAAATTGTAAATCTTGTCTCGTAGTCGAAAGACGCAAGAAGTCAGCTTTGTGCGTCTAACGTCGTAAGAACTCATTCACGTTACGCCCAATCCATCGTGATTGTCGTAAAACGCGTCGAACTTGTATTGTGAAGTTATTCTATTCTTGTAGATCGACGAATGTCGATTTGAAGCCATAGCGTGAAATAATTTATTTGGTCGTCGATTAATGTGAGTCTTTTCTTCTGTCTTTGACCGCGAGTAGTTGTCAATCTAACTTTGAGCTTTCTTAATAAGTTGGTCTTTGCCTCTTGTCCCTTTTCGACCAAAACGATGCTTTAGTCATTTCCTAAACCACCGCCAAGCCGAGCTTAACTCCACAATACATCTTATGGTGGCTTTTGGATTGAATTAGATAACTTGGTATTCGAGTGAAGGCGGAGTTGTTATGTCTTCTAGCAAGCCACGTCACCTTAGGAACCACCACCTTTTGATTGGTCATGATAAATGGGAAGTTGGGTTTAAAATCAATTGTGTCGACCCATATGATTAAATTATGTCAACCGAGAACTCTTTGGAGAGATTCCTTTTACCATGACGTGAGAGGAAGGTAGTTTGCAGTTATGAAGGAGTGTAACGGATATTAAATGATGATACTCCATTATCTAGGAAGGTGGAGAGGTTTCGGTGGCTGTTGTGCGAAAGAAGATAGAACTGCGGAGGTTAGGGAGAAGTTGGAGGTAGTTGTAGTAGTAGAGAGATTAATGGAAGGCGGATGGAAGTCGTTATAACCTTCCTCGCAGGCAGTAGGAGAGGGGATAACGTGAAATGAAGAGTTTAATGAGAGATTCTCCTTCGCAAGGTGCAAAGAGGAAGGAGCAGCCGTCGTTGAGGGTGAAATGGCGGGAGAAACTGCGAAAGAGGAGGAAAAGTAACTGCGAAGTTAGAGTTGAGGGAGACATCGACGGATAGGGTGTAGCTGCGGTAGGAGAAGAATCATAAACGGCGATTGTTTTAGTGGGAGACCGTCACCGAAGAGGAGAAAAGTAGTTTGAGGGAATAGTGGTCGGGGCTGTGAGAGAGGAAACGGCAGTAAGAGGAGAGAGGGCCATCATCGTGAGGGAAGAAGTAGTGATGGGAGGTTGAAAACTGCGGAGTTAAGAGTTAGAACCGACAGAGAGAGACAGGAGGAGAGCCCGGCTTTGTGAAGAGAAAAAAAAAACGGCAGCAAGAGAGAGAGTTTTGGGAGTTTTAGTAGAGGAAGAAAGTTTCTGATGGAATGAGCAAACGTGAGTGAGGGAAGGAGTGATAGGTTATTTCTAGGGAGCGATCCATTTTTCTGAGTAGAAAGCAGAGGGAGAGATAACTAAGAAGCCTGTAGTTGTCTGTGGGTGAACATTTTCTAAGTAAGGAGCCTGCCTTGACTTGAATAGTGTCCGGCAGATAGAGGAATCTGTTTAGTGTGGACTGTCATTATTTTCAGAAGGAGATAAAAGAGATAGCTTTGAAGAAAAGCAGAGGAGAACGTGGAATTACCATAGCAACCTCCATTTTTATCAACAAGTTCATTTCCTTCATTATTTTTCTCAGTTTAGATCTGTAAGTAAGACTCACTTTGCAAAAGATCAATACGTTTAAAACGAGAAGAAATGTACGACAACGTAAACCTAGTATGATATCTGTATGCGGTCAATCCACGTAATAGTATCATTGCTGTGTTTGAGATTTGAAAACTCAGAAATAGAAGTATTGCTGTCTCATCACTGTGTTTGTAATTTAAAAACTCAGAAAAAGTAGTATGTTGTTTTCTTGAATTCGTAAACTCAGAAATTGTAGCATTTTTTGCCATGAATTAAGTAGTGCAATAAAAGAATGCAGTTCTCTAACGCATATCCATTTAGGAACGAACTTATTTTGATGCAAGATGCAATATACCTTCCTTGAACGATAACTCCACAGCGAGTAAACATGTTGCTCCACGTGCATGTTGCGTAGAAGTCAAAAACCACAGTTTTAAGCACGTTTTGACGTAAAATTAGAGTGTTTAATAGCCGAAAAATGCAGTTGTAAACAGCTGATGTCTTAACCATCATACATCTTTAACTCGAGGTCGACCATGCGTTGGTCATCTTTATTGACATAAGAAGATTCCATAATCATTTATATTTTATTTATGACTTTCATCTTGTTGAACCATGTGAAACTAATGACACGGAAAGAGGAGTAGGAGGATAAAGTTTTAGTAATGATTAGGAAACCGTCATGTTCTGAAATGAACAATTTGAGTTGAAAACCTGCATGAGAGTTGAAATTACGTTGCATGTGACGGTGCTAGAATCATTTTATCTTGTAGACCATATGAGTCTAGAATCCTCGAATTTTGGAATAATGGGAAATGGCTTTAAATGTTTGAGTATGTTGTGTAAACATGGGAAACAAGTAAACAAATAGGAAACCACTTAGGAGTGGGTGCTTATAAGAAATGTTATTACATGAAAATGGATTATGAAACTCTGAACTCAAGATTAGAGTAAAGTTGCGCCATGCGCTATTGTAGGAGGATATCCTAAACCCTTGAGGTCATCAAGGTCGTCAAATAGTTAAAAATTACACAAATAGGAAACTGTAGGATTTCGACCAGTTCAAGTCGAGTAGGGTGGGTGAACCAAGTTCATGCGTTCCTAGAACGCTAATTAAAAACAAATCCTTTGGCCAAGGTGATGTACTATCCTCAAGTGCATCGAACGTTCACCGTAACTGGATGGCGTTTCTTGTGGAGTGTCGTGCATGACTAGAGGGTATCTAGGGATCTGCGCGATAACAAGACACGTAGGTTACAACACCAAAGCTCAGATGGCAAACGCCGATGGTTATCCTAAGTCTATCCTCTTGAGTAGGGTAGGGCCACTTCCGGTTAGGAAGGAGTGCGGGAGACCGACGGTCTGTGGTTGGAGGTTAAGCTCCTTGAAGATACTGTCTCTTCCAAATACCGAGGAATGCCAAGTCTTGAATGTGATGGATCGACAATCGAGATGCATGACAATGGTATGTTTCCAATATTTGTTGTTTCAAGAAAATTTTCATCTGTTAGAAAATAAAATGTTTAATGTATATCATTCATTTCAGCTTTATGAAAATAAGATCATGTGTATGATAAAATGAAAAATGTTGTATTGGATTATAGATGAGTAACTTTTGCATGTGATTTCCTAGTTAAAAAAAAAGAAAAAAATTACCGTTGAGGAAACTTAGTTATTTCTTGTCATTTCGGATTTGGATGTTACATATGGTATCAGAACTAACCAGGTTCAGCACTAGGGCTGATGAGTCCACTAACCTGATTAGGAAATCATCATTATGCGGGTAGCTAATGATTTGGTTTATTGTGCCAGGATGGTAAACACCAAGAAAACCGCAAGAAAATCTTTCGCGGGTAAGAAGCGTTATCTGCAAGCTAAGCAGAAACAACTTGCGATGATCAAGACCATAGAGAAAACCAATGACGAAAATGACCTATGGCTTGACGATGTGGAAACCTTAGCCAATGCTATGTCACGACTTAAGCGAGTGAGGAGAGAACTCCTAGAGGGAGCAGCGATGGCGGTTCGAACCATGATCAACCGCTGCTCCTGGATTGTAACTGATAGTGTACCTGTGAGTGTACCTAGTACTATACCCATGATCACTAGAGATCCACGTGTAGTACCTAGAGCTGAGATTATTGAGTTATCTTCTGATAGTGAGTCTGAGGGGTATACACCTCGTGATTATGTGTCGGACAATGAATCCGAAGGTTACACTCCACTAGATAACACTATGTAGAAACATGAGATTTGTCTATCTCTAATGATGTTGAAACAATTTTGCAAAGTGAATAAAGACAAAATTTTGGTTTGAGAACAATTATGATTATGATCAAATGATGTGTTCTTTTGATGATGTTTAATTTAATAAGCGCAAAACTGATTAGTATATGTTTAATCAGGTGTGAAATTAAACTAGCATGGACCAATCAGGGTTTAACGAGGGGGAGGATCGGGAAGGTCATAACTCTCGGGAAAACTCCACTGACAAGTTGGATAGGATCCTCAACATGCTCACGGAAACCAAGGAAAGGTTGAACAAACTGGAAAGGAAAATGGATGAAACTGGCAACACAGAGGGTGGAAACGAGAACTCTCATTACACAAGCAAGAGTAAACATTGGGATGATGGCACGACAAGTGAGAGTCCCAATGACAGTGAAGCCCAAAGAAGAACCAAGGATAAACTTGCCTTAGAGTTATCTAAGGATATGAAGAAAGTTAACCCTCCAAAGTTTGATGGAACGAAAACTGGAGATGCGGCTGAAGCATGGTTGACTGAGATGGAGAAATATTTTGAGATCAGAAACTACTCCGAGGTTACTAAAGCCGTGTGGGGAGCCTATCAGCTGTCTGGGGAAGCGTCCACTTGGTGGATGAATAAGAAAAGGGAGTTGGAATTAAGTCCCTTGAAAGTGACATGGGATGAGTTCGTGGAACTATTCTGAAAATGGTGGTTACCTCAATTATACTTTGATCAGAAGTTAACAGACTTCCAAAACCTCAGGCAAGGTGAACTATCTGTGGTCGAGTACGCAGAAAAATTCACTAGGTTACTGAAGTATGTTCCCCAATACCAAAAGGACGAAAGGTTCCAAATCAGAAAGTTCATCATGGGACTCAATCCTCAGATTGGTGGTGAGGTGGAGGTGCATGGTCCAAGCACAATGGATCAAGTTTATGAAAAGGCAATAAAACAGGAGCAGAAGATTAAATCTATCTCTGCTTACCGTGACAAGAAACGCAAGAAGTTTGACAAGAACTACAATGATCAGTCTTTTAAAAGGAAAAATGATAAGGGGTATGGAAACAGGAGGTTTGATAGGGGAAATCGAAAGAATCAAGGAGGATTTGGTAATGAGCGCAGAGGCGAAGATTTTAAGAGAAATACAAATTTTAAGAAGAATGGTGATTCTGCAAGTAGGCCATCTGAGAAGCGAGGACCTACAAGAGGATGCTTTTCTTGTGGAGGAGATCATTACGCCAACCGTTGCCCCAACAAGAAGCCGAATGGGAGGCCTAGGAACACGGAGCTTCCTTCACAACAGGAAGCCTTTCAGCAAAGGATTCATGCCGCTCTTGACAATCGGCAAGCGGAGTATCAAATCACTCCTATTGAGATGACAGGTACCTTATTTGGAGTTCCTGTTTCTATTCTATTTGATACTGGTGCAACAGAAAATTTTGTGTCACCTAGAGTCTTAGGTAAATTTTCTAGAAAAGCTGGTTTTATGTCAAAACCTTGGACAGTAGAGTATGCAAATAATTCAAAGGCTCAAGTAGAGCAATGTTTGTTCGAGGCTAGGATTGATGTTTCTAACTTCACCATAGAGGCAAACTTATACGTAGCGCCTTTAGGGTCCTACAATGTCATCCTAGGAATGAGCTGGTTGTGGAAACATCGAGCCAAAGTAGATTGCTATCATAAAACCATTGAGTGTCTGGATCAGACGGGCAAAACAGTGAATCTCCAAGGAATTCAAAGGGAAATACGGGTTAGATCCATTTCTTCTAAACAACTAAAGTGGGCTAGGCGAAAGGGATGCCAACTTTTTGTAGTCAAGATGGACCTAGTAGAGGAAACCTCAGAGAAGCAATCTTTTGAGGAAAGATATCCATTTTTGTGCAAATTCAGGGATGTATTTCCTGAGGAGTTACCAGGCTTACCTCCGAAGAGAACATTTGACTTTGGCATAGACATTAAACTAGGATCGGAGCCAATCTCTAAAGCTCCGTATCGTATGACTACTACAGAACTTATGGAATTAAAAGCTCAGTTGCAGGAGCTTTTGTCTAAGAATTTGATTAGGCCAAGTGTATCACCATGGGGGGCCCCGGTTATCTTTGTCAAAAAGAAAGATGGAACTTTAAGGCTATGCATAGATTATAGGATGCTTAACAAGGCAACTATAAAGAACAAGTATCCCTTGCCGCGGATTGATGATCTATTTGACCAAATGCGTGGTGCATCGGTCTTTTCCTAGATAGATCTGAGATCTGGATATCATCAGTTAAGGTTGAAAGATGAAGACATTCCTAAGACAGCTTTTAGAACAAGGTATGGTCATTATGAGTTTACGGTGCTGCCGTTTGGATTGACCAATGCACCTGCTGCATTCATGAATCTCATGAATAGTGTATTCAGAGATTGTCTTGATAAGTTTGTACTAGTCTTCATCGATGATATTCTGATCTATTCCAAGGATGAAGAGGAGCATGCACGACATCTTCAAATAGTCTTGCAACGGTTAAGAGAACATAAATTGTATGCGAAACTCTCCAAGTGCACTTTCTTTCAGAAAGAAGTACAGTACTTAGGGCACATAATATCAGCCGATGGGATATCAGTTGATCCGGCCAAAATAAAAGCTATTATGGAATGGCCTGAACCTACCAATGTGTCAGAGGTACGAAGTTTCATGGGATTAGCAGGGTATTACAGGAAATTTGTGTTGAATTTCTCAAGCATAGCTAGCCCCATTACCTCTTTGCAGAGAAAAGGAAAAAAGTTTGTGTGGACGGATGTATGTCAAAAGGCTTTTGATTTGTTAAAAGAAAAATTAACAACCGCTCCAATTCTGAAAGTTCCTGATCCTGAGGGAGAGTTTGAGGTTATCACTGATGCCTCGAGGGAAGGATTGGGAGGTGTGCTTATGCAAGATGGCAGGGTAGTAGCCTATGAGTCAAGGAAGCTAAAAAATTATGAGCAGAACTACGCTCCTCATGACCTAGAGATGGCAGCAGTGGTTCACGCCCTTCAGATGTGGCGACATTATTTGTTGGGAAGGACTTTTATTTTAAAATCAGATCACCAAAGCCTTCGCTACATATTCACACAACCTAATCTCAATGCAAGGCAAAGGAGATGGTTGGAACTAATAGCCGATTATGACTTTGAAATTTCTTATATCAAGGGCAAGGAAAACCGAGTAGTGGATGCCTTAAGCAGAAGAAGGCATATAGCCTCTATAATTTCCATACATGCTAACTTTAAAGACTTAGTATTGCAAAACTTATCTGGGGATGAGTATTATGAACAAGTGAAACAGGCGCTGTACTCAAACCCTAAGGACCTAAGATATGATGGATTCAGTTTTGAATCCAATGGATTGATGAGATTCAAGGGAAGAATATATGTTCCTGATTCAATTGAACTTAGAAACCTTGTGTGGAAGGAAGTTCACTGTGCTCCTTACTCTGGACACCTTGGTGTAACTAAACTATTAGCGGATGTAAAGCTACTATATTTCTGGAAGGGAATGAAAAGCGATGTTGCAAAGTTTGTAGCTAGTTGTTTGGAATGTCAGAGAGTTAAGGCAGAACACCAACATCCTGCTGGGTTGTTGTACCCACATGATATTCCGGAATGGAAATGGCAAGTTATTAGTATGGATTTTGTCCAGGGGTTACCAATGTCTAAGAATAGGCATGATGCAATATTGGTTGTTGTGGATAAACTAACCAAGGTTGCACACTTCATATCGGGAAACCTAACAGATGGAGCACATCTTTTGGCTCGCAAATTTGTGCAAGAAATTTTCAGATTGCATGGGGTGCCTGAAAAGATAATATCTGATAGAGATGCACGGATAACATCACGGTTTTGGCAAACCTTATTTTCTGCATTAGGGACTAAACTAAATGTAAGTACTGCTTATCACCCCGAAACAGATGGACAAACGGAAAGAGTGAATCAAGTACTAGAAGACCTTTTGAGAATGTATTGCATGGATCAGCAATACAGATGGGAGGAATATCTACCTCTTGTCGAATTTGCCTATAACAATTCCTATCATTCTGCCATTAAGATGGCACCATTTGAAGCATTATACGGAAGGAAATGCAGAACTCCTATAAGCTGGGATAAGCTGGAAGATAGGATAAGCATTGGACCTGAAATGCTTGCTGATATGGAAGAAAAAGTTAAAGTGATTAGGAAGAGGTTGGCAGAAGCCAATGACAGGCAAAAGAGTTATGCAGATCGCAAGCGAGTGCCTAGACACTTCTCTGTTGGCGAGAAGGTGCTTTTGCGAGTGAAACCCCAAAAGAGTTCCATAAAGTTTGGTAAATCTTTGAAATTGGCTCCTCGTTATGTCGGACCTTTCGAAGTTCTTGAAATTATCAATCCGGTTGCCTACAAAGTTGCTCTACCTCCAGCCTTGTCAAAGATGCATAATGTTTTTCATGTTTCATATTTAAAGAAATATTATGTAGGTAATAACCACATCCTAAACTGGAATTCCTTACAGATGCAAGAACCCGGGGTGGTTGTGATCGAGCCACTCAAGGTGCTCGAAATGCGTAAACTTCATTTACGTAATCGAGAAGTTTTGCAATGCAAAATATAGTGGGACCAATATGGCGAGGATAGCGCCACTTGGGAAGATTACAAAGATATTTACCAAAGATTTCCAAAACTTTTTAAAGACATTAATGTTGCATTATAGAAAGTTTGTTTTAAGTTTAAGTTTTTGCTTGATAAACTTAATCATCAGGGACGATGATTTTTAAAGGGGAAGGATATGTCACATCCCTCTTTTTGAAAACAATTATGCTATTTACTTTCTTGCAAATTTTAGTAATTTAATATGTTGTGAATGACATGGAAATTGACGATTTATCTTACAAAGTTGTTATATTGAATTGTGGAATCTAATGATTACGATCAAGGTGATATTGTAGACTAAATGTCTTTATAATAAATGCAATGATGTTTGGATATATTATGTTTTGACTTGAACATAGGTGCTTTGACCAGAAAATTGTATGTGAGTCTGTCGATGCAGGAACAGGTGGACCGTGTTTGACGGGAAGAGAAAGTATCTTCGAGAGAGAGTATAGACTCTGGAAATTAACCATGGGCGTTTGTTACTGAGATCGCCAAATAGGTAGATAAACCTTGGAACCAACCAGTTAGTCTTGTTTGTCGGTTGGGTTAGTTAACTAGATGTCGACGTCAAAGGATAAAGTGTGATATTCTAGTCGAAAGACGTCATGTAGAATCTTGGAGTCGTCGATGCCATTGTAAGTCCATCATAGCAAGTTGACTTATTTAGACGTTTAATATTTTCATTTATAAGTGTTTATTGAACCATCTTGTGGCAAAATTGTAAATCTTGTCTCGTAGTCGAAAGACGCGAGAAGTCGGCTTTGTGCGTCTAACGTCGTAAGAACTCGTTCGCGTTACACCCAATCCGTCGTGATTGTCGTAAAACGCGTCGAACTTGTATTGTGAAGTTATTCTATTCTTGTAGATCGACGAATGTCGATTTGAAGCCATAGCGTGAAATAATTTATTTGGTCGTCGATTAATGTGAGTCTTTTCTTCTGTCTTTGACCGCAAGTAGTTGTCAATCTAACTTTGAGCTTTCTTAATAAGTTGGTCTTTGCCTCTTGTCCCTTTTCGACCAAAACAATGCTTTAGTCATTTCCTAAACCACCGCCAAGCCGAGCTTAACTCCACAATACATCTTATGGTGGCTTTTGGATTGAATTAGATAACTTGGTATTCGAGTGAAGGCGGAGTTGTTATGTCTTCTAGCAAGCCACGTCGCCTTAGGAACCACCACCTTTTGATTGGTCGTGATAAATGGGAAGTTGGGTTTAAAATCAATTGTGTCGACCCATATGATTAAATTATGTCAACCGAGAACTCTTTGGAGAGATTCCTTTTACCATGACGTGAGAGGAAGGTAGTTTGCAGTTATGAAGGAGTGTAACGGATATTAAATGATGATACTCCATTATCTAGGAAGGTGGAGAGGTTTTGGTGGCTATTGTGCGAAAGAAGATAGAACTACGGAGGTTAGGGAGAAGTCGGAGGTAGTTTTAATAGTAGAGAGATTAATGGAAGGCAGATGGAAGTCGTTATAACCTTCCTCGCGGGCAGTAGGAGAGGGGAGAATGTGAAATGAAGAGTTTAATGAGAGATTCTCCTTCGCAAGGTGAAAAGAGGAAGGAGCAACCGTCGTTGAGGGTGAAATGGCGGGAGAAACTACGAAAGAGGAGGAAAAGTAACTGCGAAGTTAGAGTTGAGGGAGACATCGACGGATAGGGTGTAGCTGCGGTAGGAGAAGAATCATAAACGGCGATTGTTTTAGTGGGAGACCGTCACCGAAGAGGAGAAAAGTAGTTTGAGGGAATAGTGGTTGGGGCTATGAGAGAGGAAACGGCAGTAAGAGGAGAGAGGGCCATCATCGCGAGGGAAGAAGTAGTGATGGGAGGTTGAAAACTGTGGAGTTAAGAGTTAGAACCGGCAGAGAGAGACAGGAGGAGAGCCTGGCTTTGTAAAGAGAAAAAAAAAGGGCAGCAAGAGAGAGAGTTTTGGGAGTTTTAGTAGAGGAAGAAAGTTTCTGATGGAATGAGCAAATGTGAGTGAGGGAAGGAGTGATAGGTTATTTCTAGGGAGCGATCCATTTTTCTGAGTAGAAAGCAGAGGGAGAGATAACTAAGAAGCCTGTAGTTGTCTGTGGGTGAATGTTTTCTAAGTAAGGAACCTGCCTTGACTTGAATAGTGTCCGGTAGAGAGAGGAATCTGTTTAGTGTGGACTGTCGTTATTTTTAGAAGGAGATAAAAGAGATAGCTTCGAAGAAAAGCAGAGGAGAACGTGGAATTACCACAGCAACCTCCATTTTTATCAACAGGTTCATTTCCTTCATTATTTTTCTCAGTTTAGATCTGTAAGTAAGACTCACTTTGCAAAAGATCAATACGTTTAAAACGAGAAGAAATGTACGACAACGTAAACCTAGTATGATATCTGTATGCGGTCAATCCACGTAATAGTATCATTGCTGTGTTTGAGATTTGAAAACTCAGAAATAGAAGTATTGCTGTCTCATCACTGTGTTTGTAATTTAAAAACTCAGAAAAAGTAGTATGCTATTTTCTTGAATTCGTAAACTCAAAAATTGTAGCATTTTTTGCCATGAATTAAGCGGTGCAATAAAAGAATGCAGTTCTCTAACGCATATCCATTTAGGAACGAACTTATTTTGATGCAAGATGCAATATACCTTCCTTGAACGATAACTCCACAGCGAGTAAACATGTTGCTCCGCGTGCATGTTGCGTAGAAGTCAAAAACCACAGTTTTAAGCACGTTTTGACGTAAAATTAGAGTGTTTAATAGCCGAAAAATGCAGTTGTAAACACTGATGTCTTAACCATCATACATCTTTAATTCGAGGTCGACCATGTGTTGGTCATCTTTATTGATATAAGAAGATTCCATAATCATTTATATTTTATTTATGACTTTCATCTTGTTGAACCATGTGAAACTAATGACACGGAAAGAGGAGTAGGAGGATAAAGTTTTAGTAATGATTAGGAAACCGTCATGTTCTGAAATGAACAATTTGAGTTGAAAACCTGCATGAGAGTTTAAATTACGTTGCATGCGACGATGCTAGAATCGTTTTATCTTGTAGACCATATGAGTCTAGAATCCTCGAATTTTGGAATAATGGGAAATGGCTTTAAATGTTTGAGTATGTTGTGTAAACATGGGAAGCAAGTAAACAAATAGGAAACCACTTAGGAGTGGGCGCTTATAAGAAATGTTATTACATGAAAATGGATTATGAAACTCTGAACTCGAGATTAGAGTAAAGTTGCGTCATGCACTATTGTAGGAGGATATCCTAAACCCTTGAGGTCATCAAGGTCGTCAAATAGTTAAAAATTACACAAATAGGAAACTGTAGGATTTCGACCAGTTCAAGTCGAGTAGGGTGGGTGAACCAAGTTCATGCGTTCCTAGAACGCTAATTAAAAACAAATCCTTTGGCCAAGGTGATGTACTATCCTCAAGTGCATCAAACGTTCACCGTAACTGGATGGCATTTCTTGTGGAGTGTCGTGCATGACTAGAGGGTATCTAGGGATCTGCACGATAACAAGACACGTAGTTTACAACACCAGAGCTCAGATGGCAAACGCCGATGGTTATCCTAAGTCTATCCTCTTGAGTAGGGTAGGGCCACTTCCGGTTAGGAAGGAGTGCGGGAGACCGACGATCTGTGGTTGGAGGTTAAGCTCCTTGAAGATACTTTCTCTTCCAAATACCGAGGAATGCCGAGTCTTGAATGTGATGGATCGACAATCGAGATGCATGACAATGGTATGTTTCCAATATTTGTTGTTTCAAGAAATTTTCATCTGTTAGAAAATAAAATGTTTAATGTATATCATTTATTTTGAGCTTTATGAAAATGAGATCATGTGTATGATAAAATGAAAAATGTTGTATTGGATTATAGATGAGTAACTTTTGCATGTGATTTCCTAGTTTTAAAAAAAAAAAAATTACCGTTGAGGAAACTTAGTTATTTCTTGTCATTTCGGATTTGGATGTTACAGGTTTGATCATAGATTTGTCACTCTACCTAGATAAACTTGAGTCCTCGGGTCTAAGTTTTGTGTCATCCCTTAGAACTAAAGGTAACAAGAAAAAGTCCCAACAATATGGCACCACTACCAAGGACACAAAATCTTGTTAATATGTTAAAGATCTCTGCAACTCAATGATGGAATTATTTGTTGTTTCAAATTGCTTGGCGTATCAATTTGTGCCAAGAGATCACCATTATTGAGCTTGTGCATAGAGACTCTACTGGAGATTTGAACTCAGGAGTTTATTTCAGCTCTAAATGAAGGTTTATCCAAAATTCAATCCTCTTGGAGAGGTGGTGACTTTATTACTTAATAATTAAGGAATTGCTCCTTGTTGTGCAAATGTATTGCATATATCTACAAAGTATTCAGTTAGAGGGAGAATTCATATGTGGTATGCAATATTTTTAGACATTTCCAATTCTCATCACCTTCTATTTCCAATAGATAAAAGCATTATGGGATAAAGGTTTTGGGATGAAATTACTCTGTGAAGAAATTTTATTTCCCTCTATGTGTGGATTTATATTGAAAAAAGGGATTGAGATAATCACTGTGTACCTTGTGTGTTATTGAAATATGGTCATGATGTGTACGTAGTTGGGAAATATGCATAGTTAATGATAAATAGAGGGATTATTCATGCTTGTAGATGCATATTATGTGAAAATACATAAAGCTTTCATGGATGCATAAGTCATGAACAACTAGCAAGGAGTATGAATGCCTCATGTGTTGAAGTTCATTAACAAAGATAGATATTGAGTAGGAGGAATAAGGGGTTATGTTGTGTTCATTGGCCTTGATATCTTATGAAGATAAAAGAAGTTAAGGAAAAAATTGAAGCAAGGGGACTAGGTTCTCTCTAAGAATTATTCTAAAAATGGAGTATTAATCATTCCTCTTCCCCTATACATTTAAGTGATGTTTCACATGGCATGCAACAACATACATATGTCCTTGAAGAATTTCTTTTTCTATCGAAAGGTATAAACCACTTAATTTCACTGGTATCCCAAATTATCCAAACCCCATCCCTAATGAAGTTAGAGACTACTTGCCCAAATTTAGTGGGAATAGCTCTGAATCAGCTAACAAACATATTCAGGCATTCAGTGACTTGGTAGAAGATTATGAAATTGAGAATCAGGATGTTGTAATAAGACTCTTTGTCTAGTCCTTAAAAGAAGATGCAATAGATTGGTTCTCTGATTTACCAGTGTGTTCTATTTCCTCACGGAAAGGTTTCAAAGAAATGTTTATTGATTGATTTGGTGAAAGAGTGGATGTGAATTTTTTAATCAATGAACTCATTAATATTAAAAAAGGTGAAGAAGAGATGGTTCGTGATTTTAATTTGATATTTACAAAGGCTATGAGAGACATTCAAGAAAGTGTGAGACCAAATGAATCAATGTGCTTGACCTTCTATATTTGGGTGCATTCAATGAAGAGATGAGTTTTTAATTGAGAGATAAGAACCTCATATCACTTCAACAAGCATACCTCATGGCCACTGATATTGATGATAATATGATATTTTCTATGGTAAAAAGTATTACATCTGTATGTAATGATAGTGTTGAGGTGTTCCCTTTGAATGAACAATTGGAAAAAAGGGGCAAGGGCAATCACCATGGTAGAAGCAACTTTGTAGTTGTGATCGTATCATCATTAGAGGGCCCAAGTTTTAAAAGAATCCAGGGAGAATATGAAAAGGGGGAGCTATGGATTGAAAATGATGATTTCGATACAAAATCAGAGGTTGTAGATGGGGCATATGGAAATGAAATGGAAGGTGAATTTAGTTGCAGTATGGTGAAATGTGGGAAATTTTATAAAGAGGATAAGTCGGTATATGAAGATTACAAGGAGCTCCATGATTCAGAGAATGCCCATGTACCCGAATACCATGATATTAATGCATCAACACCTAAGTTACAACTTCTAGCCTCTAGGGCTTAGGGGAAAAGACCCAATAGGTGAGATAGTTCCAATGGTTGAGATAGTATTTGTGCATTTAAGGCCTAAAATTTTTAAAAGTTTAGTACTAGTAGTTGTGACTTTAATATTGTTAGTGTTACTATAAGTACTAATAATTGAATGAAATGTAACCCTTTAGATTTAAAAAGCAACCAATCATGTGATGCCACATCAACCCACCAACAAAACATGACTTAATGCACATCTATTGGTCCACCCTTTTTTTGGGGGAACTATTTGACACCTCAACAAAAAGCATGTTGATGTGGCATCATATTTGATGATGTGGCCTTGAAACCTTAGTTATAAGCAAGGGCCTTACCAAGTAAGGTACTATAAAATTTTTGGAATGATTCGAAATTGCCACGTATGATTTTGAGAGGGGTGAAGTTAGGGTGCTCAAATATTGGGTCCTCTCCCCTATGAGCATAGGTTTTCAAATATTCATCGAGTGTTGTACACAAGTAGTTGGACTTGTCTTGGAAATGAAGTTATTAAAACAACGTTATTAAATCATATACAACTTATCTCGTGTGTTTGATCCTTGACTGTCCAATTTTGTTGGCTTATCGCAAGCCGTAAGATCATGTCATTATTTGATAGTCTAGGTGCATTCGAGTCCTTAATTTAATTCACACACCTGCCCTAGTCTCAATAAATGAAGGAGAAGCTATTGAGCTTCAATCTATTGGTCAAGAGGATTGGAAGTATGACCATGATATGGGAATGTATAATAAAGAACTAGTTAAATGATTCCACATGTGCTTTGAAATGTTGACTCAAATAAGTTTTTGGTTTTGTTCATGAACACATTGGATATTATGTGATCTCCCTTTGCAACAAGGTTATTGCATATTTATTTATGCATGCACATAAGACATTGTGTGCACAATTGGCAGTGACAATCAGTCATATTACTAGCGTACCTATATTTTAAAAATATATCTAAAGTACGCCGAGAGATATCCTTATCGAGGCACCTATTTTTTTATCAATTTACCATACATAGGTGGAAATAGGTGCCTCGAGAAGGATATCTCTCGGCGTACTTTAGCTATACATTTTAAATATAGGTATGCTAGTAGCATCTGGAGCGACAAGCCTAATTCTAACTATATTACATAATTATATGAATTATTATAATTATATGAATTATTATAATTATATAATATAATATTATAATATAGATTAGATATATTATTATAATATATTATATATAATAATTATAATAATATAGATTAGATATATTATTATAATATATTATATATAATAATTATAACAATATATATAATATTTCTAATCATAACCCTGATTCTACCGCAATTATAACCCTAATTTTAAATCTAACATTAAACCTAATTCTAACCCTTACCTTAATCCTAATTTTAACTATGATTTTAACCCTAACCCTAAGTCTAGTCCTAAACCTAACCCTAACTATAACTCTAATGCTTACCCTAACTCTAAGTCTTATCCTAATTCTAATAGTAACCACCTTAATTCTAACACTAATTTTAATTGGAAGCCTAACCCTAACACTAACCCTAACCCTAACCCTAATTTTACCCCATCTATAACCCTAATTTTAAATCTAACAATAACCTTAATTCTAACCCTAATCCTAATTCTAACTATGATTTTAACCCTAATCCTAACCTAAATTCTAACCCTAACTCTAACCCTAACTATAACTCTAATGCTTACTCTAATTTAGTAACCCTAATTCTAACTTTAACCCTAACCTCAATTCCAACCCTAACCCTAATTCTAACCATAACCCTAATTTCAACCCTAACCCTAATGACATTGCTAATTGTAATCTTAACTCTAAATCTAAACCTAACCCTAATCCTAATTTTAAACTTAACCCTAACCCTATCCCTTATTCTAAACCTAAACATAGCTCTAATTTTAACCCTAACCCTAATTGTAGCTCTAACCTTAAGCCTAACTATAATTTTAACTATGATTTTAATCATAATCCTACGCCGAATTCTAACCCTAACTATAGCCCTAACCCTAAACCTAACTGTAAATCTAATGCTTACCATAATTTAGTAACCCTAATTCTAATTCTAACCCTAACTTCAATTCTAAACCTAACCTGAATTATAACCCTAAGCTTGATCCTAATTAAAACCCTAACCCTAACCCTAACCTTAATACTAAACTTAACCATAATTGTAAACCTAACCCTAACTCCAATTCTAACATTAACCCTAACCCCTACCCTAATTATAATCCTAACCCTAACCCTAATCCTAATTTTAATCTAATAACTATAAAATTCAACTTATTTAAGTTTTCTTCTAAAATAAATAAAATACAATTTTTCTTTAAATAATAAATAAAGTTAAAGAACAATATATATATTTTTTAAGATTTATACTAATTTATATTCTTCTAATTTGCACTTTTGTTTTTGTGTTTTTATTAAATAAAACTTGCCTTGCTAATTTATATTTTCCTAATTTGGAATAAATGTAACATATAACAAATAGATAATAAAATCACATTGCATAAAACAAGGGATTCCATAATTAATAATAAAATTCAATTTTAAAGCACACTCTACCTAAAATATAGGTATATGATTTAAATAAAATCATTTTAGTAATTATAAACTAAAATTCTAATTTAACTACTGCACATTAATCTAATTTTAAATCACATTAGCAACAAAATAGGGAGTTGTGGAGTAAATATTAAAACTTACCAAAATGATAAAAAAAAGCATATAAAAACTATAGTTTTACACTACCTTATTTTAATTTTCTCCATAGTTTTCTTTTTAGGCTCTCAAATTTCTTCTTCTTGGTCTGCATGAGGGTTGCACAATGAGAAGTTTTTTTTAGGATCTCAAATTTCTTATTCTTGGTTTGCATGCAATGGAGGTGTTTTACAAATTATGTTAACTATTTTATAGTTTAGTTGTATATATGTCATTTTTATTGCCGTAGCTCCTAAGAGGAAGGAAGATGAGATATTTAAGGTCTATCATTTTTGTTGTTATCAATTTTACTATGTACAAAAACAAAATTACATTCTTTTATTTTGGATCTATGTATTGAAATAAAAAAAAATATGGTAGAGACTAAGGAAGCTCAGGGTTAAATTGTATGAAAAAGATTTAATAAATTAATAAATGTATAATTTACATTTTATATAAACAAGAGTGCTATAGCATAGTTAAAGAAAAAGCAAAAACTGCCTATAGCATAGTTAAAGAATATCAATAAGCATATAGTTAAGGAATATAATTAAACAATTAAAAGTTATAAGAAAAAACAAAAAGTTACAAATATATTAGTTTGATTTTTTAAACTATTTTTACTCTATACTATCTTTTTTAAAAATTAGAATACGTTTTATAATTTTTTATAATTTAGAAAGATTCTAGAATATAAATATGCATATAGTAATATGTTAAAAAGTTCATTTAAACTATTTTTACTCTATAGTATCTTTTTAAAAAATTAGAATACCTTTTATAATTTAGAAAGATTCTACAATATAAATATGGATATAGTAATAAGTTCAAAAGTTCAAAAATAACAATTAGATGTTGCTATTTGAGCACTTTAAGATAACAATATAACATTATAATATTATATTATATTATATTATAATATTATATTATATTATATTATAATATAATATATTATATATTATATTTTCAAAAATAATAATTATAATATATCAAATATGTGATAATATATATAATTTCATAATATATATGATAAAAATATATTATATATTATATAATATTATATATATAACACTATAACATTATAATATTAAATTATATTATAATATATTATATATTATATTTTCAAAAATAATAATTATAATATATCAAATATGTGATAATATACATAATTTCATAATATATATGATAAAAATATATTATATATTAAATAATATTTTGATAATATATATGTCATTCCGGCTTGCTGTCCATTGGCTTTGCTTTCAGTTTGAAAGGAATCTTATTTCCTATTTTTAATTTTGTTTACACGGAAATTATGGAATCTTTCAGCGGCGTAATTAGTGGTTAAACAAGCCGCCCACACCTTCACCCTCACCATTTTGTCCTAAGTAATTAGATCTTTTTAGTTTATCTAAGTCATCTAATCATGTTCTAGTTTAACCTTCAACCTCCAAAAGTTAGAAGTACACAAAATTGAACAAAGCCTTGCTGACTAAAATTGGGTGGATCTTCCGAAAGGAAGAGAAGGACTGAGCTTGTATCATGAAAGCCAAATACCTGGAGGGGGACTCCAATTCCCAACTTCTATTAAGGGAATCCCTTCCCAAAGGTTCAACCATCTGGAATAAAGTATCTAAAACTAGGAACTCCCTCTCACAAGGCATCAAATGGAACCTGGGTAAAGGGGATAAAATTAGGTTCTGGGAGGATAGGTTTTGGGAGGACAACTGGCTCAGGAAGGCCCTGGGGAAAGGAAGTAATTCTTTGAGGGCTAGAGCGGTGAGCTATTTTGGCACCAAGGTGAGTAACTATTTGACCAGCCATTCCCATAGACAAAGAAAATGGAAGAACTTATCGGAGTGCTGCACCAACCATAACGAATTGCAAGATTATCAGTCTCTTGAGCAAGAGCTGGAAAATTATAGAATTTTGGTGTTTCAAAGAGAGGATGAGATGTTGTGGGGTCAAGATCAAAAAGGTAAGTTCACAGTCAAGTCAGCTTACCATATGTTATCTAACGGGGGTCAACCGAATCCATACTAGAGAAAAGTATGGAACAGGAAGTTATTACCCAAAGTTAACTTCTACTAGTGGGTAGTGACACACAACAGAGTCCTTTCCATTGATAACCTTAATAAAAGGGGGTTTCAATTAGTTAACAGATTTGTGCTTTGTTGTCAAGAGCAAGAATCCTTACAGCATTTGTTCCTTCGATGTGAGTTCTCTAAACAAATATGGGGAAAAATGCTACAAAAGCTCAATCTGGAGTGGATCTTTCAAGACAATTTGAAGGACTTTTCTTTGAGTTGGTCCTCTCCTTTCTCTCATCCCAGAATAAATGAGTTATGGAGGCAGATTCCCCCACACCTGGGTTGGAGTGTGTGGAAAGAGAGAAACAATCGTATTTTCAGAGAAAGTGCCCGTAATTCTGATGAGGTTTTCTTGTCTTTTTGTAGGGCGGTTATGGAAAACACCTCTTCCAGCTCAATACATGTGGCTGAGCATCCCCCTACTACTATAGAAATTCAAATTGCCAAGAACTGGCGGCTGAAGGAGGATATGAGCAAAGTGGACACCTCTAACAAGATGGCCAAGCTTAGCACTCGCTGGAGACAACTCCCCAGAGGGTGGATCAAACTTAATTTCGATGGTGCAGAAAAAAAGATATATGGGTCTACCAGTGGGGGGGTATTTTCAGGGATTTCCTAGGAATCCCCATTGCTGCTTATGCTAGGGGAATTGGGCAGTAGTCTAATAATATGGCGGAAGGTCTGGCACTCCTTAAAGGTCTAAAGATAGCCCACGCTCTGGGTATAGACAACCTCCAAGTGGAAGGAGATTCTAAGTTAATTATTGATGCGGCTATGAGAAGGTCTGACAGTGGTTGGAAGTTGAGGAGCTTAGTTGAAGACATCATCTGCCTATTGGTCGGCTTCAACCAGATGTCCATCGGTCATGTGTATCGGGAGGGAAACAAAGTGGTTGATGCGGTGGCAAATTTAGGGCAGGGAATGGACACGTGGCGTTGTTGGAGAAATGAAAAGACTCTCCCGAGCCTAATTCAAAACCTCATTAAAGAGAAGTTAAGCCTGGCTCTTGGTTCCTCATGAGATCTAAAGTTAGGGAGAAAGGGTGGGACTGCCAGAGTTCTAGGATCTTCGGATAGCTGGACAGTGAGCACAAGTTGGAGGATGACATGAAGTGCAAGTGCCAGCTCGACATTGAGGGGACTTGTCATTTCAACAGCAATAGCGTTGATAACAAGGTGAGTTGGTGGCTTGAGGAAACCTTTCACACGCCGATCCACATGAAAAATTGGCTTCACAGCTTGGGAAAGCCCATCTTAAGATTTATTGATGATCTTTTGAAGCTTAATAATGATGATCTGAAAAGGAGTAAATGTGCCAGTCTGGATTTTTTTAGCAAGTAGACCACCTTAGGCATGGGAAAAGATGGTATCATTATTACCCTCAGATTAAGTTCTATTATCTCTATAGTCATTAACAACAAACCTGTCAAGAATTACACTAAGATGACTCTCTACGCTGGGTTTGTTCTGATAATTGACTGTATTGTTTACTTGTTCGATAGTATCATGGGGGGAGATAGGTCTCGGACTGAACCGGAGACGTGCGAGGAATTCAGGAACAATGAGACAATATGGCATATTTGTCAGGAGGGCAGGGTCACCTACTGCCTGGAATGCCTTCAGGACTACAATGACTCTCTCTGTTCAATTTTTGCAGTCTTACAATGTCAGAAGGGTTAAGGTCAGCAATGTGGAGTTTAAGATCTCCGAAGAGGTGATTGGTATGGCTACTAGCCTGCCTACGGATGGGAAGAAGCACCCTAGGAAGAGCAAGGTCTCTGACCCTGATGGCATGAAGTTTTTTCTTAACAAAAACAAGGTTCTCAACAATCTGCAAGGGGGTTTTGACTGTCAGCTTCTTCCTCTGCCTTGGGACGAGGTATGTTACTTAATTATGAAATATTTTACTCTGGAGGGAAGGTTTAGGAGATTCTTCCACTATCATTTTGCTCTACTTAACCACTTTAGGAGGAGTAAACATATCAGCTTCCCCTTCTATCTGCTTTCCTCCCTGGAGTCCTCCATTGTGGCTACCAAAGAATAGCACGTCCTTGACCCCAATAAACCTAAAATTTTGCTGCACCAAGGTCTCATCATGAGACTGTACAAGTTTCACCGTGCTCTATGCCCACCTAAATCTCCTACTCCTATCAGGATTAAACCCCATAACCCTCCTCTGGTTAGGGAAGGCCCGGTCATCATAACGGAAGTTACCCCAGATTCTTATGCCAAGTCTTTGAAACCTAGCAAGAAAAAACCCAAGATGACTAATAAACCTGAACCCACCACTGAGGACCTCGCCCCCACTTCTCCTTCTACTACCCCGGCAAAAAGAAAAATCAGTTATGATAACCCTTCCCTGTCCTGTAAGAAGAAACGGGGAGCCGTGGAAGAAGGCTATGAAACTGCTAGTGAGGTTAGGATGTTGAAAGCTACTCTGATGGTTGAAGAAGTCAGCACTAAGGAAGATAATGAGGACTCTAATAGCACTAAAGAGGAGGCTTATACCCCCACTAAAAGCAAAATGCGCTACCCGACTAACAAGCAGTCGTCTAGGTTGGCCGCTAAGCCGGCATCCTTGGCCAAGGGGAAAGCGGCTGTGTCTGAGAAGGAGGTTGTGATTATGCAGGATAAGGACCAGCCAGAGGGGAAGAATTCTAAGGTTGAGAAGGATGTGCAGGGAGAGGGTAACTCTGAAGAAGGCACCAAGAAGGACTCTGCGGAGTTCCAGGGTTCAGAGTCAGGGGCTAATATCAACATGGACACTGTGGTGGAGGAGACTAAGCAAATGGGTGGTGACATTTCTGTTAACAAAGGCAACAAGATTGAGGTGTTGGACACTAGCAAAGAAGGTCCCAGCAACTTCCCATATTTTAATGTGTAAGGCTCAGATACTGATAGCACTGAGGAGAAGATTAAAGTGACCCGTAAGAAGAAGAAAGGTACTAAAAATAACAAGGGCAAGGCTAAAGAGACCCTGGAGGATAGGATGACCCGTCTGGAATAGAAGTTTAATACCTTGGCCAAATTCTCTGCAAGGGTTATGCACAGGTCTGCCATGACTCTGTTGGCTCTCCAGAAGAAGGGTTTGAAAGACCAAGAGAAAACGGACATGAAGATGAAGAAGTACGAGGACGTGCTCCAGTTCCTTGTTGATGACTGGGACAAGATGTTCAATTAGTCGTTGGTGGCTGGGGGTTGGTCTGCTGTCAGTTTGCTATCAGTCTACTTTCTCTATGGCGTCCTATTTCTCTTGCTTTATGTGATCGTTCTATTGTCTTTTGTTAGGTTGCTTAACTTTAATGGTTTCTTTTAAACTGTTCAAGTTTTGGTGAGCCCTTGGTGGTTGTTTTGTTATGGGATCGGCACCCTTTTTTGTCACTTATCTTATCAAAAACATTGTATTGATCGAGCATACGTATATAGGTGCTTATGTGGACTTTCAAGCGTAAAAGGCTAATTAGATGGCATTAATGACATAATCATGGTAAGCTCATTCAATCATTTTCAAACTCATGCCTTTAAAATATTGTGAAGCATTTTGAGGGATACGTGTGCATGAAGAGCCTGCACCATTGGTTCTTGCGGGTACCTAGGAAATAATGTGTGCACCTACCCCCTATCCCACTTTTTGCCATGGTGTCTTCTCCTAAGGATGGCATGCATGCTTAGAGCTCTACGGCCTTTCCAAGTATAAATTGCCTTTTAGTTGTGAATACAATGAAGCTACCCTTGCCTATGAAAATAAGGGAGAGGGACCGATTCAAAAACTACCAAAAAATTGCTAAAATCTGTCATCGATCGATATTGGACATGTGTAGGGTCCCTTCGTGGGTTGGCACCACGCCAATACTGGCTCATTTACTACCAGTTAATGTGCATTAACTGCCCAACATCCTACCATTGATGGTCTTAATGCTTACCACCTTGGCATGCACACCATTCACTTAGTCTTGATTTAGCTTCTGGAATACTCCATTCATGAGAACAATTTGCATTTGGAGCGGTTGCATTTAGGACCAGTCCTAGTTCGGATGGATGCCGACGGTGGTGAGGCCATGGACGAATACTGGTGATACATTTCTCAAGCTTTCAGTGTTTATCAACACCACATTTGTTATAAGGAAACCATTTTCCTTCTGGTTATGCAGGTGAGGTTGTGTTCCAACCTCACACAGGCAGAAACTATGCATTGCAAGATTTTTTTCATATTTTCATGCCTTCTCCTTTTGTGTAAATAGCTTCAATGTACAAGTAATGATATGCTCGTTTTGTAAAGCTTTATTGTAGCTTTATATATATATACACACACACTCACACAAACGGCGAACAAATGTTATTTTGTACCAATATTACACCTATATTTTGGTCGAATGTGTGTATATGTGTGTATATGTGAGTATATATATATATGGCCGACTGTGTGTATACTCAAATATATATATGCATATATATGTATATATATGCAAATGTATTTGTGTATACACACAGTCGGACATAATATAGCCCTTTCTTTTCATTTTTGTACCTTTGCAAGTTATATATGTATAGTGGCAGTATTCGAAGCTATTGTCTGTGTGTATACATATACATACCATTTACATACTGCATTGTCTATTAAGGGTTTCATGAACCTATCCTTTGGTCGACTGTGTGTATACATATACATACCATTTAAAGGTTTCAACAGCTCGACTGCTAAGGGTTTCATGCACCTATACTTTTGCCGACTGTTTCCACCGCTGTCGTGAACCCCTCACTCAACAATTCCTGACCCCATCGTCCTCTCAGCCCTGTCCATAGAAGAATCATCTCAACCGGAATGGTCGGATTCTTGTGAATAGTTCATATGCATATATAGGATTTTTATGGTCAATTTGCTAATCATTTTAAATAGGATATTTAACAAATTATTTCTATAAATTTCATCAATTTCATAATCATTTTAGTCCTTTAATTGACATAACATTTTAATCTTATTAATAACATATTAATATAATATTTAACAAATTAATATATTAATAAACATTACAATATTATGTATGTATCGTATACACACACATACATACATACATACATATGGCAGTTCATATACACATACATACATATTTTGGTTCATATGTATGTATGTACCCATAATATGTATGTATGTATACATACATATTATGGGTACATACATACATATGAACCATAATATGTATGTATGTGTCTATACTATACATACATACATGCATATGTATGTATGTATGTAGGTCATGCAGGCACCCATACATATGGCATTCATATGTAACATACATTATTTTGCTATGATGTATGTATGTATGTATGGAAACCAATCATACACACATACATACTCTACCAAAAGATAGGTGCATGGCACCCTCAACTATGGAGTGTATGATAATGTTCCAATACTCTCACTCTTACATGTATGAATTTGTTGTTTCAGTTTGTATCATTCTTTTTTTTCTAACAGTTAGAATTGGGGACATGATAGTATAACATGCATTTTTGTTTCATCTCACACACACCCTTGATCATTTGCAATCAACTCAATTACATGCATGGTTAGTTTGCTCTTCAATTACTCTCACTCTTACATTTATGAATTTGTTGTTTCAGTTTGTATCAATATTTTTGTAGACACTGAAAATTATCTAGGTCTTGTTTACACATGACCTTGTATGTCTTTGTCCTAGGTCCTAGTTACACAACACATTGTCGACATGAACTCGTATATATCCCCTAGGTCCTAGTTCATCCTAGTTCATCTAACCTCATCCCACTTAATCCCATTTATCCCTAGGTCCTAGTTCATCCCATCTTAATCATCTTCCTGATTGATTAAATAAACCCACTTTATTAATTAATCCCACTTGATTACATTCCAATTAACTAAATAAATCCCATTTGTTTAGTTAATAATGCCCCTTCACATGTCTCGCATAATTCAAATTAAAAATTTGAAATATTTCCTCACCTCTCATCACATTGCGACACATGTCGCATGTCTCCACCATCCACTTAATAGGCCTTCACATGTCAATCTAATTCAAATTTGAATTAGATTCCCTTTATTCTCCATCGCACACTTGTCATGTGACTATAATCCCTCTTTGAGTGGGAAACCCTAATCCAACCCTAATCAATCTTGACCGTCCATATCCTCCAACATAACTCTCAATCACAACCGTTCAATCCAATTAGCCATATCCTATAAACCTAGCCTCTCTTGAGCCATTTGCAAGGGATCTTCTTCTAGTATCCTTACTCTGCCAAATTTTCCTCTCGATCCATAATCCATCTATCTTGTAACCTCCAATCTTCCATCTACCAATCCCTATCCTATCATTATGCTACAGAATCAAGCGACCAACATTCATCTCTTTGGGTAAAGCTAGAGTGCTTCAGGTGTGATACTCTCCACCTTATCAATGGGTCATGGGTCAATATGAGGTTTGCATTTGTTTAGTTTGCATTTGTTGCAATTTCCTTCATGTCGATTTTCCATGATTTCATTTGGCACATCCGGTGGCTTGAATCTAATCAATCATTTTTCTAGGGTTTTGTTGTCAAAAATCTTCATTTTCTAACCCTAGTTTTGTCAAGTTTTGCAAAATTTGGGAGTGAACTATTGCAGGTTGCATTCTAGGCAGAAAATAACCTCACCATCCATTCCCTGCCACTTGCAATCCTATCCATCCATTTGAATTTGCCTTTTTCTATAAAGGTAGCCTCTCTTGAGCCATTTGCAAGGGATCTTCTTCTAACATCCTTACTTTGCCGAATTTTCCTCTCAATCCATAATCCGTCTATCTTGCAACCTCCAATCTTCCATCTACCAATCCCTATCATATCGTTATGCTGTAGAATCAAGCAACCAACATTCATCTCTTTGCGTAAAGCTAGAGTGCTTCGGGTGCAGCACTCTCCACCTTATCAATGGATCGTGGGTCGATATGAGGTTTGCATTTGTTTAGTTTGCATTTGTTGTCATTTCCTTTATGTCAATTTTCCATGATTTCATTTGGTACGCCCTGTGGCTTGGATCTAATCAATCATTTTTCTAGGGTTTTATTGTCAAAAATCTTCATTTTCTAATCCTAGTTTTGTCAAGTTTTGCAAAATTTGGGAGTGAACTGTTGCAGGTTGCACTCTAGGCAGAAAATAACCTCACCATTGCGATCAGGTCGTCGATTCCATAAATTTTAACTATAAATTCACCCTATTTTGCTTCCGAAAATTTTTGTTATTTTTTGAAAAAAAATTAGGGCCTACAAATTCGTACAGTAAGGATTCATACGGATCCGTACCATACGGAATCCGCAGACCCCTTGTGGATGCTAATCCCGGTCGATGTTTATTTTTGAGGTGTGGTCTGCATTTTAGATTCATGGTTTTCGTTAAGGGTTTGGTGTGCCGAATGTTTTGTTAAGGGTTTGGGGCGACTGTGTTTGAAATCCTCTATCAACATTGGTTAAAAAACCCCTGAATGCCAACTCCTAACCGTTGATCATCACCCATGCTTTCCATAGACCACTTGCCACCCGGTCGCTATTCATAAACTGCCTCTCGTTGATCACCAAACCCTAACCTAATCGCATCACAAACTGCCCTGTCGACGAGAAATCTATCGTGGACCAGGCAGCATCCTGTCAAACCTCTGTCAAACACCCTTCGCCCGCCGCCTGAAGGCCGTCATCCTCCTTTCCCTGCCACTGTGTATCCTTTGTGGTTGACTTCACGTCGTCGCCACTACAAATGTCGAGCTCTGCCTCGCTGTGGCTCTATCGCCACCAGCCCCAAACCCAGTCACCTCCTAAAACCTTCTCTGCGACCTCCCTTTGTGCCGAAGTCTAAGCCGCCGCCCACAAAAAAACTTTGGCCAATACTTTCTAACTTCCGCCGGTTAGGGTTTAGGGCCTCCTTTTGATCGATTGCCTCCGACCTGTGGTCACATAAGGGACCAGGCCCGCGGGGTTTCTTTAAGTCTTCTTTTAATTTTTTGTTTATTTTGGGACCCTCGTCACATGGGTGACCAGGGGCCCGAATAGAACCCTAACCGCCAGCCTGAAGCAATGACTGCCAGCACTAAACCCTTCACATGTGACCAACCTCCATTGTAACCATTAGTGATTAAACTTGTTGACTGCTGGCCTTAACTGCCAGGCGCCTAACCGCCTCATGTGACCAAAAGTTTTAAACTGCTAACGGTTTTGTCAAGCAGTCAGCTTGTGCTCAAGTGCCTCCTACATGCTAAAGGAGGCATTTTTTTCTCTCGATCACAACTTTCGCATACGGATGCAAAATTTTGCAAACGAATAGTCATTGGAAAGAGGACTCTGAGCACTTCGTAGATGTGAAGGAATTTTCAAGTAACTATACCTTTTTCTAGCCTTTTTTCGTAGTCAAAGTCAAAGGTGCTTTAAAACTTCAAACACATAACTTTTGCATATGTCATCCTTTTTCAGAAGAATTTTTTTTTTGAAATTGCTTAGAATTTTGTCTAGAATCTGTTGGTACACTTCATTTCTCTGTATCAGTTCATTCTTTATCATATTTTATCAGATTCTCAATTTTTGCATAACAGTTTTATTGGCTAGTCTACTTGTTTTTTTCTCAATTTTGTGGCTTGCAGGTGACCTTACGAGGCTGGAACAACATCAGGAACAACATATATAGCAATTTGGACAGCAAAATAATCAGGTGCACTCATTCTAATTCTCATTTCTTCGTAATCTTGTTTGCAAACACACTTCAATTTGGGACATAAAACGAATCATTGTTTGCATACACATTTCAATTTGGGCTTAAAACGAATATTGCTTTAGCAATCACATCAAAAAAATTGGGCTTAAAACAAACCAATGTCTTCTATCACATTTGGATTTTGGATTTAAAAAGAACAAGTGCTTGAAGTGTCTTCCTCATATTTTAATTTCTAAGGGTTAATTTACAAGTGTGAGTGTGAGTCAAGTGTGTGTGTATGCTCTCTCCTCGCACCGCAAGGTGATCTTGGAAATCAAAAACACCTCACTTGATTTCCTTTTGTTTACCCTTTCCTAGGAGGCCTGCTTGGAGACACACCACTCCAAGGGACGACCTTAATCGAGGCTGAATCGAAAGACACCCTCATTGGAAGTTGGAATCTTGTCACTCTTGGCTAAGCCCCAAAGAACTTTATACCTTTGGGAAGTGAAGGTGAAGGGTGGGTTACCCCTTTCTCCCGGCTGTGTGGCAGGATTTCACTTCCAATTCCTTAGTCAACCTCGTGTAAACATAGCCTAAAACCTAATTGGCTATACCCTATTTCAAACTAGACATTAGGGCTTGTTGATGTGTCTTCCACGTGTGCTTGTTTAATCATCACATTCTTCATATTTCAAATTCAAAATTGCTTATGTGTCTTGCGTGAGTGATTCATGATTGTACATGTGTGATCATTTGATTGAACATTACCAAATCAAGCTAAACACCAAGCACATCAAGACAAGTCATTCAACTTATTCTTCCATCACATTCAAATCCAATCACATTCATCCTAATCACCTTTTCTAATCCACTTCAAACCCTAATCATTCCAAACCACCTTCTTTCTAATCAACCCCTAATCATCCTGGTCATCATCCTGATCAATCCAAATCATATAATCTTGCCATTCTAAATCACATCCAAGTCATCCTCAATCAATCCTCATCATATCCTTGTCATTCTACATCAGCAATCAACATCATCCTAATCATCTTTGTCGTCATTCTAGTCATTACATATCATCCAATCATTCCAAGCCAAATCACATCCCAACTACTTTCATCCCAATCCAAATCCAAATCAATCCAATCAAAAATCAAGACCTTAGTTGATCATCATCAACCGTTATCCAAACTTGCTTGAGATCATTAGTCTATCTTAAGTAGGTCAACCAATCAAATCAATCCAATCAACCCTCTATTACTTAAGTGTCATTAGTCTACCTTAAGTATAGAGAGCCATCTATCAAAAAACAAAACAAATCAAATCATCCTAAGGTCTTGAAGTTTGATCCTAATCACTCCACATCATCACCTACATCTCAAATTTAAACCACTTTCATCCCAATCCATTCATCCTAATCACCTCAATCCAAGTCATCCCACCTTGTTATCTCACATTACCCTTACCATTATCCTAAATCATCCTAGTCACCTAACCTAATAATTCCACCATCATTCATCCTAATTCCTTTAAGTCATCCAATCTCATCATCCTAGTCATCTTTGACATCCTAATCATCATCACCATAGTCCTCATCATCCAAGTAAAATCCTAATCATTTCTGGCCATTACACATCATCATTCTACCTAGCCAATCAATTCTCAACATATACCACTTGTAAACATGGACAGGGAATTTCTAAACATAACCTATGAGAATGATCCTTATGGCACCAAACGAATGCTTAACCAACTTAGGCAACTTAGTTGGTTATATAGAAAGGAAGAAGATCCTGTGTCACCACAACATCAACGATCCCACATTCCATCACAAGCCCAACATGCACATAATCCAAACACTAATGCCACCACATCCATACTACAAATCACCCTCACTATTCCTAACAAAACCACAAACACAAGTACTTCCATAAGTCTACCATCCAACGATCCTAACTCCATTGCCATCATATCCCAACTGCTTTCTCAACAAACTTCCAACCTCAACCTAACTCCACAACAATCCACCTCACCAAACCTTTCACCTACAAGTCCCATCATGCCACCTCATCACCAAACCTATCTGCATGGCAATCAAATGTCCTTACAAGAACAACAAGCAAGTCCAAATGGCCCTATGTACATAACTCAAGAAAGTCCAAGTCATCTTATGCAAGACCTAAAATCCTTTGACAAGGGAGAAACCAACCTAGAGTGTGCCTCCTTTGAGTCACCTTCACCATCCAATCATATTCCAACACATGAGCCAACTAGTCCCATCCCAACACCTTTATCAAGCCCTCCATCGCCTTCATCACCTTCATCCCCATGTTCCACTAATCCTTCATTAAAAGATTCCATGGAGATACTTTTAGAGAAATTGGTCCAAGCAAATTTGATTGAGCTATACCCACTCAAAGCATATTCTCCATTTATGATTAAACCTAGAGGGTATAATGAAAACCATTATTGTGCATACCATAGGTATAGGGGCCATACCATATCCACTTGTGTCCGATTTCAAAGATTGGTCAAGAACCTAGAAGATTGTGGTAAGGTTGTCTTGGATAAGACCAATCCCTCTAATTCCTTTATTTTTCCATCTAGCCCAAATCCTAATCCCATTATCCATCCAACAAATCCCAATCCTAAGCCTTCAACTTCCACTATTACCATCCATCCACTATATGGCCCATTTACCCATACCCTTGCAAAGGATGTGATCCATTGGCTACTAGAAAGGAATAAAACATTGCCATGTCACCAAACACCTATTCTTGAGCCTCCCCATGAGTCCTTAAACACTTTGTCTAGTCTTCTAACCCCATCATGTGATCTAAAAGCTATCAAACTTATTAAAGAGCCTTCCACTTCCATTCAAGAAAACCAAGAGTTATGTCAAGAGCATGATCCAAAGCATGAAGAAACAATAGCCCCTAAATCTAATCAAGATCAAATCATCCCCATCTAATCTATCCATAACATGTACCTTCTCTATGATCAAGATGATACCTATGAAGAACCTATCCATGAACAACTTGATCCTAGTCATACCCCCACAACTATTCATGAACAAGACACCCAAGACCTACATGCTCCATCTAATGGAAGTATTGTTGACTTACTTGAGCATTCACCCTATTTCATGGCCTTCATTCAAAGCAAAGAGGCCCCTCCACCTAGCCATGATCCCACAATATTCACTTGTCATGATGAGACACTTGTCCCCCAAGCCAACATAGAAGATCAAACAAATAACTTGGATCTAAATGAACATGATCAAGATCCTAATCATCCTTCCACATCCACCATTGATCCTATTTCAAATCCACCATATCCTTTTAGCCTATCCACATTCATTCATGAGTGTTCCTCCTTAGAACACCAACAACCATTATCCACTTTACCTTCTCCATCCAATAATCAACTCAAGTCTAGTGTCCAACCTACACCTAGTCCTATAGTCAATCACGTGCTCCAAAATATGAACTACCAAGGCAAAGGTTTAGGCCTACATGAACAAGGAATTTTGGAGCCAATCCATGTCAAGGTCCCTCCTCGCTCATTTGGCCTTGGATACACACCCCAAGGTCAACAATCTAAAGATGTTGGTTCTTCGTCCACACTTCCTAAATCCACTTCCTTCCATCATAAACCCCATCATATTCCTAAAACATACGTGGCCATTCCACCCCCATCATCCTACAAATGTCAAAAGCATGTGACCATTCACCTTCCACCATCCACTTTACCTCCACTTCTTCCAACTCTGAATATCCTTCCATCCACTTTGCCACCATTGCTACCAACACCCCCTTACCCAATCATTCATAAATACCCTAAATATCCTAATCATGACCAACAAATGCATGCATTGTATAAACAAGAAGCTTCCACTCATTTCATCCGCCACATGGGATTCAAAAACAAACATTTGGATGCCTCCTTACATAAAGCCAAAAATCCTAAGGGTCCTAATGCCTTAGGAAATCAATCCAAAAATTTAAAGCAAGGTACATTCAAAAATCCATCCAAGCCCATACCTCCAAAAGCAAAGTCAAAAACTAAAATGATATGGGTCCCTAAACAAAAATCAATCAAGTCAAATGAAGCATCAACCTCCCAAAAATCCCAACCATCCCCCTCCATTCAAAAATGCCATTCCATTCAAACATTTCGAACATCCCACATGAAAAGCAAAAATCAAAAAAATACTAAGTCCATGTGGGTTCCAAAAGTCCTAAATCATCCATCTCCTAACCAAACATCACCATTGCTTCCTACACCACCATCCAATCAAAAGCTTCCATGTTTAACACAGTGTGTGTAGCCATTGGTCATGATTCCTTTCCATACCTCCATTAGTCCATCATTCAAACATTATCCTACATATCTCCCCCATCACCTTCCTATGGTCCATGCTTTTGCATAAGTCCATTATAATCCACATCATAATCTACTTTCACCCATACATAATCCACTTTCGATCCCTCCATAATCCACATCATAATCCGCTATCTACATAATCCATCTCACTTTCACGCAATCACTTTACCAACATCGATGAGCACATTTGACATGGTCCATGCGACATTCCTCTCCAATGGGACTATCACCTTTCATGGCACTAGACACTTGAGTCCCTCTCATCCATATCCACCTTCTTCCATCCAAAAAGTCAAAAAGTCAAAAAAAATAAATAAATAAAGTAAAGATAAATCCCTTCGTCCAACGGTGAAAACTTGGCAAACATGCGCCTTGGATAAGTACCATGATGAAAACCTGGCAAATAGGCATCATGTGTAGGTCGATCTTCTATGTCACTTACACTTGGGGGCACCTTGTCTCATCCAAACTATCTATCCCATTATATCATTTTCCATCCTATCATGTCTTATACTATCTTATCCTACCATCCTTATCCATTACACCCATGTACCTATCATATCAAGTCTATTCATCCTCCCTTCCTCTTTGATCTTGACAAAGATTGGGGGCAACTTTTGACAAGTGTTTTAGAGATCTCTTGATGTACATCATCCCATCCAACCCATCCTATTGTTACCCTCTTGCCATTACCCATTTTTCCATCCTTTCCAAACAAACCCTATCATCCAAGTCATAAGCTTTGTCATGTCAAATCCTATCATCCTATTGCCTTAAGCATTGTCCTGAAAAATCCTAAGTTTACTACCTAAACTGGGGCATGTTATTCCTATGCAACATAGTCCTTAGAGATCAAATCCTCTCTCTCTTACACATACACCCATCCCATTACATAGCCTGTCCTTTTATCTTATCCATTTATCATGATCTTTTCATCCATCCACTATCATCCATCCTTTTGTCCAATCATATTCATTCCCTTGCACCTAGACTTGGTTTCCCTTGTTATTGGTATCAAGCAAAAAGGCTACCCAAATTGTCATCCAATGTCATCCCAAAACATTCAAAAACCCAAAAAAAATCAAAATATCTCAAAAAAATACAAAAAAAATCAAAACATTTCAAAAAACCCAAAAAAATTAAAATATGTCAAAAAATCTAAAAAAAATTAAAAATCCAACAAAATCCAAGCAATAAAACCATTCCACATCAAATCATCAAAATCACATTCTTCCAATCAAATCAATCCCAATCATCAAATTCATCACATCATCAAAATCAAAACAAGTTCAAAACATCAAAATCAATTCCAATCAATCCATAACTTGATCAATCCAATCCATATCATCCCATCAATAAAACACAAATCAGAACTACATCTCATCTTTATCGTTAAGTGCCTTGATCTCACGGATACGGGTATGTAGGCAATCTAGGATACGAAGGAAGTGCCTAGATTCAGGCATAGGCAATAGACTTTTTCCATCATTCTTCTAATCTTCACCAAGATGATATTCCTCTTTCTTCTTTCATCATTCTTCTATCATCTATCTTCATCACTTCGTCAATCAATTCTTCAATCACTTCATCAAATCAATCTCCATCAAATCCAATCTTCCATTCATTCTAATCAAATCGATCCAAGCAATGATCCAAAAGCAAGTTATCCTTTATCCATACCAATCAAGTTAATCAATCTTGTCAAATTATCCAATCACATCATTGGTCTTGATCCTAATCTTGTTGTAAACCAAATCAATCAAATCAATCAATCATCATCATCAACGAAATATATCGTTCCCTCATCCTTGTGTTGATATAGGGATATATCGTTCTCCGCCATGACAACACTATCCTTATCAATCAATCATTGGTTTACAGCTTGACAGGGGCAATACCTTGTTTGTTTTTTGTATCATTTGTGCATGCTTGCTTGCTTGCTTGTGTGTGTTATCATTGTTAGCTGTTGTTGCACCAAAAGATCGACCTGTTAATGCCCGATACAACCACTTGACTTAACAAGCACGGGAGGCGGTTAAGTCCTTGTCGCAAACCACCGCAGCACAGCGCTGAACAAGGAGACCAAGGGTCACACCTTGCAACAATCCCCCCAGCGCAAGCGTGGGGTTTGAACCCGTGACCTTGGCTCTGATACCAATTGTTAGTTGTCGTTGCTCCAAAAGATTGACCTATTAATGTCCGATACAACCACTTGACTTAACAAGCACGGGAGGCGGTTAAGCCCTTGTCGCAAACCACCGCAGCACAGCGCTGAACAAGGAGACCAAGGGTCACACCTTGCAACAATTTTCAACTTGCATTTGTATCTGAATCCAACCCAGCTAATATTAATATCTTGTATCTAGACAAGGTTATATTATGTTGGGGCACGAGACACATCGTCACCTTGGTCCTTATACCTTGGTGCATAACGTCTAGTGCTAAATAAAACATCATGGTTGCTCACTTTCATTGCAGCATAACGCATCCTTCCATTTCTTCGATCCATTCCCTCATCTTTCTTCTTTGACCAATCCATTTCATTTCGAGAGCATACCCGTGTTTGTCCAACCCGCCTATCCTCTTGAGGGGGCATCATCATCCTATCCTTTTCTTCTATCTATTTCCTTAACTTCTTTGAAATGATGTTACTCGACTTAAATCTTATCATCTCACAACATCATCTCAAAGAGGGGCAAATGTAGACACTAAAAATTGTCTAGGTCTTGTTTACACATGACCTTGTATGTCTTTGCCCTAGGTCCTAGTTACACAACACATTGTCGACATGAACTCGTATATGTCCCCTAGGTCCTAGTTCATCCTAGTTCATCTAACCTCATCCCACTTAATCCCATTTATCCCTAGGTCCTAGTTCATCCCATATAAATCATCTTCCTAATTGAATAAATAAACCCACTTTATTTAATTAATCCCACTTGATCACATTCCAATTAACTAAATAAATCATATTTGTTTAGTTAATAATCCCCCTTCACATGTCAATCTAATTCAAATTTGAATTAGATTCCCTTTATTCTCCATCTCACACTTGTCATGTGACTACAATCCCTCTTTGAGTGGGAAACCCTAATCCAACCCTAATCGATCTTGACCGTCCATATCCTCCAACATAACTCTCAATCACAACTGTTCAATCCAATCAGCCATATCCTATAAACCTAGCCTCTCTTGAGCCATTTGCAAGGGATCTTCTTCTAGTATCCTTACTCTGCCGAATTTTCCTCTTGATCCATAATCCGTCTATCTTGCAACTTCCAATCTTCCATCTACCAATCCCTATCCTATCGTTTTGTTGCAGAATCAAGCAACCAACATTCATCTCTTTGGGTAAAGCTAGAGTGCTTCGGGTGCAACACTCTCCACCTTATCAATGGATCGTGGGTCGATATGAAGTTTGCATTTGTTTAGTTTGCATTTGTTGTCATTTCCTTCATGTCGATTTTCCATGATTTCAATTTTTTTGGTAAGAGTTAGAATTGGGGACATGATAGTATAATGTGTATTTTTTGTTTCATTGCACACACCCTTGATCATTTGCAATCAACTCAATTACATGCATGGTTAGTATGTTTTTCAATTATACTCACTCTTACATGTATGAATTTGTTGTTTTAGTTTGTATCAATATTTTTGTTTTGTAAGAGTTAGAATTGGGGATGTGGTAGTATAACATGCATTTTTTTTTCATTGCACACACACCCTTGATCATTTGCAAACAACTCAATAAGATGCATGGTTAGTTTGTTCTTCAATTACAATCACTCTTACATGTATGAATTTTCTGTTTTAGTTTGTATCATTCTTTTAATTGTAAGAGTTAGAATTGGGGATGTGATAGTATACCATGCATTTTTTGTTTCATTGCACACACACCCTTGATCATTTGCAATGAACTCAATTATATGCATGGTTAGTTTGTTCTTCAATTACTCACTCTTATTACCAAAGAAGGGCTCTTTCCTATTAACTTAAGACTCCTTTCATTGTATATCAATGTATATCACTGGTTTTCATGCAAATATATATGCATATTGCATATATGCATAAGCATTTGCAATTGCATATATGCATATGCATGTGTATATACATAAGGATATTGCATATATGCATAAGCATATGCAATTGCATATATATATATATATATATTGCAGAGATAGATACAAATATATATATTACTTTCAACTTAATTAGATGTATGCTTTTTTTATTCTTCAATTGCAGTGACTGTAATTATCGGCCCCTCTCCCTTACTGCTAACTGTGATAATGGCTGACTCTTTTTGATATACCATTAGTAGATGAATGTCTTGCTAGCTCTTCAATTAAAGTAACTCAAACAGTTAGTGACTATAACATGATGGAATATGTTGTTTGTATTCAAATCATACTATTGTTTCAAGTTACAAACATTCAGGCAAAAAAGTTCAAAACCTTCATGACAAAACATTCAAAACCTTCACGACAAAACCTTCAAAACCTTCACGACCTTCAGGACAAAAAATTTCACACATAATGTGAAGAATCAATCGACAAAGGTAGGAAAATTGAAATCTGAAGAAGGGTCTGGTTGGGTTATGCTTGGGGTAGGTGAGGGTGGATAAGACTGCAAATTAGAAGGACTCCAACTCTGTAATGGTTGGTTGATGCTTTGGGTAGGTGATGGACAATATTGGGGACATTAAATAGATACAAAATCTGTGAATATCCTCTGATGGTCAGGCAAGGGATTTAGAGGGTTGCTGAGTCACATTTCCTTTGCAGCCTCTTTTCGTGCCTTCTCCAATTCTTTTTCCCTTTTTGCAGCTTCCTTTACTATCCTTTGCTACTCCTTTTTTTTTCTCCTTCTCCTTCTTTTGCAGCTCTTTTTCAACCTTTGTTGTTGCTCGTTGCTTTTCCTTTTCAACCTTTGCTGCTACTCATTGCTTTTCCTTTTCAATTCTCATTAGAGTCTTGACCTCCAATGTTGTAATCCCTTCTATCATGTTCTCTTCATTATGTTCCTTCTTCCTCTTTTTTAGTTCTAGGAGTTCCTTCATCCTATCCTCTTGCTCAGTTAGCAAGGCCATGTAGTCATCAGTGGTCAAGAGTTGGGATCCTCTTGGCAATTTAATCCCGAGGTCAGCTACCTTATTAGACTTGTCTTTGACTACATGCACCGGTAGCTTCAAGAATTTTGAGATGTGTGAAGTTGTTTGGCCTCCCAAAGGCTCCATCGAATCCTCATTATTTGTTTCTCGCTCCTCAGTAGCTGTATCATCCAATTCATCTCCTAACCGATCAACTTCATTGTCTCCCCAATCAGCATAGAAATGAACTATACTATTTGGACCCATGTCGTGTGGTGGAGATGGCATTGTAAGACTTTGCTCTGTGTCCACATGCAGATCACAAGCAAGATTAGCAGCATCCTCTAACAACCAAGAGGGCACCTCGAGTGGAGTTGGTAGGGAAAGAGAAATGTCTCCAATACTATTTGGCTCTCCCAAAACTGTTGTTGGTGGTGATTGTTGGTCTGACAAACTTGAAGTTTGTAGAGGACTTTGGTGGCTTGCAGATTCAGTTGCTTCAAGTGGGCTTTGGTGGTCTCCAAGTACTATTGTTCCATCTGTACAGTCACCCTCATTCACTGCCAAACCATTGTTGCATAGGCTTAGAATGTTTTCAGCGGCTGATGCTTCCTCGAGGGTAGCAAACTGAAAAGTCTCGCTAACCCTCATGTCGTTGTCCAATGCATTTGGATCAAGAGGCCAAATACTTGTCCTCTTGAAGCCAACTGTTATATTTGAAACTGTCAAAGCCTTTTGAAAAGCTACGCTGCCAAGTGTAGCCAATTATGCCCTTCTTATCTCCAAATTTGGATGTCTACTAGTCCATTCTGTTCTTTCCTTTTTGAAATGAGATTTGAAAGAGGAGAAAACACTCACATCAAGAGGCTGCAGCCTATGTGACGTGTGGGTTGGTAGGGTGAGCAAGTCAATACCAAGTTCCCTTGCTTCGGAAATGGTAGAAAATGCTACAGGGCTGCCATGGCCATCAAATATAAGGTGTCTATGGCTGGGCAAGCAACCCCCAGGTACTTGCATAGCAAAAAAATCTCAGCCATTTCACAAAAAGCTCTTTGGTCATCCATGCATGAGGTTGAACAACCATTAATGCTCCTAACTCACAGTTGGCTATGTAGTTGTGCACGTGATATTTGTTTTTGAACAAGTAGAAGCCTGGAATTTTCTAACCTGCAACGTTTACACATGCCAAAATTGTGATCCACTCCCGGCTCTTAGGGATAATATATGCAACACTTTTGCTGCCCTTTTTGGCAAGCACCTTGATATTACCATTCCACCCAGCTTGCAGCCCTGTCTCATCGCAATTCTAAATCCTTTGGGGTCCATAATTCCCGACTACGTATGTCTTCTCCAATGTTTTGTAGAATGCCCTTACAACTGCAAGCCTAAGATTCACAGCATGGTCTCTATCTTGCCCTTGGGCTGTTCTCAAACACATATTGGGATGCCTTCTTTTGAACCTCGTCCACCAAGACTTGCCGGGAAGCCCATCTTTGAAGGGATTAGGCCTCGTTTGGCATATTTGGGCCACTTCTACTTTGAGATTGACAATCTCCAAACCGTGGCCAACTACAGCCATCTCCTTGCAACATTGGACAACCAATGCCTCTTCCTCGTCATTTAGGACTGTTGGGGGCCCTTTCCTTTTTGTAGTGGTGACACCACCCACCCAATTTGACAATGTTGTAGTTGAAAGACCCCACTTTTTGGCTACCCCTTTTGTTGACATGCCATTGTTTTCGACATCTTCAAGAGCATGTTCCATGTCAGCCATGGTCCATTCCTGTTGCACTACAACCTTTTTAGTTGTTACAGCTTGGTTAACTTGGTGTATAGGTTCAGTTGGTTGCTGAAGAAGAATCACTACGTCCTCCTCATCGCTATGTGGCAAATGCACACCTCTCTTGTGTGCAGGCAGATTTGTCCACCTCCGCTTCGTTAGAGGTCACTTTGTTACAGGTCGCATGGAATTTGTTGTCGCTTTATTCTTCCTCTATATTGAACCAACTCAGTGTTTAGTAAACAGCATACAATTCTAACTCTTACAATTAAAAGAATGATACAGACTGAAACAACAAATTCATACATGTAAGAGTGACTGTAATTGAAGAACAAACTAACCTTGCATCTAATTGAGTTGATTGCAAATGATCAGGGGTATGTGCGCAATGAAACAAGCAATGCATGGTATACTATCATATCCCCAATTCTACCTCTTATAAACACTTGGGTGATCGTGTTAAACCCTTCCTCAAACAGCATAATGATACAAATATATATAAACTTGAAACAACAGTATGATACAAATATGTATATCTTGAAAGAGCAGTATGCTCCAGATAAACAAAACATACCTCTAATTAAGTTGAATGTAAATTCTATACCAGGTTTGGGGCTCTTTAATATGTGACATATGACATATGGTGGGTATAGTATGTGATAGCCTGGTATAGGAAACTATATTTAGATAGGAAACATATGTAAGGGAGAGGGACCGGTGGTGGGTAGGGCGATGTTGAACGAGGGGTCCATGTCAGCAGCGTCTGAGTCAGACTTTTTTTTTGCCACGTCCCTTAACAGTCGAGCTGGCAGCCCCCCATATATATATATATATATATATATATATATATATATATATATATATATATATATATATATATATATATGACTCAACTATATGAAAACCTCTCAGCTATATCTATCTATATATCTGACTTAGTTATATCTATATATCTGATTATATCTATATATTAAATTATCTATCTATCTATATATCTGACTCAGCTATATCTATCTATATTTTCGAAGCTTTATATTATGCCTTTCAGTATATATATATATAACTCATCTATATCTATCTACCATTTGGCTAAGCTATGATGGCCTTGATGATTTCCCTGTCAAGCTCATCCGATCTAACAGGAATAGTGTTTTGGCTAGATGTGTGAGTTTAATGAAAATGAAAGAGGCTATATCAAACATACGTATCTATTTATCTCTGCAATATATATATCGTAATGTTGTATTGGAAAGGGTTGGAAATATTTGTACCATATTGCAGTTTGAAGGTATATAAACATAATTCTGATAGCTTTAAGGGAGAGTGGCTGATATGGGGTAGGGGTTGTTTCAGAGGTATAGAATCTGACATCACAAATATGGGCTATGAAACAAGAAATTTGATTCATTTAAATGTAAATGGACAAGGCATTTGAAAGTAACGAATTCATACATGAATGCATAAGAAATATTGAAGGTAGGTTTGAGACTTACCATAGAAGCTAAAGAAGGAGAGTGCATTGCGTTGGAGGAACTCATTGTCGATCAGGTGTATCTAGCACAAAGTCAGAAATTTAAATTTGTGAATAGTAGTTTGCATCACACAATTGAGCATTGCTTGTATAAATAAATAGGTTGATAGGATTTGAATTTTGAATTGTGGGAGGGAATTTGATCTGGCATTCAAGGAATTAATGGTAGAAGTGATAAGAAATGGGTACGTAGGAATTTTGGTTGGTGATTTGAAATGATATTAAAAAAAATTGTATTTCTAACCAATTTTAATATTTTGTTTTATTTTTTTATTTTTATGGTTATTTGGAAATAATATTATAATAATTACATGTTTTATTGATAAATTGCAATGCATAGTGAGCATGAGTGTTTTTTTTTCATTTTTGCAAGTAAATTCACAAAAAGATTGGTGATTATGGACATGGTGGAATCAGTAGTTTGTAAAAAAAAGATGAAAAATGGACCCTGATGGAACATGTTTTAATGTATTTTGTTAAAAGATATTTGCATCTAGAACATGATGGAACATGTTTTAATGTATTTTGTTAAAAGATATTTGCATCTTGTTTAGTTGACAATGACTTTTGTACATGTCAACTCACTTTTAATGCATATCAACTCACTTTTAATGCAATAAAACATATTTTGAATAAAAATAAACCATTTGCAATAACCTTTTATTGGAAAGGTGGCAAAGATTATTTATATTGTGGAAATAAGTTTGTCCACTTGCATTCACTTAATATTGGGATGGTGGCAAATTAAAGTCAAGTTGCATTCACCTAATATTGAGAAAGGTGGTAAAAAAATAGTCTACCTATGATAGGATATTTTTTGAATTTTATATGAACTTATCCTATCATATTAAAAAGCACATTTGGAATTTTTGCTGGCATTTTTATTGCTCAAAAGTGGGCCCTAAGCTGTCCCATACTATACCCACCATAGGTCCTATGCCCACAATCAGGTCCCCTCCCTTAATGCCATTTTTATAACATTTAAGTGTTAACCTAGGGTTAAATATTGAACGTATCACATAGAATTGCAACAAATCTGACTCAAATATCACATGGCTATTTTGGTTTGGTATGAGCTCATTGTTGTTCCCATACATGCTTTTAATGTAGGCATGATAAATGTCGAAAAAAAATGAACTTTTCATATCAAAATATTCAACAAGCAATTTTAGAAAAGCAAAAGAATTAAACGAAAACCTAAAATCTTTAGAAATAATAAAGTAGTTAATAAAATATTTCACATAGAATTAATAGCAATCAATGGCTATAATTCCTGCCTTGACAAGGACTAATAAGACAGGCAGATTTTTAGGTGCAAATTCAACTTTGCATAGACAGAATTTTCTGAGATACGAGATTTTCATTGATAGTGGCATGATTGGAATTATTCTAAATGCTTTGTACTTCAAATAAATATTGTGAATTCAAAACTTCACTAAACTTGGGAAATGAAAAAGTTAAGTTTCAGATTAGCTACATCTATAGAGCTAATTGATGCCCCATATGTATAGGCCCGATCAAAATAATAGTATTTTTCAGTATACACTACTTATACATTTACAAATACTGAATGTAGGGTCCCAATTTTGATTCCATGAGAGACAGGTTCACAATTTGATTAGATGGGAGAGCTATCACCTGCCTGAAAAATTAGAAATATTTTACCATAAAACTGTACGTAATTTACAATTGTAGCAATCTTTTATAGAGTGGAACTTCACTCAAAATAACCAATCTATGATCTAGAGTCTGAATTTCTCTTGAATCATGGATTGATTCATTTGCAGTTTTGTATTGTCTTTTTATGCTCATTAAGAGCGATCAAGATTTTCATCAAATTAATCACCAGTAATATAATTGAAGTTGAATTTGATTGTTTAAACAAATGTTCATTAAATACAACTGTAACAAATATTTATTAAATACAATTGAAACAACTAAATTTAATCTTGAAAAAAATATTAATTTTACATAGAAAATTTTTTAACATATAATTAATTGTCAGCTACAATTAATAATAACCAGTTAAGAAATCACAAATACAATAGTAGCTGCCTTTAGGCAGGTACTATAAGATAGTGTGAATAAAAGTAGACCAATATTGCAACTAAATATACTCAATAGGGAATATGAATGATGATACAGGACTGCGTCCCATTCCTTAAACCCTCTAAAAAGGCCTAATCGTCGATGACATCATCTGGCTAAGCATTGAATTCAGTGACTCGGATTATTTTGCAGGCTAGATTTTGACAGATTGAGTGAATCCATGTGGATTTCACACTTCCAAGTTCTTGTGCCCATCCAAATTATCACACATCCTTGTTGTTAAAACCCACTGGACCCCGTGAAAGTTCTGCAGATACAAACGCAGCCATATTTTATATAATTAAAAAAATAAAATAACTTAATAACTTACATCCAAAACTTCATGATAGCTTCCTAATTATTGCTCGATTATATGAAAACACACCTCTATACCTACATACGAGTACCATACAAGCATTTTGTATTGATTAGTGTTGGACTATACAAGCATGTAAAATTTCGAAAATATTTCTCTCAATACAGTATTTGCGAATGGGCCTCAATAATGTTCCATCTCATACAAGATTAGCCAATGTATTCGTAAAAGATATAAATTTGCTTCAGCTCTTCAGATTTTACTAATAGCTGCTCTCAACCATAACCACTTTTGACAGAAATTTCTCAGCTATGATCTCCCTTTCGATAAAAAAATGTCTTCTAAGAGATTTTATTTCAACAAATGTCTGGATGTTTCTGTATTACCACAACTTTTCACAAACTTGATTACCACAGGCTTTTTCTCTAGAATTCCTGCATTTAAAATAATTCAAAACAATAAAACCAACAAGGTTTGGGTGTTGCAAAAGCATTCCAAAATCTTCAAGAAGCAAATTGTCCAACTTTGGGATAAGCCGAGCATTTCCAAATGTGAATAGTTATGGTCACAGTTACAAAGAAAAAACTTGAAATACTTTCATCTCTGAATTTGAATTCAATATGTAAATCATTTACATGAAAATTGAGGAATAATTTCAACTCCAATTAGGAATCACAGACTGATTCAGCAAAACATTGGAAAATAGTGTCCCTATAAATACACTGTAAAATATGAAACAGATAAATTTTGTTATCTGATATATGGTAGATCTAGTTCAAGAAAAATGGAAACAATTTAGTTTTAGTACAAAAGAGACCAAAAGTTAGACTTGAGAAGTAGATGGCTGTCCATAATTGAATGCAGTCTGTCCATAATTGAATGCTTTTCTTGGCAATATAGTCAGCCACATACTGAAGCCACTTGATTTTGTTGTATCAATATTACCGACCAGTCTTCAGCACAAAACCACGAGGTGGAAGAGATGAGAAGAGATGACCAGATTCACAAATATTCATATAATAAGATGGGATCTCTCGTACTCTCTGAGCAATATCTTTAGCTACACCATTGATATGTATGACAGTGGAGACCAGAATCTCTCAAATGATCCATCTCTTTGAATACGATAGCCATTCAGTCACACATTTTTGACCCACAAGCACCTGATTCATCCATCTGCATAGCCTACAGTACCGTCTATTGTAGAAAATACTTTGATGGCAAAAGAATTCTTCCAATTTATTTGTACAAATTAAGTTATGCATGTACCACACATTTTCCAACTTTCAGACTGGAATAAACCCTACATCAAGAAAAGAAAATGAGCTACAGCCTAAATCCCCTCACAGAAATGAGAACCTGTACCAAATAGCATGCAATGCCATAACTACAACTGTTTCATTATATGGGTATATAATGCATATGCATTACCTGAGAATGAATATTAGATCTGTATCGACCATCATGTTTTGAACTTTTGATATACATGAGCTGCAAAGTCCACTTTCAGTTTAACCTGAAAATGACATGAAAAAGTTTGTCTATCAAGAACTCGATTGTAGCCAAAATCTTTGCTGAATTCAACCAGCATGTACAAATCCTTTCTTCCTAATACAAAGGGTTCTAATACCTTTTCAATCCAAATCAAAGACCCAAGTATTCCAATCAGCTTCACTTCCCAATTATATCCCAATCATAATTACTCCTCCAAACCACATTAAAATACCATAATATTCCAAATCATTACGAAACTTAAACTCGCAAAAACTTGGCAAGCTGAATAGTCAACTCAAACCTTGGAAAGAGCTTGCCCATAATGCAGCAAACTCCCAGATTACTAACGACACTGATAGAAAATCATAAAACATTCAGAATTTTGAAATGTTCTTGTACATTTTTAGATCCCGTGATTTTACTGATCTCAGCCAAATTTTTGCCAAAGACTTTCTGAGAATTTGCTCCTGGCCTCATTTTTGAGGCAAGTCAAATTTCAAGCACGAGTAAACACATAATCAAAACCTGGGCCATGATTAAGTCCAACCATCTTAATGATTCAGAAAAGAAGATTTCCTGACAACTTTATCAGAGAGAAAAATATATATTTAAGTTAGCAGAATTATAAGTGGCAAAAGAAATATAAGTTATTACCTCCCTTGGAATTTTTCACGATGCTTAAAAACCTCTTCATTTGTTAAGGTGTAATCCTGAAATATAAATCTGCTACTATTAACTCTTAATGGGATTCTGTGTTCATGTAGTATATCAACAGGCTGCCATAATAGTTTCACTGAATCTTAGGTTGTTTGCTATACTTCTCTAGCATCAGTTTTCTCACTTTCCAACATTTGAGAAGAATTAAAATAGTTTATCCCCATTAAACAGGGATCTGGGTAAAATCTCATTATTAAAAGAACTACAGTTGAAAGTCATTAGCCATTGAAGTAAATAATAAGAAATTCCATTATACACAAATGCTGAACTCGACAACAGCAGAAAACTGCTAAATTTAAAATGATGTATGAATCAGAAGGAATCTTTTAACTTTAAACATTATGTCATATTACCTCCAAGAACAACCACTGCAACAAATGCTGCACTGCCATGAAGAGGTCCTCTTACACCTGTGAAATCTGGCAAATGAACAGGTCATCTGCTGACCTGTCTTTGCAAATTTTCAATTCCCAGTTACCATCTCTATTTAATTCACTGGAGCAAGAAAATGATTCCCAATAAAAAGTCAGTTACAGTGCAACTGCTCCAACACCGCCGTGTAGAACCTCTTAGACTCTTATACCTGTGAATTATGCAAAACAACCAGGTAATCTTTGTATCCTGTCCTTGCAATCCATTAGTTCCCAGTTACTGCCGTCTCTAGTAATACCACTGATGCCAGCATAAAACTCTTCAAACCAGTGTCAGTGCAATTCTTGGAAAGCTTGTCCAATGGAAATTATGCACCAAACAGATAGTATACAGACAACGAAGAGGATAGTCCTTCAGGTGCTATTACAGCCTCCTTAAAATGTAGTTAACCTGCACGTCACCAGTCAACTATTTCATGTCCTGAGCAAATGGCATGCAACAATATGGTGCCAAAAATATTGAGCAATTTTAAACAAAATTATCTCCATTAGAAAGCGGATCCAATCAATTACAACTTCAATAATATCTAGTCCCTATGACATGCGCAGATCATGGTTGTGTTGTGTTACACCATGGCTTCCCTATGCTTTTTTCTACTGAGAGAATTTTAAATAGTTTGTGCTTGCATATAATTAACATCAACAAAAGCCAAGGTTTTTCTGATCTATTTTTGTTTTAGCTATTTTTCTCTTTATTTACCTCCTTAAGGAAAACACAGAACTAGTGAACAATTTGTGATTTTTAAAGGAGAATATTTTAGAACCTCATATATTGTTAATTAAGGATCACGCAATTAACAAAAATCATTTACCTTCGAAAAGAAAATAGTTTAGAGATTCAGGCTATAATCCCAATTAAAATGACTCAGACCAGATATATCCCAGGTTAAAAGCACAGATCATTTTGAATGTCAGAAACTGTGTCCATGCTATCATGATTTTCAAGCTATGTTACCGGATTCACCTGAAAACCAGCCGGATCTGGGTCTGGTTCGTGATCCAGTCCGGTTCACCTGCAGATCCGGTTAGGGCACGGGAAAAAAGTGATGGGTTCGTCCCAGGCCAGCCAAGCCAAACGTGATGCGAATCCGCATTTCTTTTGATGGGTTTTTTAATTTTTTATTTGGTTTTTTTATTCGCAAGGGCCATCTGTCTGCAGTGATTCAAATAGCCATGGTATTGTGCTACGAAAACTCGGGCCCATTAATTCATAAGTTTAAGTGGATACCATATCAATTTCAACCCCAAACCCTGGATCAAGATATCGATCTCAATAGAGACGACCCGCCCAGTAAACCACCTCTTCTTTACTCCCATCTCAGTGTTGAATGCCCTTCCTATCCTTGCCTCCACCACTCCCTGACTCAGGCTTTTGAACAGTAAATATTTGTTTAAATATATAAATGTTCAAACTTCAACACATTCAATTTGTCTGCAGCGACCAATACATAAATATCAATTATATATATATATATATATATATATTACATTTTTTGTACGGATGAACCCAAAAACAAACCCAACCCCCAAAAAAATTTTGCTGAATCCACGGATCGAACCTGCGAACCCAAACCAGAACCGGCAACTTAGTTTTCAAGGTCTGGCTCATTGAAACAGCCAACTACTTTGCCAATATCATTTTCTGTAAAAGCATTCACTGTATGACTCTTCATGATGATATTAAAGTACATCTAAAAGAATTTTTATGTTAAATATAGTTTTTGTTCAACATTCCATTCTCTTTCATGCTAATAGGAAAACTACATTTACTTCTTACTAAAGACATCAAAAAGCCAAAAGTACAACACGTAGTTACCGGGAGATGTGGACTTGTGTCCTGGTACAGGAAACAGGGACAGGTGCTGGTACACTATTCCAAAAAATGGAAGGCTGCACTGGTACTTGGACATAACCAAAAGAAATTTGACATAAATAATTGAAATTAAAAAAAAAACATTTTTTCTCCAAGTTTCCAGGATGGGGGAACGCGGAGATATGGGGATGTAGTTTCGGGGATGGCCAAAAATATTCCAAATTTGCAAAGACAATACCTTTTAATTTTTACCTCTTGAAAGGGTTTTTGCATTTTTTTCCTTAAAAGTTACCTTTTTATATTTTTAAGCACCAAATGGAACAGGCTTTCCAATTCTGAGAAAGGAGGACATCCCCTCCAAGTCCCCAGGGCAACAGGGACATCAGGTACATCACCTGGACTCCTGGGGGCGCATTCCAATGGAATGCTGGAAAAGAATAACTATAAAAAGAATATCAACTCTAAAAAATGTACAATATTTAAAATTTTAAAAATGATATTTCAGCATACATAAGATATCAATTAAAGCAAAGATTAATTATACTGATATTTAATCATCATCATCATGACAGAAACAGTTCAATTTTTAACCAGTCACCATTGCATTATTTAAAATGTTGTACAGGTGTCCTTAGAGATGGCTGTGCATGTGCGTGTATTAGAAATACCATCATGGAGTACCCATTAAATGATAAAAACTTCAGTGCAAATAGACATCTTAAGCTTTTTCTATTGTTTCTCTTCTTATTAGTACCTCTTTGAGCATTGATAAGAAAATTTTCAGATACAAAAAACTCATAAATTTTCATGCAAAAAATAAAAAATTACAAGCCTATTAGTGTATTTTCTTTATTTATTTTAGGTTGTCAACCAGATATCAGCACTTGACGAAAAATGCAATGTAATTTATATGATATATCGAAGAAACTTCTATAGGAACTTTCCCAATTTTCAAGGGATGCTTCCAGGAGATGTATAGGGACACCAAGAAATTTCATCTTAAGTCTCCTAACATCCATAGACGTCTCTGTATGTGTGTCCGAAGCAGGGATAACAAGTGCCAGGGGCGGGGATATGAGTCTCAAGGTAAATATGATACAACATGAGCAAAATCTGCCTTATCTAATGTCTGCTCATGTTCTCATTTTAAGCCACTGCCTTCTCATAATGCAAATAAATCAAGCCTCTGCAAACTCAACAATCTACACCATGTAAATTTAGTAAAATGCCTCATGAAAAGAAAACAAGATAGAATAAAGAGAATTTAATAACCTGCAGGTTCGTGTGTTGGTGTTTCTTGACTACATATCTGCTTCTGCAATAGATCAGTTCCTGGAAAGACCATCAAATTCAGATGTCTAATTTCATTCTTATGCGAGACCTCCAATGGGTTAAAACCAAAAGCTACAGTCCATGTCTGCAGAAGATCTGGTACTGCTGGTAAGATTAACTTTTCCACTTGAAGAGACAATAACATCTGAAACATGCAGGAGACAGACATGTTAAGATGCATATATATACAAGTTGCAACATTTTACAAACAAAAATAGTATTTTAAAACCATATAACATGTAAGGAATTAAGAATGAGACATTGCCTCGTGCTATCTATAAATACTGTCAAACTGAAAATTGCATTTTCATTTTCAAGAAATAAGAGCTCCTGGAGTTATTCAACATCAATGTTTCATAAAGTTCCCCGTACATGGACAAGGTAGGGGAGAGCAACAAAAATTCACACTTCAGCACAAGGGAAATGAACCTCAACACATTAAAATATCATTTTGATATGATAATAGTGTTGTGAAGACTACTAAAAGGCTTGGAGTACTTGCTTGTTAATCATGAACTCAAAAATAATGCTATTACAGAATTCTAAGAAAAGCTCAACTTGCAGTAGCGAGAAGAAAACTGACTTGTCAAACTAAGCTTTCAATAGGCCATTATTGAAGTACCATTTACCAACCAAAGCATTTATACTCAAAATATATAGGCCTTGTGGCATGTACATAAATTATATCTCACGCAGATCCGATTTTAAATGTTGATCCCTATGAAAAAAACCGCTCTGGCATACCTTTTCAATTGCATTCACAAGACGTCGGCACATTCCCTGGCGTCGGTAATGATGCCGAGTTCCAATAAGAGGCATTTCTGCTAAACGTGCTCCATGAATCCTGTATGATGCTCAAGTAAACATATAAAAACTGCATCAGGTAAGTCTCTAGAGAATAGTTCCATGTATTGTACAGATTAAAAGGGATTATTAGTAACCTCAATCTGCTAACAAATTTCATCTCTTTCACAAAAAAGAAATCTAATTTAACCTTCAGACGTTCTAAACAAAAATACCTGATTGATGCAACAGAAATTATTTCATCGTCCTTCTCCAGCACTGCAGTGTAAAACCCTTGATAATTCAAGCGACTGAAGTTTGACCTGTACAAGAAAATACGTTTTCATGAGATGAGAACGAGGAATAAAACCTGTTGTTATCAAAGAAAATAGTCTGTGATATGGATGAGATTATATTGGTCATACACTAGTGGGGCTTCAAATCAAGCAAAACTTCATAAAGATGAAGGATGGAATTATTAGCAACTAGAAGCCTCGAATTGATTCTTGTAAATGGATTCATTTCACTTCTTTATCACAGTATGGTCCGGTACAAATGACAATGCTAGCCTGTCACTGCTGATTGAGGTTAATGTCAGCGACAAGGCGCACCCTTCAATAAGCAGCCTGTATTTAATTAAAGAGAAATATTGCTAAAGCCTATATACAGGTGATTTTTGAGAAAAGATACTCACCAGCAGCTAAAAACCACATTTGAAACCATGTCTATGTTGGTCCTTTTGTCTACTATAGGCATAAAGCATTCATCCATCACTATATGGGCAACAGAAAGCTTTGCATTGCATTCCGCAATTCTATCTTGACTAGGCCCTTGAGAGGAAGAAATGTGCTGGTCATCATCAAAACGCCTTAAGAGAGTCCAAGAAAAACCATCCGGGAGAGTATTTGAAGTTCCAAGGAGATGGTCAAGCCCGGCATAAACCTGTGTCAACAAAAAGGAGAAAAAATAATACACTACCATTGGAAATTGCTTAACATTTATCAACATGCACGTGTACTATGACTGGTACATGAATTAGAGCTAGCTTATCAAATATTTTTTAAAGCAGTATCCTCAATCAGCTCACACAGGGTCCTACCCCACATGTAAAATTTACAGACCCTTAAGTCTCCAAAAAAACATGTATACTTGTAAAGCTTAAACAAGTCAATATTTGATCAACAAAATTGCAAACATTTCAAACAAGCATACCTTCTCACAAGCCTTCCCACAAAAGGAGGAATTGTCTAAAACAGAACAGGATATTTGAATTCCTCTCTCTTGTAGACACTTCTTGTGATCTGGAATCAAAAACATGTGAATTCAATATTGCTAACTCATAAGACTTGTTGAGAACCCATCTTCTTAGAAAAATTATGCTTAGAAAACTACACAAGAAAATTTCATACAGAAAACATCAAAATGGATATTCAAATCAAAAATAAATGTTAGAGAAGCTAACACACATTCATGCTCGCATTGATCACAGACGAGAACATCTGTCATTGTGCTGGTTGGATTTTCACCTAGATGTCCAACTTTTCCACAAACCCCACATGTACAGTTAAGACAGTACCAATCACCCTCCGGAATACTCTGCAAGGACTGCATTCATTACTAATAGTTCCAAATTCTATTCAAATGAAAATATGAAATAAATAAAGATCTCCACTAAACAACGTAGTTTCATAAATTAACAAAGAAAGCAATTTACATTTCAGTATCGCCAAAGGAGTCATTGAAAATTCAAATAAGGTAAAGTAAGTTCAACCATACCTTCAGTTCTAGACAATCTTGATGAAAGGTTGAAGGGCACTTATCGCAACAGATCAAATCTCCTCCATCACCACAAAGACCACATGTGTCATCATTTTGGTCATCTTCATCAACTTCTATAATTGATTTGCCACATTTCCGAGACTCATCTTGTGTATCCCATGCCTCCCTTAAGCATTGAGTCAGTGACTTGCCCGATGAAAGGTAGATATTTTCAAAAGGTCGATGACGTGTGGCACCTGCATGATCTTCAAACATTGATACTGAAATCACCTTGTTGCAACATTCACAAAGGATTCCATCCTTTCGAACCCAGCCCTCCAGCATTATTCTTGTGCCTTTCTTATTCCAATACTGCACACATTCATTCTCAGGCACAATGCCAACATCAACCAACCAGGAAATAACAGTCCGTTTAACAATAGTTGATACCCCTTGCTCACGTCTGTCCCCTTTTTTAGAGCTGCGAACCAACAAACCACAACCCCCCCTCCGACTTTTGTTCTTTTTCACTTGTGATGAACCACTTTTTACCACATTATGATTAGACAATGCCTTTGCTGTTGAATGCTTCCTTTCAGATTCCCCATGCAGCCTTCTCTTTATATGGTTTTGACCAGAAAGGGGAGTCAAATAGATATTTTGTGCTGAACCAGGTCCTTTATCAACTTGAGTTTGATGCATCATCCTGTCATTCATGTTAATTTTATCTGAAAACTTTGAATTTGGAGTCATGGCATCCAATCCACCAACTTTGAACTTTTTCTTTACTTCTTTCAATTTGACATCAGTTAAATTGATATCTTCACTGTCTACTTTGCACAAAGGCTTCTGAATTTTTATTCTCTTACCATCTTTCTTGATTTTATTTGCACTTTCATCTCTCTTTTTCTTTTCTTTGAATTTGACATCAGATATAGTTATTCCATCGCTATCTTCTTCATGAGAAGACTTCTTTCTTTTCTTTCCCTTACCATCTTTATCTTCCATTTTTCTCCTCCTCTTCCGCTGTAATAAACTAAGGTCTTCATCACATACCTTAATCATAAGCATGTTTGAAGCACTACCCTCACCTCCAGTGCCTCTGTCTACATGTTTTGATGGTTCTGCCTCTTTGCTTTCTTCAAATGAGCCAGAAATTTCTTCATCTATTTCACTGTTCTTCCCCAGACTCCCTTTCAGAGCATTCCATGCTTTAGGAAGTGACCAGAAAGATGTTCCTGAAGGTGAAATGTAAACATTGTCATCATAGTTTTTTCCCCTTCTAGGCCTCAAATCAATTTTCCACCCTGCGGCCAGAAGAGCATCTCTTAGCCGTTCACGCAATCTCTTGCGATCCTCAGACCTTGCTATTCTCTGCATAGCTTTTGTTTCCTTTGAAAACAAGGACCCTGGAGTTTTTGTTTCCTTTGCCAAAGAAGATTTCGGTCTCTTTATTTCCTCTGCCAAACATGGCACTGTAGTTTTTCTTTCCTTTGCAATTTTTGTTTCCCTTTGCAAAGTTGATGGGCTTTTCAACATTTTCTTTTGCTTTTGCAAAACAGATAAACCGTCCCTTTTTGGACTCACAGAAGCAGCGATGTTTTTACCTTTTAAATCTGATTTTTTCCTTCTCAAACTATCCCGATCCATTGACCTGCTTCCCGGTTGCATAGTCACAGCCCCAACTTTGCTCTGTTTTAAATGATGTGTACTCTTAGTTTCACGGTCATCCATCATGGAGGATACAACCCCAATCCCTAATTTGTTTCTCTGAATTCGACCATCCCCTGAAGTGCCCCCTGCATTAGGCTTTAATAGAATCCCCTGAATTAGTGATTCCATACCAGCACCATTCGATATTCCATGGTCAAACTTTTTTGCTCCCATTGACAGCCTTTCTATTCTGATCTCCCTTAGTTTTTTCTCAGATTTTTTTCCACTGGCAGCCTCTTCAAAATTGCCAGATGCCTTGTGTGTGTGGACATCTACCTCAGAGACCTCAATAATTGAACCTCCTACTAACTTTCGGTTCAATGACTTCTTTCCTTCAACTATTGATGATTTCCTGTCAATCTTACCATCCTCTAGAAGCTTCGTCTGCACAACACCGACTTCCTTCCCCTTGTTCTGATCATTATCGGCCATCCTTCTCCTCCTCTTCCTTTCCAGCAAGAGTTTTGCATTTCCATGTTCCCTGCCAGTCACATTATCATGGACTACCTTCTTCCTTTTCCTTAAAATCCTACAACCATCAGCTCCAACATCCGCACCAGCCCTTTTTTTGTATGTTAGAAGCTCTAATTCTGCACTCCCATCATTCACGCCATCAACATCAACTTCGTTTCTCTTTTTTGGAAGTCGTGACTCCAAAATCTTATCACATCTCTCTTCTACAGCACCTTCACTTTTCTCCCTTAAAAGCCCAAGTTCTGAACTCACATCATCTCCCTCCATAACCGTAGCTGTAATTTTTCTACTTGAAAGCTTCTCGTCCACTTTCTCATTCTTCTGAAATGACATCCTCTCACCCATATCCTCTTTTTTCTCCAACAAAAGAGTCTCATCCAGATCAGCCTCATTTTTCTCTACTAAAAGCAATGCATTGACATCGTCTTTATTCTCCTTTCCTGAAGTCCTGGGCTCTGCATTTGCATTATCCTCCTTGTCATCCATATCAGCCTCATTGGCCTTCTCACTTGACATTTCAAACTCCGCAGTCCCACCATCGTTACTACTGCTTAAAATCCCCAATTCTGGGCCCACATCACCCTCTATCTTGCTGCTTGAAACCCCAAATGCTGGGCTCCCGTCCACCGCATCAGTCTTGCTTGAACTCCGAAATTCTGCACCCCAACTACCCATATCAGCCTCATTTTTCTCTCCTGAAATCCCAAACTCCACAACCCTACCATCCACGTCAATCCCAGCCGAGGCCTCATGGTGCTCAACCTTTACCCCAGGGACGGAATCAATTTCCCGGCCATCATCAGCCCCTTTAGTGGGATTCACAAAGTTCCCCTTGACCTCATCCATTTCAGACCTCCTGTCCTGAAAACAAATCCCCTCGCCAATAACACCCACATCGTCATCGTCATCGTCCTCTAAGAGCCTGAGCTTCCTGTGCGGCCTTCTCCTTGTCCTCACATACGACTTCTCATCCCGACCCTGCGTTTCCTCAAACCCTGACTCCGCACCATTACTACTCCCCACCATATTCGGCACTTGTGAAACCCTAAAGCCCTCTTCCTTCTCTCCTGTATTTTCGGCCATTCCCTGAAACCTTTTCCGTATCATCACATCGCAACCCCTCAAACCCTAGATCCAAAAAAAAAAAAAAAAAATTATATAACCCAGCTTCAGCACTTGAACCCCTAAACCCCATTTCAAATACATACAAAACTGCAAAAGGGTCGATAACCCATAGTTGGGGTACAGATCCAGACAAAATACAGGCAACTATCTACAGGATTGAAAGCCCATACCTTTGTAAATATGTATATATCCAGCTATTTTTAGGTCCTTCTGTGATTCCCTGCTTTCTGCTTTCGATGTCGTTGTTTGTGGCTGCTGCTGTGAGGAGTTTCCCCTTGTTTTCCAATTTCAAACAGAGTAAATTATGGAATGGCTCATCCGAATTAGGGTTATATTGAATGAAGAAGAGCGTGGCGAATAGCGATAATATTCAATATTACCCTCCCGAAGTTGAGCACCGCCGATTGTAGTGTGTGTATGGCAGAAAATAGATTTGTAAATGTGGCTTCGATGGTGCCTCTTCCTTCCGATGTCCTTGGAGTCATCCCCTCTCATCGATGCAGTACACTTTTTCAAGCGCGTCTACACTAATAATGTAATTTTAATTTTGGGATTTTTGTTAGTTTGCAAGAAAAAATCTTGCACAAATAAACTAGTAAGTTAACACCATTGGGAAACTTCTCCAATTCCCATTTACCCATGTTCTTATGGAGGTCCATAAATGGATTTTCACCTTAAATTTGAGTACAGCAGCCCCATACAAACAAATTTTAAATTATGCATAAAAGATAATTTGGAATTTCCTTATTATAATGAAACAATTACATTTTTAGGGATTGATAATAAGTGTAGGGTCTCCATGCGCCTCCCCAACTTATTTTCAATCCCTAAAATGTAGTTGCTTCACTATAATAGAAAAATATTTCAAATTTATTATTTATGTTAAAGTTATGCACAACTACATAATGAAAAATATGTCATGTGGCTGCATATATTTCTTTTCCTCGTTATTTATTTATATAGAAAATTTAGGGATGCAATTGCTCCATAACTTCAACCTCCCTTTTTTTCCACAACTTATTGTCAATCCCTAAAGTTGCTTCACTATAATAGGGAAAGATTCCAAATTATCCTTAGATACTTGTGCTGTATAAAATCTATTTATGCCACGCATGGGGGCATGGGATAATTTTTTTATAAAAATAAATAATTCTTTATGGATAATTTGTTTCTGTTTTTTTATATAGTAAAAAACTACAAATTAAGGTACTCGCATGGGGACCTACCCTTAGTTTTGGGCCTATTCTCATGGAATGTCTTAATGGTGGTAAGTTTGTTTTTCTCCCCAGTTTTTATCTTTTTTTATTTATTTTTATTTTTTACATTTTGTGGTCAATAGGCCATTCTGTATATGCACACATCTTGTAACTGCAAAAAAATTGGTAGTCTCCTCGTCCAATTTTTTTATAAAATTTGGTAGTGTCGTCCTCCAAAGAAATAACATTTGTAACATACCAAAATAAAATAAAAATAAAAATGAACATATAGACTTCGTCCGTTCAATTTCCCAACAGTTACATTTATGCAGCCATGTTCTTGGTTTTGGGGAGCCACTTTGATGTGCACAAAAATGAGTGTGGATTTTGAAGCTCTGTCATTTTCTTGAGATGTTACATATGATACAAATCAAAGTTATTGAAATCTACTTTGTCCATGAAGTACCCTTTTTTCTCATTTCATTTATTTCTTCCATGAAATTTGCCTACCTTATAAAATTCATTTCTATATTGTTTCCAACTCTTCTTTCATCTCCGGATTTGGTTATCCTCCATTCGTTGTGCAATTTATCCACGGTTCAACATAAACATGGCAGATTTCATTCCTCAAAGTATGCTCAATTCACATAAACCCTTTACCCTATTTTTGTTAATGATTTCAAAATTCTAGCTTTTATTTTGCATTTTGAGTGTTCTTAGGGTTTGCAAGTTTGGGTCATTTGGGATTCCGTGAGTTTAGGGATTTTATGTATTTTTGGTTTATTTTATAGCTGTAACAAGATCTTTTACATAGGTTACTACTTCTGAGGAAGTTGTGGCTTCACTAAGAGGCGTTTGGATTGATGGATTGTTATTAACCCATTTCTCTTAATCATGTATTCCTTCCCCATTTTACTTAGTTGTGCACAATATTGATTTTTAAAAAATGTAAACAGGTAAATTTAGGTTGTATTGAAATTTATAAAGCATTGGAAAGAATGCATGTCTACTCTTGTCACTGGTCAACTTTTAGGTTTGGACATTGGAAGCATTTTGGAATTGACAAACAATTTTTGGTTTCTAGTATGTACTTATTTTGCATATATATAGTGTTTTGGTCTATTTTGTTCTTTTTTACTTGTCCCGTTTGAGACTCAATACCTTGAGAACTTAATTTTTTATCAGAACTGGTTATGCTTTTATTGAATAGGTAGATTTGTTTTTAATTTTTTCATTCTATCAAAAATATAAATGCCAGAAGAGTGTTTTATCATTTTGGGTGGTCACGGCCATTGATCTAGAATAAGCTTGATTAACCTACCATAACCTGATATTTGATCAGGGACGATTACATTTGTAATAGAATAGCTTGATAAGTTTTGAGTTTTTGCTTCTTTTTCTTATTTTGGAAAAACCTGCAGTACCTCCAACAAAACTAAGGGTTAAGATCGTCCTTGGTCACTAAAACACTATCATAATGATAGGGAAACATCCTTGATGAAAAAAGCCTAGAATAGCTCTGAAAACAAAGAACAAATGTAAGGGTCAAACCTTCCATTGTCCATTCAAACCTCAATTCAATGATATAAGAAAAAATCCCTGAGCCATAAAATACCACATTCAAACACCTTGATTGTCCACTAACACTTCAATGCAATGAAAGGGAAACCTCATGCATTGGAAATGGTTACAACATGTTTCAGAGAATAGCTCTGATGTAAGAATGAATATACTTCACTGTTTACTATAACCCTGAATTATTAACATGGAAATCCCATAACCTGGAAAATCTTGCAAAAATTCTTCAAATAAACCAAATATTAAACACCCTAGAAAATGCCAGAATTTTGAAAGAATTGAGTGGAAGTCCCCCCCAAAAAGATGATAGAACACAGCTACCTACAGATGCAAAGCATACTTTAAATATCCCAAGATCAGGAGAAGAGAGGCCAAAATGTTTCCAACAGCTTTAAGATACTGAACAACCACCACACAAGATCCTAAAAACATTCTACAATAGGGCAATTCCTTCAATCCTTCCTAAGGAAAATCATGAGCCTCACTGATGTTGACATCATAATTACAAGTGATTACATCATATACATAGGTCTTGTTTTCATTCTTTTTTCCTCCTTTTGGTTTGGGCATTTTGCAACATGCCAGGATTTGATTCATTTTGTATTCTTCGATTTTCTTGAATTGGTAAGGAATATTTAATCATTAGTGTTGAAATTATAGTTAAAATTTTTGTTCTGGCTGTGGTTGATATTAGAGGGATTCCCTTTGTGTTTTAGGGTCTAAAGGGATTGTGGGTCTTGGAATACAATTGGCATGGGGAAAAATTCCTTTTGCATTTGAGGTCCAGAAGGTTTCTAAGGTGTGGGATTCAGTTTTAACTGGAAAGGTTTTTCTTTTTAGTAATTGAGGTCCAGTGGGTTTTGGGGTTTTGGAGTCCAATTTGCATCGAAAGGGATTCCTTACATGTTTAAGGTGTAGAAATGTTTTGGGTTTTGAAGTCCAAATTGCATTAGGAAGGATTCATTTTGTACTTAAGGTCTAAATGGTGTTTGGGTCTTCAAATCTGATTTGCATTGGGAGTGCTTCCTCCTGTATTTGATTTCCATTGGTCTCAGAGTTTAGTTTGGATCAAGAGGGATCCTTTTTGCATTTTAAATTCATAGGATCTCTTGGCTTTGAATTCCAAGGGATTTAACTATTGGAGTGTAGAATTTGGTGTTCAATTGCAGTCGAAGAAGGTTATTTGGAAATTTTGAGTATCAATTTAGTGGGATATGATAGAGTGCTATGATGAGTTGAATTGTTTGGGTGATTTGGGATTTCTACCATGTGTCAATGAAACAGAAAGGAGAGGGGTAAAAGATGAAATTGTGGCTAAGGATTATGTTAGTGAGGATGAGGTTGATGTTGATGAGCTTGAGAAATCGATGTGGAAGAACCAGATTTAGCTTAGGCACATCAGGGAGTGTCAGAAAACAAGTAATGTGATTGACAATGCAAAGAAAAGGCAATCCCAGGAGCAAGCAAAGAGGAAAAAGATGTCGAGGGCTTAGGATGGTATATTGAAATACATGCTTAAGATGAAGGAGGTTTGAAAGGCTTAGGGGTTTGTGTATTGTAAATTTCAGAGAAAGGAAAGCAAGTGACTAGTGCTTCTGATAATCTTAGGGCCTGGTGCAAGGAGCAGGTGAGGTTTGATAGGAATGCTCATGCTGCAATAGGAAAATATCAACAAGAAAATGTACTGCTAGGGATGAATGAAAGTGATTCAATTGTGGTGTCATTCTCTTCAAGAAATCCAGGATACTACTCTAGGTTCTTTATTGTCTGCTTTGATGCGACATTGTGATCCTCCTTAGTGGAAGTGCCCTTTGGATAAGAGTGTTTCTCCTCCTTGGTGGCCAACTAGGAAGGAGGATTAGTGGCCACATATAGGTTTTCCTAAAGGTCAAGGACCACCAGCTTACAAAAAACCCCATGATATGAAGAAGTCCAAGAAGGTGGGGGTTCTTGTTGTTATCATAAGGCACGTCCCTAGATATTGCTAAAATTTGTAGACTTGTAAGACAATCAAAACGTTTGCAGGATAAGATGACAACGAAAGAGAGTGCAACTTGGATTGCTATTGTCAATCAAGACGAAGCATTATGTTAGGAGCGAAACCCTGATGCTCGCTTTCCAACTGGTATTGTTGGATGTGGAAATTTTGGAATTCTAACTTCTAGCAGTAGCAGTGAGTTGATATCGAAGGTCTTGATGACGTCCCTGATTCAATAAATCTGAATAATCATGTTTGGGAAGATGGGACACAAGACCTAGGTATCTTTAACATGGGTCTTACAGAGAACAACTATTGGTCTATTCCAAATGGACAAAACTCAAAGATAACTAGAAAGAGTAAAATGCACGAAGAGGCTGCAACACAAGGGCAAAAGCTCTATACACGCTCACATGAACATTATACATACAACAAACAGAAGCATGCATTTTTGGACCAAAACTTGAGGATTGTCCATCAATCTAATTCTCATTACAAATAACATGTGCAAGGATCTGGTTTTTAGAGACTGGAACATGAAATTATCAATTCCACATTGTATCAATCTATAGGGAAACCCACTGAAACTCATTCATAAGAGAAGGATCTTTCTCAACCAAGAAGTAGACAGCTAACATCCCAAGAAGACATGGATCTTCTTCCTCTCAATACAAGTAGTTTTATCATGCCAGATAATACTTGGGAGCAAATCAATGAGCTACTTGCTTTGTATGATAGTGACCTGGAACAGAACAAGCAATGCACCAATTTAGGTGCCCAGTTGTACAATGCTAAAGGACAACTTGATATGAGTATAGGACATGCCTTTAAGAAAGAAGGCTTCTTCAAAATTACGCCTGAAGACATCTTTTTCAGTCACAGTGTGGAAGGCAAGGATGTCAGTGACTGCAGTGCAAGTGTGCCTCAGTGTAGTGCGAGTATGCTAAAATCAATGAGAGAGAGTATATTCAGTTATGAAAGCAAGGTATTTGATAACTCCTTCGTGCCTCAATCTCCAGAAAATCACTGGGAACCTGCAGTTTCAAGCTCCTTACATTGATTGTCAGGAATTCTTAGGCCTCAAGTTAAGTAATCAGTCTACATATGAAGATAAAATCTAATATTTGGGGGCATGAACTAAAAATTTTGGGCAATTAAAGATTTTGCCATTCTATTTCTTAACTGACTCTCTACTTTTACGATGGACAGTGTGCCTCGATTTATCTACATGCAGTTTTGTATAGTTGTTTCAGAGAGGAAGGAAGGTCCCCACAAATGCAATTGTGATCTTTTCTTCCATCTACTATTACTTGTTTAGCATAATTATATTGTACATGCTAATCGCTTGATATGATCAGATATTGTCAAGGAGTACAATCTTTTAAAATTTCATTTTGAACATCAAGAACTCTTTCTTTTTGATGTTTTACTATTTCGAGCATTTTTGCTTTCCTAGCAATGGCATAAATTTGTTTTGCCATTCTTTTTAACCAATTGATACATTTAATAGCTAAAATTATCCCTCAAAAGAACCATCTTGCAGTAGAACTAATAATGCAGATACATGAAAATTGCAGTTACATCGTATGCATGATTCTTAATAATTGTAGAAAGTATAAAGAAAAATGGAATACAATTGAAAGGCATACCAAAGTTGTAATTTTCCTTATATCTATTAGTTTTGATAGCATGAAGTTCTCACAATTTATTCTAGACTTTGATCCAGCATCCGCATGGAACAAATGCACTATTTTCAGTCACATAAATTAAAATATATATATCAAGTCATCTTTTAATTATTTAGGCTATGGTCATGTTACTAATTTTTTGTTCACACTAAAATTAGTCTGACCTAAGTGCAGTTGTTCAGGAGGGATAAAAGAAAAAAAAATTATGCATTCAATAAATAGTTGATATCTTGATAGAGCAGAAAAGAGATCTAGTTGACAGGATATCCCATCAGTCTAATCAAGACTGATGAGTCATCATGACAAGAGAATCAGATGACAAAGGTATCAATTGTTCATGAAGTACAATTGTTTTAATAGTGTGTTATCTTTCAGGAGTTATAAGTTAAATTGATTATTTAGTTAATCAGTTTTGAAATAAAGAAAGAAAAATATTTATATTGAACTGTTATTTCATGTCATGTTTTGAACATACATTCAAGTATCTGTTACTTTATCTTATGCATTGATTGAAAAAGAAATACACATCTATCAAGTGCATATGATAAATTAACTGATCGTGTTTAAAAGAGGTGTTCAAATGTGTCCCACACAATCCGTGGGAGTAACTAGACTGAGCAATTGCAGACATGCAAGCTATACATTTGTTTGATAAAAGAAATGAAATAAACACATGATAAAATGAAACATCCATCATTGCCTGAGCAAGAAGGTTGTTTTGTTGATGCCAGTTTTCAGTCTTCAGTCTTTATCTTCAGCTCCCATCATCAGTTGAACCTGCAAAATTTTGGGGACAGCCCTGTTAGCGCTCCAAATGTTTAAAGTTATCATATGCTTTTATCAAACAGATATATCTACTTATCACATCATGCACTGCATATGAGGAATTAGATCAGACATGTGATACAAATCAGAAAAAGCCATGAAGAAGATCAATCAATGCCATTAGGTATATATTTTATGCTAACTTGTTTGTTCACCGTGCATGTATAGGACAAGTAATGTTGCTGATTGGAGGACAAATAAACATGTGGATTAAATGTGGCTCCCACAAGGGTTTGAGCCCAGCATGTTTTCTTTTCATTTGAAAAGGAGTATCAGAAAGAACAGGATGCATCATTCCAAGCTACATTGTGCATCATTTAAACAATTGCAAAAAAGCTATGTCATCATGACATTCATTACAGCTGATTGAAGCAAATTAGATTAACTTAAAATGCATGAATCAAGTTGACAAGTGCATAAATCAAAATTGCAGCCATAGAAGGTATTTCATCTCTTTCATAGCATTATCAGAATACCATTTTCCTGTCATATTTGATGTCATATTTTCAAAACCAGACTTAAGAAATGACAGAGGAGTGAATAGAGATAAGTACAGTCATCAAGTGTAGTCATCAAGTGTAGACATGATCACATATGTTAAGCAGATTCATATTGCATATCAAATAGAAAGAACAAGCTACATGAGCCTTTATTTGCTATGCATATGATGTTCAAAGAAGAGTAAATGACATAACCAAACTGATGTATATCTTCTAGTCATTACCATATGAGTGTTCAAATTACTATCTAGATGATAAAAGAATAACAGAGTAGTGCTTTCAGGGAACAAAACTGCAAATGAGCCACAGGGTACATCAAGAGAGTCATCTGATCACTTGCACAAAATAACAAACAAACCTCATGTTACAATTTTAACAAGTGCAAGTTGATAATGAAGGACAACCTGAGGTCTCAAGTGACAGTCATAGCATTCAAATGTCAAGAGGACATGATATACAGATATAGGCAGATGGATGAAATCTGAAGGTAAAATGTTGTTCAGCAAATATGCAAGGGTTATCATGGAATATGCAAAGATTTGTCATGAAGAGCATAAGAACATATGATATGCAGCCATGAAAGGTGTTCAAAGTAATCATCCAGGTGAGTAACTATACATGACAGATGATAAAAGGCAGACATAGAAGATCTAAATGATTAAGCTGCAGGTATGATCAAATGTCAAAAAGACAGTACCATGTTCAAGACAAGGAAGAATACATGTTACAGTAATACTTCTGACTGATACAAGTTAGGCATTCATTGTTCATGCATTATGGTTTTTGACTGATACAGTGAAGAAAAAGGGAAAAGATACATGATATGCAGTATATGCTACAAGGAGTTCTAAATGACAAAAGAGTGAAATGAAGGTACAGTTTCAAGTTTTGTAAAGATTACATGTTACAGAAACTAATTATATCATGCACAGGTAAAAGACTTCATGTCTTTCTGCTATTTTGTAGTTGTAGTCAAGTGGAATCAATGATACAAAAGAGGAAATGTCTTTTTGCAAGTGACAATCATGAAATAAGAAAATGATCAAAGTTTAAAATGTCCAAGAAAAGTGCAGCTATGTCTAAAGTTGTTATGTTCTAAAAAGAAATATGTAAAGCTTTATACATGCAAGAATGGTATAGGCAGCTAGAAGACAGTCATTATTGCTCAGAAATGTCCAAATAATCATTTGAAGGAGCTACAGAATCAGAAGGACAAGTTTATAGATAATAGAAAGTAATTGCTATGTTAAAATTTGAAACCCTTATTTCAGGTTTTGAAGTCCTGATGTCATATTTCATGCACAGAAGTGAAAGGGAAAATGCATAGAAAAGAGAATAAATGCCATGGCTGTAAAAATAGAGCCCCTTATACAGAAGAAATGCAAACCCTTATCAAAATTTAGAAACCCTAATGACATTTTATGTTTATAGAGAAAAGAAGGGAACATAATGCATTTTCTGCCAAGGCCGTGACGGGAGGAGTTTTTTTGTGCAGTCAAGATAAAAACCCTTATTACAAAATTGAAAACCTTGTCATTTATTTCACACATTGAAGAAAGGAAGATAATATAGCATATCTCTGCCAAGGTTGTGCCTGAAAATGGCAAATATTACACATTTCAAGGTGAAACCCTTGTTACAGGTTAGAAGCCTTTCTTCATGTTTGCAGTGACAAAGCCAAAGAGGGTTCAAGAAGATGCTTAGAAGCATGGCCATGGGTAAAGAAATAGTCTCCTATCAAGCTTTCAAAACAAAACCCTCATTTCATATCAAAACCTTCAAGATGTTTACATCAGAAGATAAAGAAAATGCTACAGAATGCAATTATGGCCACGGCCATGTCATAAAGGATAGAATAAGATGATACCCAGATAACAAAGCTTGAAACCTTCATCTTTTATGCCAAGAAGTTAATAAACAAATTATAGGAAGTCAAATGGTCGTGGCCATACAGAGAAGAGGAACATTCAAGATACCCATATCCATATGAAGGAGGCCGAGACTCTTGTCTCTTAAACATTTAAAGAAAGAAAGATGTTAAGAGAAAAGAAGAGCGAAGAGATTATCTTTCTGATACAGAGAGGAAAGAATGATAATAGTCGTGGTCTCCTGAAGGTATGCTTTTCTTTTACCATTTTCTCACATTTTACAGGGGATTTCACACACAAAGAACAAGAATATGTCAAAGCAATGCTACATAAGGAGTATGAAGTTGTAGAAATGACCGTGGCTGTTAAGGTGAAAGAAGCTACAAGCAAAAATGCAAAAGACCAGTCAAAAGACAAAGATACAACACTTACCAGTTCCTGCCGCCTCATTCCATACTCAGAGGGTGCAAAAAGAGCCATGAAGTTTGACACATAGGCCGTGAGGAAGCCATGAAAATATCAAACCCTAAGTACTCCGAAAGAGTTGCAGAGTAGCCAAAACAAGGAGAGAAATGAAAAATGACTCTAGTTTAGGGTTTCTTCACCCTTTTGTTCGAAGCTTCCATTCTTTTATTTGTTCTTTTGACTTCCAAAAAGAAATCATTTCCTTATCCAAATGCTGTGGGGTCAAAACTTCAAATGATGTAATCCCTAGTGATTATTACAAGGAGTGGCCGATAGGAGGGGTATCTTACACGACAAAGGTGGTCGGTAGTAATAAGGGTAAAGCTTATGCCTTAATGCTCCATGATATTCAATACAAACCTTCTTTCCTTAGAGGTCGACTATGAGATAAGTTAAACAAATCATGTTCAAAATCACATGGTCGACATTGCATGGGTGATAGGTCCTTGCCATCATTTGTTGGAGATAGAACAAGGCTCTCTTCATGCCACAATGCAAATCATGCAGGATGACCGATCAGGGTCAATGAATATAATCCCATGCCTTATAAAATCATTACCAAAAAAGTCAAAGCAAGAGATATATGAATGCAAGGTAAGATAGATAAGCCCATTTTTATGCATGATGGAAATTACATGGAGAAAGGAGTATATTCGTATGTGAGGTGAATGGGGTAAAAATGGAAGAAAAGTGGCAATGGGAGTATGGTGTTTTTTGCATGATGAATAGATAAGGCAAAAGGTTATTATTTTCTCCTTATTGTAATTGGAGTGATAAGGCAGAGTCTTGGTATTTTTTTTTTGTCTTTTGATACAAATATGGAGAGATAACGAACTTTTTTTCCCTAAAGGCATTTTGGCATGCAAGAGGGTATTTTTCTCTCACAAGAAGTTATAAGGATTGTATTAATCTCCAAAGTCCTATTTTTTGCTAAAGTCATGCAAATTAGGCATATGTATTTGGAGTGATAAGGAGTTAGTGTTTTCATGCATGATTTTACAAATACATTAATTCTAAATAAATAATAAAGTAATATTTTCTAATTACTTTATTATTTTTCCACAAATTGTAATGTCAAATTAGAACAAGTTGTAACCAATAATAGAGTAATTGCTCTAATTACTTTATTATTTACTCACAATCAATTTTGCCAAAGCAAATCATGCAAATTGATTAGTTGAGTTAACTAGGCCACCTAGGAGGTTTTTTGCATGATTTAGGGAGTATTTTTTAGGGTTCTTGGTCAACTTTTTGGTCAAGCATATGGAGAGGTCCAAATTAGAGCTATTTTTGCTCGATTTGTGGCAGTTTAAGACCCTATTTTTGAGGATTTTGGAGGTTGCTCATGAGCGATTATTTTTAGAGGCAGTTAGCTGCAAGTTCATATTTTTGCATGCCTCTTAGTGAGAGCAAACCGATATATTGTAAAGCAAAAGTTTGTTTTTGCTAGTTCTTGCCTTTTTGCTCTTATACACTTTGAGAGAAGAAGGTTTTGTAGCTCACCATTTTTTCAGTTTTATAGAGAAATCACAGCAGGTTACAGGTTCAATTCTTCATGTTTTTCATGCAATTTTCCTTTATTCTTTGGAATCAAATAGTTGCATTTCCATTTAATGCAATTGTATGAAGTGATTTGATGAATTTTTAATGTGTTTGATTACCAAAACCTTTAAAACTATTGTCTCACCATTATTTGAAGCATTAAGCATATAATTATTACAGGTCTTAGGTTGTGTTAACGAAAATAATCTTTTGTGTTGTGAGAAATCCTTTTCCTTCATTGAAAGCATGTTTTCAAGCCTTCCTTAGAATCACTTTTGTAATATTTCTGCCAAGATTGGACTGTGTGGGTTAGATTTTTGAGTTGTATTGTGAACCAGATTGCATATTTTTACCCATTTTAGGTGCATCACCAAATTTTACAAGTTTTATTTTCCTTATAGTTTCTTTCTTACCCTTTTCCAAAATAGAAAATCATACATTCCAATAGAATATTTTAAGGAAACCAACCCACAATCTGGAGGTCTAATTTCATTATAGGGCACCCACAACTTGAAATTAGTCCCATGTTACACAGAATTGCAGAACTTTTTTAGTCTTACATACGGGTGCAATTCCCAGTGATAATAGGTCCCTTGGAGGGGCCTAGGTAAAATTTATCAGTGGTGCTGCTAAAAAAATGAGGAGTCTTTTTTAACAACAAGGTCCATTTAGCTAAATTATTTTAGCAATGACTGCTAAAATTTTTAGGAGCTTTTTCCTAGGGTAGTCGTTCCATAATTTTTTATATTTTTCTATGTTTTAAAATCTTTTTGTTTAAGTGTAAATGTGCAATAAATATTTTTGTTTTTATTTAAATGTGCCGCTATTTTTATTTTTATTTAAATGTGCAAATATTTTAAAATAAAAAGAAAATAACATAAGAATAATCAAAGGCCTTCTTCTCTTTCACTTTGATGTATTTTGAGTTTTATTTTTTTGCCTTGGTTAACAATGGATATTTGATGAGTACTTTACATTATGTATGTTTACTTTCATCTATATGATTTTTAGCACTCTTAACATAATATAATTTTATTTTTTTGTTAATTTTTTTGGGCAGTGAAATGTGGGATTGGACTTACTTCTTTTTATTTTTTTAGGGCCCCAAGTTTGTGGGCAAAATGACATGGGGTAAATTTTAATTATGTGGCATTTTGTTGGGTATGTCTTATCAGTACACTAGGAAAGCAAAACATGTCAAATTCAACAACAATTATGAATTAAAGAGTATTCACATTTGATAATCCTTGGAACTGTAGACTATTATTTAATCTGACATTTTGCTTTTTTCTTTGGAAATTGAAATGAAAAACTATTTAGGATGGTTTCATGAGGGAATTTAGTTACAAGGATTTTTGATGATCCTACATTATTTAGGTAATGTGGTTCACTTAATGTCTTGATTGTTTAGAATGTATCTAGGGGATGACTTTGGGAGACCAGTAGATATGCCACTTCTTCTTGGCTAAATGAGAGGTCATAGTTCTCTATTATTAAATCATAATAGGATATCATATTAAATAGTAAGTTATATGAAATAAGATCACATCAAATATTTTATTTTATACAATTATAATTACATGGACATAATTAAAAGAGAAATTATTATTCCAAGTTTAAACATTATTTTAACAACATAATATTTATTTATGTAAATGAACAAATAAATTGAATATTTATTTGATTTTCTTTCAGATACTACATGTAATGACTTTCCCCTAAAAATATAAATATACTATTTAGCAATAGGCCTAAAAATATTTGTGCCTATCGGCCATTTGATAGCACCTTTGGTGCTTTTACTAGTTATGCATTTTTATACATTCAACTATATCTTAATTTTAATTGGACTTATCTCTTGCTTTATCATCAACCCGCATTTTCATGCACCTAATTCTTACTTCAAGATTTTATTTTCCATGTTCTATATCATTCTCCTGATGCTCAAACAGTGTGGAGCTAACCCAAAAACATATTTTAAATTTCAAATTTGTCAATTCTTGGACTTTTCCAGAGACCACTAGGAGCCAACTTGCTACACATTTTATGTGACTAATCATTATGTTTTAATATTTTAATGCATTCATTTGTGCATTTAAATATATCCAAGAATCATCTTAGATCGTTCAAAAATCCTCAACAATTACAAGTAGCATGCATTGGAACATTTGGATTTGGATCATTAAAACAAATTAGAATCTACATCAAAATCATCTAAGACACCTGCATGCTTCAAATGGCTAACTTAGGAGAACATGACCCTTGCAATTCAGAGATTTCCCTAAGGTATTTTTCACTACTACAAGTCCTTACACATTGGCAAATAATAAAGAGGGGCAAAATAACTCACAAATGTACACAATTTGCCATATCAATCATGTGGGTTATAATATGAATCTACGTATCAGGACAATTCTACAAAGCGTGGGGTCAATCACAAAGAGTGTGGATTTGACATGCATAGAATTATGCAACTATTATAGTTCCAAGATGTCAAGTAGATCAAGAACATATATTTTCTACATTGAGATGATCAGATTCTATGCAACATTTGATATTATTCTTCATTGTAATTCCCGAAGCTAAGTGCCCTAATTCCTTCTCATTTCATTTATGTGTTCATTTATTGTAATTTATCAATTCTCAACTAAGTTATTTAAATATACCTTAGGATAATTGTGATTTTTTGTATACATTTATTTAATTTGCCTAAATTTATGTAAAACATATTCTATTCCCTTCCAAATTTGTAAGGGAAAAAATATCTTTTATAAAAATCTATTTAGGCTATTTAAATAATTACAATCAATAAGTACAAATTAACCTAGACTAATCAGAGTTGGGATTTGATAATTGTAATAAATATTCAAAAGTTAAATGTGAGGGATTGGGGTACTTAACTCTAGAAATGATGATGGAATAATGGTGCAGATGTGGTGCTTAATTGATTTGTCACAATCTAGAAGTTTATGTCCTTGAACTAATGATTGTCTCTACTGGCAAGACAAAGCAAATCTAATGATTAACATTAGATCTAGTTGAAAACCTGTAAGGGCATCTAATCTAATCCCGTTAGATAAAAAACTTGAAAGGGTGACCTAATGGAGGCCAGTGTTGAAAACCCACAAGGGTGCCAAAGGTTGGAATCAAGATAATCAATCCCCATATAAGTTGGAGATAGTCAAAGGAACACTAGTGTGATACATTCAAATGACCTGTGATAACTTCAGATGGGCACACCCATGAAGGAACAAGGTTAGGGACACGTCCCTATATGTGGAGAAGCTATAATAGTAATGTACTCATATCGTACATGTAGAAGTAAGTTATAGGAATGGGAGAAGAGAGATATATAAGAGATACATGAGAGATGGAATAGGAGATATTGCATATGTAATGAATGTTGTAAAGCCATGTAATGAAGGGAACATGATAATATATACAAACATATTTGATTAATAGACAAGATGTCGAGTACTCTAATATGTGTATATAAGAGATATGTGTATGAATGCATGTATATTTCTTGTTGCTTCTTCCTATAATTTGTTACATACTTTATCTTTTCCTTATTCATCAAACTATGGTAATCACTATAGCACATAGATAAACTTAAACCACAAGTCTACATTTTCTTGTCAACTTTTGGTCTTGTTGTTGGGACCTTAGTTGTTGGTGATAACGAGAGGACTGAACCCAGGGTGGGAGTTATTATAAGTGAGATTATAAAGGAAAGTGATTAAAGATGTTCATGGAAGAAATTATAGTGTTGTGTGTTAGTGAAAACTAGGTCCTAGCCCTTGGGAGTTTTGGCACCTAAGGGGTGACTATGGAAAGAGGTGGAATCCTGAAAAGATGCAACTACAAAGTCAAATCCAGTCTAGACTATGTAGAAATATATAAAAGGATTAATGTAAAACTAAATCAAAACATAAATGGCAAATGGAGATAGTAAGAGATCAAAAGAAAGAGTTTTTGAGGTTAAGATGCTTATTGAAAAAGGTAAGCGAATAGACCTTACCAAAGAACGGAGACTGAAATAGACTTGGGAAAGAGAGGAGAATTACTACAAGAGGATTGAGAAAGTAAGGGAAGCCTCATTAGAGCACACCAAGAGGGTGGCTATGAATTTAGGAGAAGTTGAAATAAAGGATTTGACAAATAAAATTATACTCACGAATATTGAATAACACAAATAAAGTATAACCCTAATAAGAGGGGCTAAAGGAAATCAGACAAGGATGGTAGAACTATTGAAGGAATATGAAGAATCAATTAAGTTAGATAGGGGGCTCAAAAGTAAGAGTGCTTAGCCAAGGCTTGGAAGTAGTAGTGCTCAACCAAATCATGGATATTGAACTAAAGAGCTAGTTTCTATTCCAAATTAGTCACATTTCAAGGTCACAGTCACAAAAGGGTTTGAGAAATTACTAACCCTAATTTCTCATTGGAAACCTTTGAATTTTAGTGCAAAATATTTGGATGGTGTGGTAAGTAGGAATGTGGGTCTATAGAAGGATAGGATGATAAGAACCTTAAAATTCCAAGAAGGAAATGAAAGTGAAGGAAGTAAGAATTTTAAATGAAAATTTTGAAAACCTCGAATTTAGAAACACTAAAAACATTTGAAGAGGAGTGTAACAATGAAATGGAAGATAACAAATTAAATTTTAATAATGAAAAATTATTAACTAACAAGGAGTTATCAAAAGTTACATTCCCTAGGCTAAAGAGATGCTACGAGGAGATGAACCTCCCAACCAAGAGTCACCCCCATGCCAAGTAAGGTTAGATGAGTGTTATATATTGAACCATTCTGAAAGGAGGAAAAGGAATTAAGAAGTAAATTTGTGAGGTGTGTGAAGAAATCTTAGGTGAGGATTTTTTTTAAATTAAACTACCCAAGGATAAGGGTAGAGTAATGAAACTGGCAAAGCAATAGGGGATGCCAAGAGTGTTAAAAGTTAAAATTTTGAAGATGAATGATTTACAAAGGTGATTGTATGATAATTGATATGAGTTTATAATAGTGTGGATGAGATATCGAAGTCTTTGTACTTCTTAGTTTTCAGATTATATTGAGATTTCTTGCCTTTAATGCTTTTTGGTTAAAAGTGCACCACCTTTTCTGCTTTATGGTGAAAAGAATACATTGTTTCTATTCTTTGTATATCATTTGAAGGTAGCTGTGCCTTGTAAAATAAGCAGAGAATTATTACAAAATATCATTTGCAATTGATTCAACTGTTGGTCCAGTTGTCACTTGTTTGGGCAAGAGAACATAGAGTTAGGTGACAAAATCTGTACACCAATAGGTTGATAGGTAGATAGATGATTGGTAGGATAAGAAAATGGATGTGGTTGTTGGATAAATGAATTAGTTGATAGGTAGATGGATTGGTTGATAAATAGATGGTGGTTTAGATTAAGAAAATTTAGGTCCAAAGGATAAATGATTGGCCAAAAGATGGATGGGAACTCACAAGTCCAAATTCAAGGTGATGGGAATAACAAGGATGAAAAAGATAATCTTTGATGGCAGGATGACAATATGGATGGGCTAGACTAGAAAATATGTCTATTTCAGGTCACTGTTTGAGCCTACAATCAAATCTACAAGCTAGAAATTTGGATGTTGATAGCTAAGAATGAGTTCCTACCAGGGCATTGAGTTACAAACAAGGGCACGCTGATAGAGAGCGTAGGCACACTGACTAACAACATAGATGCAGCAATAGAGATCAAAGGCACAAAACTACAGTCACAAGCGCATTTCCATTCTATTTCAATGTTTTGAGAGAAGTTTTTTAGAATTTGGCAAGAGAATAACAAGAACAAAAACACAATGGTTGACCGTGACTTATCAAGGTGACTAGTGCAAATTGCTTTGTGGATACAAATAGCTTATACTGGTATAGCACAAAGAAGACATGCCAAACACATTAACAAACCTATAATTATTCAAGTAGATGTGTCAAATCTTGTGGACTCACAAAGCTAACTTTCGTCCCCACTAATTAGATAATGGTGACATCCATCCCCTTAATACCATTTACCATGCAATTGGATGGTTAGGGGATGTATGGTCATGGACCACCATACAACCCTTACCTTGAAGGATAAACCTTGACCAAAGTAAGCTCTATCTCAACACACATAGGTACATGTGAGCACTTATTCTTCTATTGCAGGGATGCACCACAAGATATGATGGCTGAAAGGTCTTATCTAGGCTTGTACAAGCTTCTATGGGAGTCCTCGAAATACACAAGGTAAGGTGAGGCCCAAGTCTGTGAACACTAGTCCGTTGAAGGGATGAAACATAAGTGCAAGAGAATGTCACTTCACCTTGTGTCCTAAATTACCAAGGGCTCCAAGGTTGTCCCAATGACTACGTGACTAGATTGAGGTACAACTTTCATTCTCCCTCCTTTGATATGCCCCACCAGAATACGTGGTTGATTTCACCCCTTTAGAGTGGGTGTGTCTCTAAAGGCAAGCCTCTTAGGGGAAAGACTATACTTGGTGTTTTTTATCCCCAAGATCGCATGAAGCGTGAGGGGAGAGAATACACACAAACAAGCAAATCTTGGGATAACAAAAAGAAAAAAAAAATGTGAGGTTTTTGATCTCCAAGATCAAATGAAGTGCAAGGAGAGAGCATACACCTTCACACAACTTCAAAAACATGATAAACAATTGTTCATTAACCCACTAATTTACTTTAGTGCCTAATTTAGTGGAAAAACAAAGTCTTCTACCAACGAAACTGCAAGAAATAGATTAGTAGTTTCATATTTGATCTTTGACAAGCATGAACAAGCTGTACAAATGTGTTAGTGCCACCCCCAACCCAAAATGCTAGCTAAAAAATGATAATTAGATAAAAGTGCAGAATTACAACAAAGGGCACGAAAATAGAGATAATAGAAATAAAAAAACTACACTGTTATACCTAATTTACATGTTTGATAGTGGCATGCAGATAGGAGGCAAAGGTGCGCTAGAAATGGATGAAGGTGCGGTACTACAGAAACACAGGGGTGGTTTTGCAAAGCAAAAGTGCGGTGATGTGAAGTGTAGGCATGGTGATGTGAAACATAGGCGCGAAGTTGTTATCGTGATGTCAAATCTGCCAAAAAATAGATAATCAAGACTGACAGAAAGTAGAAAACATATGATAGAGATATATTAACAAATTCCCAATTGTTAGAAAATGATAAACCAACTTGCATCCAAATCAACAAAACATAGGTGTGCTTTTGTAGAACAAGGGCACGGATTTAGGGATAGTTAACAAAACTTGCAAGAAAAATATGAAAAAACCATGCAAAATTGATAATTAGATGATCAATAGATCAAATCTAAGGGTCAGATACACAAATAAATCAAGATCTTGTAGAAAAATCAAAATAAGATAGTTGTTATGGATTTGCAAAGAAAAAACGTTAGTAACAGTCAAGGGCGTGTCGACAACCAATGCAGGCACGATGATTTCAGGTGCAAGTGTGCCACTTGTAGACATAGGTACACCGATCGGGAACACAGACATGCTGTGATAGTAAGAGGTGCAGATCTGTAACCTGCAACAAAAAAGATGGAATTTCTTTTGAAAAAATCTTAGTATAGGGATGTGGGTCCCACTGGGCGTGCCAAAAATGTGGATGAGAAAATGACAAAAGGTAAATAATGGAAGATAATGCAATATAACTCAATACCTTCACCTTCAATCAACCCTTCACACTTGATAGAACGAAGTAGAGTGCACCCTAGCTCTACTAGCTTTGTTCTTTTGATATAATATGCATGTGGATTGCTCACAAAACTAACATAACCTAGGTATGGCAAAGGCAATAATGAAGGAAAATGATAATAATAATGATATGGAATTCAATAACATGTACTTGCATATGGCTCATGTGTTGTGATAATGATGTGAGAGACTCAATTTATAGGGTGTTGAGTGATAGGATGGATGGCTAGGATTAAGAGATGAAATGGATGGCTAATATTAGATGAGAGAATTATAGGACATGGATAAGGATTTTCTAGAGCATTATTTTATGTTAGAATGAAAGGTGGTGTTAGAACTATGTCGAAAATGATAGTGAACAAATGGTCTTTTTTAGGTGTCTACAATATTTATGGGCTTGCAGGAACTAAAAACTAAACAAGGATTTTGAACTATGTTCCAATGTAAAAGGATACTTCATTACCATCTTTACTATTAAATTTGATCACAAAGTAGTTTTTGGAGGAGACCCTTATTTTTGTCAGAATTCAAGACTTTTCATGAAGCATTGGCATGTAGGTTTCAAAACCTTAGAAGAGATGCCCTCGATAACACACTATTGGATCCACATGTGTGCTCTCCCATAAGAGTTTGGGTCCCAACTAGTTTTTTAAACTATTGCTAGATTTCTAGGATCAATAATTGATATTTATGGCCCCTTCCATGGGAAAGCTCTCTCAGTCTATGTATTATTTTTTGTTGAATTGGACCTCTCAGTGCCTCTTCTAAAAAGTGTTATTCTTAAAGTTGGGGAAGTGGAGCATATTCAAGCTCTGGATTATAAAAAGTTTACTATTTTGATGTTGTGGATGCTATGAAGATGGTCATTTGATCTATGAATGTCTTGCTCTTCAAGATATAATACAATTTATAAAACCCCAAGAAGATAAGGAGAAAGATTGTGAGGGGTTCATCAAACCCAAAAAATATACTATCAGGAATAAGCCCTAGAATAAAGAGAAAATGAGAAAGGGGGATCATGAAAGATTCCCACAAAATGGTATAGAGTTTAAAATTGTTTCATTAAGAATTATAGTGATTATTTGGAGGATCAATTAAAACCTATGAATTTAAAAGCGATTTGGAAAGGCTAGTAGAGGACTCTAAAATAGATTTGGACTAGTCAAGAAAAAAGACCAAAGACTCAATATTTAGTCAATAGAAAAGAACTTGAGAAGATTGAAGCTCACGTAACCATCAAGAGGATTCAAGTTTAGAACTAGAATGAATGGGGAAAGGCATACTACATAGAAAGTCTGGGAAAATAAAGGAGATTTTGGCTTTGTTAAGGTTGGAAGACCAAACAAGTATGCTATTTTACAATTGGTAGCTCTGGCTAACAACAATAGTGACTCAATATCAACTAGATAATGGCTTGGGGAGCACAAATAAACCTAAGTTCTCTCAATGAAGGTATTCTCATGGAATATTAGGGGATTAAACTTCCTTTGTAAGAGAAAGCTTATGTGGAGCTTCTTAGAGAAACATAATCTAGATATTTTCTTGATTCAAGAAACTAGAATTAGCTCACATCAAATCATTACTTCTTTATCACTCTTTCAAGGTAAATGAGGTCTCATTCTTAGGAAAGATGAAGGCACTAGGAGAGGTATGAATATCATTTAGAATTGGTAAGAAATCAATCTTTAGGAAACCTCTTTGACTAATTGGTGGATTGTTACTTTAGCTAGAACTTTACATTCTTATATATCATTCTCCTTGGTTAATGTGTATGGACCTCAATCTATTTAGGATAGAGCTATATGCCAAAACCATATCAAAGATTTTCTAAGAATGGATGAAGAGGCCAAGTGGATTATTGTTTGGGATTTCAATGCTAGTCTAGACTCCTCAAAAAAGATTGGTGGGTCTCCCTACCCCCAGAGAAGGAAGGCCTATCCACCCTTCTCAAAGATTACAACCTATGGGATATTTAACCATCCAAGGGATGGTTTATGTTGAAAAATAGGAGAAAAGGGAAATATCATATCCTTGCTCAATTGGATAGATTTTTAGCCTCCACTTCATGGTCGGATAATAAATTTCACTGCTTCTTGAAAGTTTTGATGGAAGGAGGATCAAATCACTAGCTTATCTCCCTTATTATTTATGTGGATAAGTTTCCTCTGATTAGTTCCATTTAGATGGAAAATATGTGGCTAACTCATCTTAATTTTGATGAAATAGTTATCTCCTTTTGGAGAAATCAAATGATTTTTATGGGATGAAAATGTCCATGTTTGGTAAAAATTTGAAATCTCTCAAAGGTAGAATGAAGGAGTGGAACCATAAAGTCTTCAATTATTTTTAAGGTAAAGGCCATCCTAGGAAATAGAAGGGTATAAATTTAAGAATAAATTGTAAATATTCTATGGTTAGACTCACTCAGTCATAAAGAGTGGGATGTCTCATCTAAACTTGATGAAATCTACCAAAGGGAAGAAATACATTGGACGCAGAAGTCTCAAATTAAATGGCTATAGAAGGGTGATAGAAATACAAAAAAGAATCATACTATTTGTAAACTTAGAAGATAGAAGAATTTCACCTCCAAGCTCCAATTGAAAGATGGTAGTACTTTCAACGATCCCCAATCACTTAGAGCCTCTTTGGTCTCCTTTTAGGAAATGAATCTTACAAAAGATGGAGATGGGTATCTTGACAAGTAGGAATTATTTTATAATCATATTCCTTAATTGATAAATAATATGGGGATTATAAAGCCTAAAGAGGTCAAGTCTTCTCTTTTTGATATTGTAGGAGCTAATACCCTTAGAATAGATGGTTTTCCTACTCTGTTCTTCTAACACTTTTGAGACTTTATTGGAGAGAAACTAATTGATCTTATGAGGGAGTCTCAGGTGTCCAAATCCATTATTAAGTCCATCAATTCCACCTTCATTACTCTTATCCCTAAGAGAAAGAAAGCCAATAAGATTGAAGACTTTCTCCAATTGTTTTATGCAATACTATTTATAAAATTATCTCTAAGGTCATCTACAATAGACTAAAATGTATTCTCTTGGAGGAATAGGGAGGTTTTGTGAAATTTAATCAAATCATTGATGGTATATTCATTGCTCACGAGTTGATTCATTCCTTATAGATCAACAATAGAAAAGGCATTCTTATCAAGTTAGATGTCTTGAAGGCTTATAATAGAGTCAACTGGGGTTACTTGGATTATATTTTGGAGGAATTTGGATTTATCTAGGATTTGAGAACTTAGGTTAAGATTTGTTATTCTTCAACAAGCTTCTCAATGTTGGTCAATGACTCTATTAAAGGAGATTCCTTTTCTCCATTTTTATTTATTATTATGGTGGAATCTTTAGGTAGGTGGATTGATTATCTCAAGGAAAAAGGATTTCTAAATGGTTTGTAGGCCTCCTTAGTGGGAGAAGAATTTGCTCATCATTAATTTATCGATGACACAATGCTATTTGTTTCCCTGATATCTATCTTGGATTTCCTTTGTTTGGAGGTCGAAAGAAGAAGCATCTTTAAAATCCAATTTTGGATAGGCTTAATCAAATCCTAGAAAATTGGAAGGAAAGATGGCTATTTACTATAGGGAAGGGTAATGCTTCTAAAATTTGTTTTCCAGCTAATCCCAATTTAAAGGTTGTCCCTTTTGTTAGCTCCCAAAAACATTATCTCTATTATTAACACCATGAGGAATTTTCTTTGGAGAGGTAGATGAGATAATTTTAAATATCCCCTAGTTGTGGAAGGAGGTATGTAAATCTAAGAATGTTGGTGGTTTATGTATCAAGGATACCTTTACTTTTAACCAAGCTTTGTTAGCAAAACTTGTCTAGTGGTTTATTTCTAACAAAGAGACTTCGTGGATTTCCATCTTGAAATAAAAATACTTGGTTGGGGACAATATGTTTCTCTTTATTAAGAATAATATTCATCCTAGAGGATCATCCATATGGGAGGGGATGAAGGAGGTAAAAAAAGTGATAGACAATTACAACTTCTCTAACATTCAAAATAGTAGAACTACTTATTTTTGGGAATATAGTTAGATTGTTGAAAAGTCACTTAAGGATTATCCATATCTTCACTCCTTAATGACCCTCCTCAAGAAAACCTAGGGTGACAAGGTAAATGATTACTGGGAGGAGGTGGTGGAACCACATAGTATCTTTATGAGATAGAAACCCCTTCCCTCATTGGAATATGCTTTGGAAAACTTAGGAAAGGAACTCACTAGCATCATAAATAATATCAAGCCAATCTAGAATTGAGTGGCTGATGGAGTAGGATGGCATATGGAGGAATCTAGATTTTACTTGGTCAAAGAGGAATATAATAAGTTCCTACAAAATAGTCAGTATTCAAGTTTCAATTGGAAGAAGATTTAGATGTCTAACTCCTAACCAAAAGTTAATTTATTTTTTGGATTGCTTGCCACTCCAAGATGCTTACTTGAGATCCATTACAAAAAATGTTTCTATGGCCCTAGTCAACGTTCTCTTTTTCTACAACATGAGGAAGAAGGGCTCACCTTACCATTCGTTAAGACTTTGTGAAGGATATTTGGAATAGAACCCTTGACAATTTTAATATGAAATGGACCTTTTTGTGTTCCCTTAAAAGAGTCATTGAAGCTTGGAAAAGTCTTATAAAGCTAAGCTATCTTCAAATTCTATCGGATATGCTTCCAAGTTTTATCATTTGGAGAGTTTGGTTAGAAAGAAACAATATAATTTTTAATAATGTGATTAAATCCAAGGATCAAATATGGAGGGAGATAAGAGAAGCTTTGATTAACAATATAAATCTCTCGAAGCTTTCTAAATCTAAACAATTAAATCTTATGGAAGTGGATATTCTAAGAAATTGGCCCGAGGTTGTAAAATAGGTGGACATTTCTCCTCTCAAAGTTTGGGACCATAAACCCAAGGTGCATTGGTGTTTAACCCCAACTAATTGGTTTAAAATGAACTTTGATAAGGTTTCCAAAAATAACCTAGGTATCATAGGGGTGGGTGCCTTAATTCAAAATTCTATTGGAGACATGATTGTGGTGGACACTTTGTATATAGGCTTTAATTAGTTGATAGGCTATATTGTTGTTAGCCTTTGGTCAGAGAAGTGTCTCATGCTAGAAAACTGCCTGTCTGAAAACCATTCTTATGTCATCAAATTTTGATTTTTCATGTTAGCATATCTTTTCCAATCTATTGAGTATAGTATTGTTGTTTTGATTTGATTTTTTATGTCAACACATCTGTAGGAATCTATCGATTTGATTTTGTTAGATCAACTGCATTGCCTATTTAGGTGATTGAACCCATTGAGGTCAACAAGATGTGGTTGTTGGTGTGGGAGTGGAGTGGAGCATTTTTGTGGTTTTTTGGTAGTCCACTATGGTCACAAATGCATTCCTTGCTTAGGTGGAGGTGGAAGCATCAATGCTAATGCCTAAAAAGGGAAAGAAGGTGTGCTCAAGGTCTGATTCCCTTCTATAACTCTTGTGCTCACATTAAGTTCTTCTATTGCTTTCATGACCAAATATGATTGCCTCAAAAGGAGTTGAATTTGAATTTGCAAGTGAGATAGCCAAGTAGTTGTCTAACACAAGATAGCTGCTATGGCTGGTGTTACATATTAGATGATATTGATTATCAGTGGTAGTGGCCATTTCTACTTTCAATTTAGGACAATTAAAGTCATCAATCCAAGACACCTTCCACAACCCTCTACCAATGATAGCCCTTTCCATCTTCCAAGAGTTTCCTTGTCTTTCCCATTCCAAAGGCATGCCCATTCCACTAGGCATCCCTGTACACACTTTACTCCCACAATTCCTTTAAAATTTCCCCATACAATAACCCTTTCCCTTCCTTTTCTCTTTTCCCTAACATTCACAAAGTGCTTCCAACCTAGCCACCTTCTCTCTTGTACAACCAAAACCAATACGATTGACTGCACACACGGGTCTCTAGTTTATTTCTCTGCTCAATACACCATTAGACAAGCCCTGAGAATGAATGAGATTGTAATTCCCTTCCCAAATTAAACTATTAAAAATAATCATATTTAAGGAATTAAATAGTAACATAAAGAAATTAAAGAAAAACTACTCTCTTTTTAAAATTTTCTTAATATTGAGGATAAAATAACAATGAAGTAGTCTTTCTCACAATCAACTGAACATAAATTACACCATAAGTTAGATAATTCTAATTCTAATTAAGATATTTCAAGAGAACATAATGAAGTAATAACTATTAATAGATTTTTTTTTTGCTTAAAAATATAACTTTAATATCTAATCATAATAATGTTATCGACGTAAAATAACATATATACAAGCTTAACCATTACCATTTTCTATTTGAACTACTGCATAATAATATTGGCATTGTTTATATACAAATATACATAATTATCGACCATACACAAGTAAATATATATGCAAATATACATTATCGACTCCATTATTGTTGTTGTATCACATAATAGAACTCTTATCGACAATGGTTACATCTCATTTTTTTGATATACCAATTCTATATGCAAATTTCAATTGTATAAATCTATATATAAACAAGTGTGTGTGTGTGTATATATATATATATACTGTCGAATTAGAATGACAGAGTTATAAAATATTCATTGAATATAATGAAATGTAACTATTTTCAAATGTAACGAATTACAGTTATGAAGCAAAGATAAACCGTAATGATAACAATGATATGGCACGGGACTATGGCGTCCATAGGCCGACCACAACCAGCCACATTCGGCCTTGTGGGAGCTGTGGCTCCCATGGCACCCATGCCGCTGTGGGTGGTCGTGGTAGTCATGGCTGCCCAAGCGTCGAACACACATAAAAACTTCATATAATCTTCTTTAAGATTATTGTAAATGCATCTATACACTTCTATTCTCTACAATGCAGAGTTTGCATTTCAATCGATTAAGAGTTATATCTATCTACAAAGATTACAATATCAAATGATATCTATATGAAATTCAATAGAATCAAATCTCAAACAAAAATTATATTTATTCAGATTGATAACAGCTAAAAAAACTATTATCTAAATACTTGCAAATCTAAATACAATTGATATACATTTCTTAGATTTATAGGATACAATGCCAAATCTGTATAACCATCTTTCAAATTCTTACATGAAATAAAATGAGAAGTTCACTGTAAACTAAAATCTGAGCGCTGTAAATTTCCTTTGCTCACAGTCAAAGAACCCTTTCTTTCACCTGTAACTTGAATTATTCAAGCATTCATTGTAGATCAGTGATGTAGATAAAAAAATAAAACAAGAGATATCATATATATACACTTTTTCCTTCATAGTAAACAATAACTAGAACTTTTTCTAAAAATTTGAATGCAACAAAATAGAGCAACCTAGTCCTGCTCTCCTCCCATCCATAGGACTGATGAATCAAGTCCACCCCAAGTGGGAAATAAAATCCAATGCTTAATACAATTAACAAAGAAAACAAAATCAGAAAGCTTGATACTATGGACTCACACACAATGAATCCATACACAAAATTCTTGTAAAGGGGAAGAAGGGGGATTCCCTTCCCTCTTGGGGCACAAATAGCTTCCTTCTTCATACAAATTCACACTTCCGCACACAATCACCTCCCTTCATCACAAATCAACCATACATCCTTCCAACACCCATACACATCTCCACCATATCCCATCAACACACTCTCCCATTCTCCACTTCTCCCAACACAAATCAATCCACAACTTCTTCACATACATCAAAAATCCCCAAGAGAGGCTCCACACCCTCCTTAACCCCACACGAGGGAAGCTTTCATCTGACTCGGAGGTCAATTCCCTTTGCACACCCAAACCCCACTGACACTCAAAAAAGACTCCACAAACAGATTTTTACATCTTTTACGACTCTTTGACTCAAACAATTCACAAATTTAACAAAAACACTAACATACCAAAGAAAACCAAACATACCTTGGCTGTCCAAGTTAGGATCAACCCAATCATTCATTCCAAACAGAAGGAAAACCTTTTTCCAACCAACATTCTATGATCACCAATACATTTCAGCCATCATCCTCTTTAATCACCACCAAAAATCCATCCAAAAGATGAAAAACAAGAAAGATAACCTTCAACAAGAAAAGCTACAACACTCTAAATTTCTCCGGCTGAGAAAATGATTCACATTTCCTCTTTAAAATAAAATCCTTTTTGCAACTCTTCAAATTTCCCCTCCAAATAAAATTAATTTAAAACAACAATTTAAAAGAAAAGATTTCTTTTTAATTCAATAAAGCATAATATAAAACCACAAACTTTTCAACATAAACCCCCCTTAACAAAGTTATAAGAAATAAATAAATAAATAATAAACAACATTTGAGCATTTGATTTTGTCTCCGATTCTTAAGGAACCTGGGCTGCTCCACCTGCAAAATCTCATTGAAACATCAATACATCTTGAAATCTCATAGCCGAAGCAATTAAATATTTAACATTAACATTTCTAACATCAATTAATTACAAGATCTAAAATATCAAATAATAATATTTAGTTTGCGAAACTTAAACATATAACCATTAATATTCTATAATCAATTATTTTATTAAATAAACACATTATTTCATTATAAACAAATAAATGTCTAAACATGCATATAAAACATTTATATCCATAATCAAAATAATAATACCCATAATCCAAAATCTCAACATCAACCATGTCCAATTCACACACACACCAAAATATAGAATCAAGTCAAAATAACTAGAATAATACTAGCTAGGCCTCACAGAGACCCCATTTGTATGGAAGGTTTTTGAATACCCACAATTTTGAAGCGATATTAGACCTCAATTTTTTCATCCCATAAATGTCAAATACTAACACAACACTTGTGGGAAGGGAGTGATTAAGTGGCAATCCTTCCTTTGTGTTGAACCATACATCATTTGCATACTCATTGTCATTCCTTAGTTTGATGGATGCCATAAAGAGCCCTGCAACATCCCCTATCTAAGGTAAAATGGTGATTGGGTGAATGGCTTCAATTCCCCCTTGAGCTACACCTTGTTGGCAGATTTGTGGCTTGTGGATGCTCTAGAGGGTTTTGACCTGGCGCAACTACTAAGTAGGAGTCTGCCCCTCCTCCTCATGATGCAGTTTCCTCAAATATAATTATATGGATATTTTAAAAGATGTCAACACCTCTCTTAAGTCATTTCTCAATGCTCTATATGGTAATCATAAAAAAATAAATTTAGAGTGACATTCGTAGAGGTAATGTTTGGATAATTTTGAAAAGTGTGATTTTTTAGATCTTTTTCCTTCTACTATGGATTTGCATGGGAAATGAAGTAAATCTCAAATCTAGAAGGTAAGGGTCATTGCTAAGAAAGAAAATTAAGTTACAAATTTATTTTTTGATCAAGAGGTGAGTTGGATGGAAAAAAATTGAAGTGGAATGTTTGAATTGGGAGATTTAATGTTTTTGGCCCCACTTCGATAGTTTACATAAATGGATAATCTAATTTGAGAGAGCAGAGTAAATTGGGAAATATCTTGGGTTCATTTATTTGTACCTAACTCACATCATGGCATCCATCCTCTACTTTTCCATCTTTGTAATGCACAACTCATTGTATTATGTAGAGTATTCCATTTCCTTTTGTTTTGGTAGGAATTATTTGACCCTTGTTTGGATGTGATAGCCTGCTTAGCTCAGTAGCTAAACTCGACTCATCATGTACAACCAAATTCATCATTCATTGCCCTAAGGGTTTGTGCACTCTGAGAACATTGTAAAACACTATTTTTCCTATTGAACGGAAGGCAAGCTGCATTCTATTCTTACCTATTCATAGATTTTGGAATTCATTTTTCCTCTCTCTAAATAATTTTTCTTTTCATATTTTAATATTCATAGTATTTGTGTGATGTTTTAATACTATAATTTTTGTTTTTATCCATAGATAATATCAAAAAATGGGAGGTAATTTAGGCTAGCTCACATGTCAAGAGCTCACCATTGGGCTTTGTTCATGTATTCAGGGATGCGTATATTTCAAGCTTTTTATATATTTTACATGTAAACGTTGCTGACAAGTTGATCCCTTTTTTTAAGCTATCTAGCCTTACCAACTTGAGAATTAGGGGTGGCTTCTCATAAAAACATTAGTCATAATTTGGCATATTCTATCCATTTTGAATGTTTAGATTGATTTTCCATGCAAAAACTATTAATATTTAAACATTTTAGATTGTCCCTATCACTTTGTTAAATTGGTTTTCCATCTATTTGAAACTTTAGGTCTTCTTTCAATGCATAAATATCTATTTCAAACTTTGGGTTTTCTTTCAATGAATAAATGGGTAACAACAAGATCTACCCTAATAGTTCTTTAGTTCGATTTCCATATATTTGAAAATATGGTTCTAAATTTTTTGTTATTCTATTGAACTAGCCCTGATCTATTTAATTATTTTTTCTGACTCCTAGTATTCTGCTAAATTGGCTTTGGACACCTTTTCATCTTTTATTTATGCAAGAATAGTATTATGCTAAACGGACTTTCTACCTTTTGGTTTTTTATTTATGTAAGAATGGGTAAAACTGGGTCTACTACTTCGATCATTCTTCTAGGATGGAATTGATCTATTTGAAAATTAGTATCTATTTTCTAACACAAAAATTAATAATAATTATTAGGCGCAGACATCAATCTACCAAACTAGATCTCAATTATTCAATCATTTAGCCAACTCTATGACTCTTCTACTTATGCAAGAATGGGTAACAAATATGTCTACTATAATCATTACTTTATTTTGGTTTAAATCTATTTGAAAGCTACCATCTCTTGTAATGATTTTAAGATTCTATAGTTTTATAAATTATCATGGAGGGTTTTTGGGTGAAAATGTTTATGAAGAGATAAGAAATATTTGGTCCAATCCTACCAATCTGATAAGTTATCTTTGATCTTTTTTGTAATTTATCATACAACCATCATCCTCCTAAATATGATTTCAACTATTTCAAAACTTTGAGTTTTCTTTTCATGCCAAAATGTGTATACTCTAGTCATTCCTATAGCTTGGCTTCAGTCTATTTGAGGGACCTATTTTACCAAATTTGAGAGTTTTATGCTCAATTCCATTGATTCATTTGAAAATTTAGAACAATTTCCATGCAATAAATTTAGCACACTTAAAGAAATGGGATTCATTCTTTTCTATTCACTTTATCCATTAATGAAATTGCAAGTAATGTTTTATATGTTGTACATTTAATGTGTTTCTTGTTTAATTTTTCTATTCTAGCAGATATGGCATATTTTCATTAGATTAAGCAAGTTTATATCTAATTACTAGCATACCAATTTCAATCTTAAATTTAAAGTAATGATTGAGCCATTTACTTGGCTTTTTAAGTGGGCCTACATGGAGGGCGTGTTGCTTATGTGATATATTTTGAAGGCTTTGCTAATTTGTCTTTGGATGGAAAGGGTATGGCCATACAATCATTTTAATGTTTTAGTTTATTTCATGAAAAGAGACCACATTTCATTATTGTACAAGTTTGGAAACTATTGTTTATTTGGACGACTTTTCTTGAAATAAGGATGAAAACTCACTATTCATCCTATAAAAAAGATAAAGTGAAGACCTACATGCTACAAATGTATCTAACAAAGTGTGTTGTAATAGAGATTTTGGGATTTGCCTGTGTTGTGTTTTTAATGGCCAAGTGATAGTTGTGGCTTTTTTCTAAATAATTAATTGTTATTCATATAAACAATTTAAATAATCTAATAAAATGGATGTGATCCCTCAAATTTTCTCTTCAAAATGATACTAGATTTGAACCTTCTTGGATGTTGTAATGGTAAAATTTGTATACTTATGTTATTTGTATTTATTTTTGTGTTTATTAAAAGCGAATGTCTTCATACATGAATATTTTGATAAGTGACTTAATTTTGTGCAAATTTGACCTTAATTTTTTGTCATGTTGTCAATATTTTATTCTATGCACAAATCAAATTATACTCTCTAACATATTAACTGACATATAGTTTTCTATCGCTGTACCCATTGCACCTCCTTCCGGTGCAAGTGCTAATTCTAATAATATGGCTGAGGTGGAGGGTCTTTTAATGGGACTCAAAATGACAGTCCAACTTGGCATTAGGAATCTCATTAAGGAAGGTGATTCCTCCTTCATTGTTGGAGGATTACACTATGGAAAAATCACTCAATTGAGATTACAAAGTTATATTAGAGGGGCAAAAAGATTCTAAAAAAGTTCTCCAACTGGTGTATCATGCATACTCTTTAGGAAAGGAATAAAGTGGCTGACTAGTTGGTTAATCATAGTCTCTAAGATAGCTTTCATTCCCTCTTGGTTATCTGTAATAAAGAAATGGGAGAAAAAGGCCTTGATCCTCTTATGTAAATTATTAATGAAGATGTTGAAAGTGATAATATTGTTAAAAAAACTTCCCAAAATGTCTTGGCTTCCTAAGAGGTGTTTGGGGGGATTTTTCCTAGTATTCATTCCTTTTTATGTTCAAATCTTGTTAAGACTTTTTCTTGGTCACCTAGCTATTTCCTTCTTCCTATTGGATTCTTATCCATTGGCTTTTTCCACTTGAGTTTTTATTGGGGGACACTCCTCTCTTATTCGTGGTCTTTCTTCATCTTTTTTCTTATCCTTCTTTTTCTATTATTTCTTGGTAGTTTGATTTCGTTATAGTTTCCTTGTTGGGGAAGGCATGGTGGTTCTTCTTTCATTGTGCTAAACCTTTGTTATTGTTTCATTCCTTCCCTTCGGTCCTGACTCGCACCAACTTTCCCCCTTCTTTTTGTTGTTTCTTCCTTTTGGATTGGATCTTATTGTAGTTTATTAGTCTTTTTGCCTCTACGTACTTGTTTTCTAGTGATTTTTCCTTTCTAGTTGTAGTTATTTGGATGTGTGATGGGTTTATATGGTCCTTTTTGTTGGAAATGGTAGAGCATTTACATTTTGCACAAAAATAAGCACAAAATATAATAATATTGAATTCAGGATACAAATGATTCATCATAATATGGCTTTTATAAAGCCTTCTCAATAAATAAATTCTTGAACCACCCTATGGGAATAACTCCCAAATAACTACTAATAACTAATTATTAACTTAAGTCACTAAAGTGACTTTATTATAAATGTAAACCTTAATATTTCTAACACCCCCTTTAAGGTTTAAATTACACACAACAAAACATGCTGATTGCATGAAACAAATACATATTCTTGAGAAGCTTTTCTTTAAGAAAACAATTCCTAGACCAAGTAGAACTCCATCAAGCTACCTCATAACCCTTGTAAAGGTGTAGCTCCTAAGCTGAATTCTTTAGTTCCCAGATTACCGCCTCCCCAAACTCTCAAATCACAGATCTCCTAAATTATTGGATAACAATCCATGCCAAGCTACATCCACAGTGCTCCATAAAGTTGTCTCATGACTCTCATAAGGGTATAATTCCCAAGATCCACAACTCCCAAACTATCTAGGAAACAATCCATATTGAGTTTATATTATATTTTTTTCCTATCTTCAAAAATAAACTTCATAATAAATGATTTCTTTAGTATTGTCAACATCAGACAAGGAGGTGGAGAGTGTCAGAGAGGATGATTATAACTAGAAGCTAGTGCAGGAACTTGATGAGGTTAAGTCCCAGCTCTTAGCTATGGAAAGTAAATTCAAGGTGTTGGTGATAGTTTGCTTGAAGGTCATCCACAGGGTAGCCACTACTTTTTTTATTCTGTAGGAAGATCATATTGCTGGTAATGATGTGAAGAACGAGAACAAGGAGGAGCTGATCAAGTTTCTTAAAGATGATTGGAAAGATCTGTTTAATTAGTTTTTACTTATGTTATGTTCTCTGGACTTGGTTTCCTTTTGATTCTGTTATGAACTTTTGTTGCTAGTTAGTTGTTTCTGTGTTGTTCGTGGCCTTGGGCCTATTTTGCTGCCCTTTGGGTTTTTGTTAGCGGGAGCTGCACCCATGTTTGCAGCTTATTAATATCAAAAACATCACACAAAAAACAAAAAACACATGCTTCTCACACAAAGCACCACCTTTGAGTGAGAAGTTGGATTGAGATGATGAAAAAATCTCTAGCCTCCGGTGCCTCTAGCCTCCAATGATGAAGGTTTATTTAAAATAAGTATCCATCCCTAGTATCTTCAAAACAAAAATTTTCAATAAAGCATCTCGCAGATCCTCATTTTCAACACAATCATACTTAACACAAGCCAAGTTAGCTTTATTTTATTTGTCTTTAAATTTTACCTTGAGAATATCATTGGCTTGAAATCTACAATTCCAAGTTGTGTGGCCCTGTTTCTTATAGTAAAAACATTTAATTTCCCCTTTGTTTGTATCTGATCTTCTATTATTACTTCACGAGTATAATACATTCTCTTGTTGAGAATCAATTTCTATATATTTTGCATTTTTTCTTTTCTCTTCAGCTAGAAGAGCTGAAATCATATCTTCTAGAGTTTAAGAAGTTATTTGATTAAGAGTAAAATTAAAATTATTGTATTTTGAAGGTAGATTATTTAACAAAATAGCTTTAGCATCATCATCATCTACTGGAGCCTTGATATGAGGCTAGCTAGTATTATTCTAGAGACTTTTTTGATTTGTTTTATATTTATTTGGTGTGAGTATGATTTGGACATAGATGATGAGACTTTGGATTTTGGATATTATTATTATTATTATTATTTTGGATTGTGGACATAAATGTTTATGTGCATGCTTAGATATATCTTTGATTATAAATGGAATAATATATTCATTTGATAAAATGATTTGATCATAAAGTATTAATAGTTGTATGTTTAATTTTCTGCAAAACAATTTATTATTTTTGTTTATAATTAATTGATATTAGAAATTTGCTTCGGCTATAATTTCTAGAATGTATTGATGTGTCAATGAGATTTTTGTAGGAAGGGTAGCCTAGGTTCCTTAAGAAATGGAAACAAAATCCAAATGCTCAAATGTTATTTATGTATTTATTTATTTCATATTTTTTTGTCAAGCGAGTTTTATGTCAAAGAGTATGTGGCTTTTAAGTCTTTAAGGGGAAATATGTTTTATTGAGTTAAAGAGGTCATTTTTGTTGGGAATTAAGCTGTCTCAACCTTGGTAATTCCTTACATTATTAATGCTTGTATTTATTATTTAATTGCCTATGTTGTAAATATTTGTAAATTCCATATTGTCATATTGTGGGATGTGGCACGGTGATGTGTCAATCCTACATGGAATATGACAACTTGTAATTTTGTCCTCACATGAGGAGATAGGGGTCCCACTTTGTGGTAGGAGCATTTTGCCATGTGTCAGCATCTTCCATGTTGTGTAAGGGAATATTGACCGAAACGGTTATGACGGATTCCTATGACAGAATCTATGACATGTAAGAGTCAGAAATAGAAGTTTGTAAGACAGGTGAGGACATGTGTCATGAAGCATCTTTGAAAAAGGCATATCTAGGTGCCCCAAGGTGGACTATCACATGTTGTAAGAGAATATGTTATTTATAGCATGTGTATGACAGATTCTCTTATAGCTGTAAGTTGTAACTGCTATGACAGATTCTATGACGGTCGTAAGTGTCTTAAGAGCATCTGTCATAGCCCATTTTGGAAATAGGTGACCTCTTTGGGATGGGAGCAATGGACAAGTGTCAGGCACATTTTACAATGTTGACCAAGTGTCCTTAGGCGTGGGTTCTGGTCCATGAAGCCAAGTTGGATGCCCATCCCAAGATAGGACCTATTTTGCCTTGTATTTTCTATATAAACAAGTGCTTGGAGATGGAGTTTGTATCACAGGTTTACAGGCATTGTTATGCTGTCAAATTGACTCTAGATACGAGTGTCAAAGATGATTGAAGCTTGCATTGCAAGTGTTTTGTAAACATTCTTTCAGATTTGTTAATACATTGTGCAGGTTTCTGAGTGTGGGGTTTTTCACCTGATAAGGGTTTTCCCCACCGTAAATCTTTGTCTCTCTTCTTCTGTCTTCTTTCTAGTTCATGTGTATTGCTGCCATATCTCATTTAGATGTTCTATGTTGCTATAAGTTGTAAGGAATAATTTGAATTTGCATAGCCCTCTCCTTATTAGATTAGTGTAGGAAGCGTTTTCCGCACACCTAGCTTCCTTTCAGTTGGTATCAGAGCTTGATCACCTTTGGTCCTAGTTGTTGGGTAGGAGTTTTTTGAGATGATCTTAAGTTGAGTGGGAGTCTGTGTAGAGTATTCTATTTTCTATTACAGCAAGGAGATGGCAAGCACATCTGGAAGAATGGAAGTGGAGAAGTTCAATGGCACTAATTTTGAGCTGTGGAAGCTCAAGATGTAAGACATGCTTGTTGACCGAGACCTTTGGGAAACTGTTACCAGAACTAAACCAGCTGCAATGTAACAAGATGATTGGGATCTCAAGGATCGGAAGGCTAAGGGTCTCATAAGACTTAGTCTTATTGATTCTATGTTGTTAAATGTCCATGAGGAGAAGACTGCAACCTTGCTTTGGAAGAAGTTGGGAGATGTGTATCAAGCCAAATCCCTGGTTAATAAATTTTTTTCTGAGAAAGAAGTTGTATTCTCTTCGAATGGAGGATGGAGGATCTGTTTCTGAACATATGAATGCTTTTAACATGTTGGTTGTACAATTGACATCTATTGGTGTAAAGATGGGGGAGGAGGATCGGTGTATGACCCTGCTTTGTACTTTGCTGGACTCGTGGGATCACCTTGTCATGGCTATTGGAAGCACCACATCCACATTTAAGATGGAAGATGTGGTATCTGCATTGTTATCTAAAGAGATGCGGAGGAAGTCTTCTGATGCAGCTAAAGAGGATCTTGCAGTTCGTGGAAGACCCAAGGAAAAAGAGAAAAAGAAGGACAAGAAAGCTGAGAAGGGTAGATCCAAATCTCGTGGGAGATCCAAATCTCCTAGAAAGTCCAAGGCTATCTATTGGAACTGTGGTAAATTTGGGCATTTTCGAAAGGAATGCAAAGAGGAGAAGAAGAAGAAGAAAGCTCCTGATTTAGATTATGACAAATCACAAGATGATGGTGATGCTTTCATCGCAGCCCTGGCAACGCATGCATCTGATGATGTGTGGCTGATTGACTCTGGTGCATCAATCCACATGACCTCACATCGAGACTGGTTCACTAAGTATGAGGAGTTCGATGGTGGAAAGGTGTACTTGGGTGACGACTCTCATCTGAAGATTATTGGTCGTGGAAGAGTCTATATCTGATTCCCTGATGGTCGAGTGAAGGGGATCTCTGGGGTTATGCATATCCCAGGCTTAGCACGGAACTTGCTTTCTGTAATTAGTTTGAATGATGCAAGTGTGCAGGTTGTCTTTTTGAAAGAAGGATGCAAGATGAATAGAGGAGCTACGGTGCTTGCTAAGGGTACTAGGAGAGGTACTCTGTTTCAGCTGGAGGCATGCATTTCTCAATGCAATAGTTCTTCTAATTCAAAGAAGAGGGCAGCAGTCACTTCATCCCCACCATCTGAACGAGCAGTCAAGAGATCTGTTGTTTCTAGTTTTGATGTTTGTAATCATGCCTTGGAAGTTAAACTTCCTGCTGAAAAGATAATGTTATGGCAGAAGAGATTTGGCCACATTGGTGAGAAGGGTCTGCGTACACTGAAAAATAAAAACCTCATTAAGGAGCTAGATGATTGTAATCTTGAGTTTGACTTTTGCAAACATTGCATTTATGGAAAGCAAAACTGTGTTCAGTTTTATTTGAGTTCTCATAAGTCTTCTGGTGTGTTGGACCTTGTTCATTCTGATGTATTTGGTCCTGTTAATGTTCCTTTGTTATCAAAATATGTATATTTTGTATCTTTTATAGATGACTACAGTAGAAGGACATGGATTTATTTTCTCAGAAGCAAATTTGAAGTCTATAGTAAGTTTAAGGAGTTTAAGGCCTTTGCTGAAAATCAGACTGGTAAGAAGATTAAGTGTTTGAGAACTGACAACGGTGGTGAGTTCTGTTCTATAGAATTTGATAAATATTGCAAGGAATTTGGAATTGAAAGACATAATACAACTCCATACACTCCGCAGCGAAATGGAGTTGTAGAAAGGATGAACATGACATTGATGGAGAAGGCTAGGAGTATGCTTAGTGGAGCTGGCCTAGAACAAAAGTTTTGGGTTGAAGCTGTTGCCACTACTTGCTATCTTGTTAATAGATCTCCTACATCATCTCTTGTTGGAAAGACACCCATGGAGGTGTGGTCTGGTAGAAAGCCTTGAATAAGGCATCTTCATGTTTTTGGTTGTGAGGCATATGCACATGTGCCTAGGGAGAAGCGGTCAAAATTGGAGAACAAGGTTGTTAAGTGTATCTTCATTGGCTATGGTGTTGGTGTGAAAGGATACAAGCTTTGGGACCCTGTGGCTAAAAAAGTGTTGTATAGTAGAAGTGTCATCTTCAGAGAGCTTACACCTTCTTCCATTGTTTTACAGCCAGAAGAAAAAGAAAAGAAAGAGGATGTTGTTCAGTTTCCCCTCACCCCTAAGAAGACTGAACAGAAACACAATGTTGGACTTGATGATGAGGAGAGCTCTAGCAGCTCTGAAAGCTCAGATGAAGAAGCTGAACCTCAACTTCAGCTCTTGAGGAGGTCTACACGGATAAGAAAGCAACCTGAAAGGTTTGGTTTTACATTGCTTGATTCTAGTTGTGCTTTTGCTTTGCTTACTAACAGTGATGAACCTAGAATTGTATCAAAGGCTATGGACATGAAAGATGCAGGTTCCTGGAAGGAGGCCATGGAGGATGAAATAGCTTCTTTGGAAAAGAATCAAACTTGGGACTTGGTGCCTTTGCCTCCTGGATGGAAACCTGTTGGATGCAAATGGGTGTTCAAGAAGAAATTTGGTGCAGATGGCAGTGTTGAGAAGTATAAGGCCAGATTGGTTGCGAAGGGGTATTCACAAGTGGAGGGTATAGATTATGGTGAGATCTTCTCTCCCGTTGCAAAGCTGACATCCATTCGATTCCTGTTGTCTCTCGCAACAACTTATGACTTGGAGGTAGAATAGATGGATGTGAATATAGCTTTCCTTCATGGTGATTTGGAGGAAGAAATCTACATGTCACAGCCAGAGCATTACATGGTGAAAGGTAAAGAAAATTTGGTTTGCAAACTTAAGAAGTCTTTGTATGGTTTGCAATCCCCTAGGAGATGGTACTTGAAGTTTGATGCCTTTGTGTTGTCAATTAGATTTGTGAGATCAGAATCAGATCACTGTGTGTATTATAAGTTTGATGGTGATCTGTTGGTCATGATGTCAGTCATTCGCAAACATAGAATAAAAGTTACACAACAACCCTTACTCATCTTGAAAGATACGATGAATTCAAAGAATTCATGATCCCAAGTCTCCGTTGATTAGGTCTTAATCTACTGACGTTACTCAGTGGTTGATGTGTGTTGCTGTTTTCCATTCAGGGGCCTTACGTGTTTCTGCACTGTTCATCATCATCATCTTCAAATATTCTGCTTTGGATGTTTGCTCTGCATAAGTCTCCAACAATTCTACCTCTGCACTGTAAATTTAGTCAAATAATGTGCATACAGGCTGATATTTGCATGATTTCTATCATTATTTATGATTCTTTGCATGATATTTCCAATACTACATGCATTTAACTCAAATATGCTAATGATCTTTAGTTACCTACGGGATTTCAGCATATTTCACTATTTCTGCTTGTTATTTATCATGATTTGCAGTTATGGTGATGAATTAATGAAATTGAAAAAAGGGAAAAGGAGGAAAGAATGAGATTCCCAAAACTACTGGACTTAGATCACTGATTCACATACAAGCTCCCATACTTGCAATGAAAAGAAGGAAAACTAGAAATCATACTTCACCAGGACATTCCACAAATCCGCATGATCTAGTGCAAAGCTTCAAAGGAAAGTTGACAACAACATGTAATGAAATGAAAGCGCTTCCAGTTGAACACAGCATTCACCAGTACATATCCAGAAATCAATAGAAAGATTACGTAAAATTTATAATTAAGATGTAATCTGGAACTTCATCTTCATTCAGTATGCTCAAGAACAGGTACATTTACAGTGATCTGAAGAAAGAACCTTGACATTTCAACAATTCTATCCTCATTAGTCTCAGTAATCCGATCTCCTAATTGATTCTATAGTAATTGACTCTTTTGCGCCAGATGCGTCTGTGTATTCTAAAGTATTCCCCCTCCTCCCTTTTTAATGACAAGCTCTGGCTCTTATATAGAACAACCGCCAAAAAACGGTTACAACGATCCAAAGATCAGGATCCTCTCATAACAAACAACGGTCCAGATGAAAAGCACATGCTTCGCCAGTTGGCAAATGCACAGCTGGCACAGAATATTCCAGCATCTTCGACTTGATTCGGTCTCCAGCTGGCAAACAGCATATTTGACAATATCCTCCTCATGTCTGGCCCATGTTGACTCCATGCGCAACTTTGTAATTATCAGCTTCAGCAGCATCATCATGATTTCAACGCTCAGCTTCAGCAGCATCATGACTTCAATGTTCAGCTTCAGCAGCATCATGACTTCCTGCAAATAAACAGACAAACCTTAAGTTCATCATCATGTGGATAAACAACAGGAAGTCAACATTTTATTAAACATACCTCCCAATGCAGCTACAGGCAACCAGGCTTTACCTGTGGAAAATATGCACTAAATGTATAAACAGCATAAAACAACCAGGTCAACCCTTGTTGACCAAAAATCAGGCAGTCAGGCTTTCAAATTTCTATCGCTTCATGTTTTTGCCCATTTTCTTGTATAACGGGTTCAAATATGATCAGGTATGTCAAAATATACAAGGAAATAACTACCCCTAACAAATTACTTCATACCTGGCTTTGCATGCTCTGTTTGAATGTTTCAGGTCATCATCATCATGTTCGCATCAGTGCGACCACACATGATCAGGTTGACAATATTGGACTTGGTCGACGGCAACAGTTATACCTACGCCAAAAATCATGATGATGCCCAACTCTATGCCCCTGTCTGGCCGCAGGATATCACGAAATATGATGCTCCTCCCCTCCGAATGCTCTGAGGAAAAGCACATCAGGATGTTTTGTTTTTGCATATTCGGGGAAGAAAGACATCATCATCATCTTCAAAATGAAGACAAACAGGAGGACTTGGAAAAAGATCCTGCCGCTGAGGAAAATCATGATGACGTCATCGTCATCATCAGGCTTCGTTAAAATGCAAAGGGATGACGTCACCGTCATGTTTCATTAAGATCAGGAGGTAAATGGAATATCGGGTTACCTCTAAGGAAGATGATCGGGTGGACGAATGCAGTATGACCCAGTTTCGGAGAAGGTGATCCTCTCAAAAGATCAGGATGATGATGATCATCATCATCATATTCACACTGGGTGATTTAAAAAAATGATCCTGCTGAAGGTCCTGATGACGTCATCAGGATATCCGGGGCTTGTGTTTATCTTCGAACATGACGTCATCGTCATCATCATATTGGCGAACAGGATCATGCCTTGGAAAACATCCTGCCGAGGGAGAAAGGTGATGGTGACGTCATCGTCATCATCATATTGGCGAACAGGATCACGCCTTGGAAAACATCCTGCCGAGGGAGAAAGGTGATGGTGACGTCATCATCATCATCATATCCGCAAAAGTTTATACTTCTCGGCAGGAGGATACTACGAACTGTTGGGAGAGACGAACAAGATCATGATGATCTTGTTCAACATGACTTAAGAAATGAAAATCACCCTCCGCTTCGAAAGATAAGGTGATCATCATGATCACGCAAAAGAAAAACAGGAGGATATTACGAAATGCGATCCTGTCATGAAAGATCATGATGATGATGTCAACAAGACTTGGGAGTGCGCGCGCAAATTATGCAGACGGCGGGTTTCTTAAGCAAGGTGATGATGATTCATCAGCATGATATTACAATATGCTCGCGATGTTGGAATATCATGATGCTCGCTATGTTTCCAGGATGCTTGACGGGTAAAACACACTCACTTAAGATTGACGTCCGGATGTTTCGGTACTGCATGATTTTTATCAGGTGATAGAGTAAGATCATGATGATGACCTTTGGCGATACAAAAGACCGCCCGACGGGAAAAGATTATTACGACTTAAACTTGACGTCCGGATGTTTCAACCTCAGGATATTATCGGGGGGCTTTTCAAATATCATGATGATGATGTTCATACAGCAATTATCAGGTTTGACCAAAACTTTGACTGCTCATAACTCCCTCATATGGATGAATTTTCAAGTGATGTAAAAGGCAAACCTGCATGGAATTTCAAGCTCTTTCTAACCATGAAGTCATAGAAACAAAATATGAACTTTGACAAACTAACCTCATGATGATGACCTACCTCATCCTGACCTTCATGATGATGATGTACCTGACTTATTTTACCAAACCGCCAGAAACAGACAACACAAGCCAAAACAAAAAGTTGGGTCCCTGTTTTGCCAAGTCAAAATGGGGCGTGTTGTGTAACCACACAACATGATCGTATTCTCATTGTTGCACTGTATGTTGATGATATGTTGCTCATTGGGAAGGGTAAGAATATGATTTCTGATTTTAAATCTCAGTTGTCAGCACAGTTTGAAATGGAAGATTTAGGGGCAGCCAGGTACATTCTAGGAATGGAAATCAGAAGAGTCAGAACCAACATAAAACTTTGGTTAATCTAGAGTAATTATGTGAAGACCGTGTTGGACAGGTTCAACATGGTAGATTGTAGACCATTATGTGTTCCCATTTCTTTGGGGACAAAGTTGTCTATTGAGGATTGTCCAAAATCTCCTAGTGAGGTGGAGGACATGAGCAGAGTACCTTATGCTAGTATTGTTGGTAGTTTGATGTATGCTATGGTTTGCACAAGAACAGACATTGCCCAAGCAGTGAGAGTCCTTAGTTGATTTATGGCTAATCCTGGACGAGTTCATTGGGATGCAATTAAGCGAGTGTTTAGATATTTGAGGGGTACTTCCGAGTATTCCATTTGCTATCATGGTAATGTTTTAGGACCTCCGCATTCTGATGATATTCATGGATTTGTGGATTCAGATTGGGCAGGTGACATTGACAGCAGGAGATCCACCAGTGCTTATGTGTTTACACTGTTTGGTGGTGCTATTAGTTGGATGAGTAAGCGACAACCTGTTGTTGCTTTGTCCACGACAAAAGCTGAGTATATGGCAGCAACTCATGCTTGTAAGGAAGCCATTTGGCTTAAGAGATTGTGTTCTGATATTGGTGTTGATGCAGGTCATATCACGATCAGTTGTGACAGTCAGAGTGCAATTTGCCTTTCAAAGAATCCAACTTTCCATGCTAGAACAAAGCACATTGATGTTCAGTTTCACTTCGTGTGAGACATGGTTGAGGATGGAAAGGTAAATTTGGATAAGGTAGATACTTTGAAGAATGTTACAGATGCATTGACGAAGCCAGTGGGCACATAGAAGTTTAGATGGTGTTCAGAGTCTATGGGCCTCGCAGCCTATAGCAGTTAAATCCTATTTTTTCTATTGGCTCTTACAAGGTGTTCGACAAGTGGGAGAATGTTGGGAATTAAGGTGTCTCAACCTTGGTAATTCCTTACATTATTAATGTTTGTATTTATTATTTAATTGCCTATGTTGTAAATGTTTGTAAATTCCATATTGTCATATTGTGGGATGTGGCACGGTGATGTGTCAATCCTACATGGAATATGACAACTTGTAATTTTGTCCTCACATGAGGAGATAGACGTCCCACTTTGTGGTAGGAGCATTTTACCATGTGTCGGCATCTTCCATGTTGTGTAAGGGAATGTTGACCGAAACGGTTATGACGGATTCCTATGACAAAATCTATGACATGTAAGAGTTGGAAATAGAAGTTTGTAAGATAGGTGAGGATATGTGTCATGAAGCATCTTTGAAAAAGGCATATTTGGGCACCCCAAGGTGGACTATGACATGTTGTAAGAGAATATGCTATTTATAGCATGTGTATGACAGATTCTCTTACAACTGTAAGTTGTAACTGCTAGGACAGATTCTATGACGGTCGTAAGTGTCGTAAGAGCATCTGTCATAGCCCATTTTGGAAATAGGCGACCTCTTTGGGATGGGAGCTATGGACAAGTGTCAGGCACATTCTACAATGTTGACCAAGTGTGCTTAGGCATGGGTTTTGGTCCATGAAGCCAAGTTGGACGCCCATCCCAAGATAGGACGTATTTTGCCTTGTATTTTCTATATAAATAGGTGCTTGGAGATGGAGTTTGTATCACAAGTTTATAGGTACTGTTATGCTATCGGATTGACTCCAGATATGAGTGTCAAAGACCATTGAAGCTTGCATTGCAAGTGTATTGTAAACATTCTTTCAGATTTGTTAATACATTGTGCAGGTTTCTGAGTGTGGGGTTTTTCACCCGATAAGGGTTTTCCCCACTGTAAATCTTTGTCTCTCTTCTTCTGTCTTCTTTTTGGTTCATGTGTATTGCTGCCATATCTCATTTAGATGTTCTATGTTGTTGTAAGTTGTAAGAAATAATTTGAATTTGCATAACCCTCTCCTCATTAGATTAGTGTAGGAAGTGTTTTTCGCACACCTAGCTTCCTTTCAATTTTAATATTATTATTTTATTTTGAATTTTAAATTGAAAGGAAATTGAAGAGTTGGAGGAGATTTTATTTTAGAGAGGAAATGAGAATCATTTTTTCATGCTGGAAATGGGAGTGCTATAGCTTTCTTGCTGGTTTTTATCTTTTATGTCCTTCTTTTGGAGGGGTTTTTCAGTGGTGAACAAAGAGGAGGATGACTGAAATGAATTGGTAATGGAAGAATGCTGGCTAGAAAAAGGATTTATTTCTGTTTGGACAGATTGACTGGGTTGATCCTAACTTGGACAGCCAAGGTATACTTGGATTTCTTTTGGTATCTTAGTGTTTTTGTTGGATTTTTGAATGTTTAAGTTGAAGTGTCGTAAAAATTGATTTGTGGAGTCATGCGTGAGTGTTAGGGGAGGTTTGGGTGTGTAAAGGGAGCTGCCCTCTGAATCATATGAGAGCCTCCCTCGTGTGGGGTTAAGGAGGGTGTAGAGCCTCTCTTGGGTACCTTTGATTTTAAAAAAATATGTGAAGGAGTTGTGGATTGATTTGTGTTGAGAGAAATGGAGAATGGAAGGGTGTTTTGATGTGATAATGTGGAGAGTGAATGGATGTTGGAGATTTGTGCATAGAAGGGTTGATTTGTGGATGGATGGAGGTGGTTGTGTGCAGAAGTGTGAAGTTGTATGATGAAAGAAGTTTTGTGTGCTCCAAGAGGGAAGGGAATCTCCCTTCTTCCCCTTACAAGAATTCCATGTGAGGATTCTTTGTGTGTGGGTTCATACTTTTATGCTTTTCTATTTTTATTTGAAAAGAGAAAATGGATTTTGTTTCCCGCTCAGGGTTGGACTTGATTTCATCAGTCCTATGGCTGGGAGGAGAGGAGGACTGGGCTGCTCTATTTTGTTGCACGCAGGTTTATGGAGAGAGTTTTGGGCAATGTTTACTGTTGAAGAAAATTGGATGTATATGAATTCGTATTGTATTATATTTCCATATCACTGATCCATTATGAATGCAGAATATTTAGAGTTACATATTGTAAGGATTTTCTGGTTGTAAGCAAGGAAAAATAGTGATCAAATTTAGTTCATGTAAATAGCTCTATCATATTCATTATTTAATGTAATATTTTGTAATAGGTTGTACAATTTTTTTATATAGAGGAAAGAGAATGAATATAAGCGGTTTGTATTCATTGTGATCAACAAATAAAATTTTGATTATTTAATTAAATAGTTTGTAATTTGGAATAATAGTTACAGTTGAAATTTATATTAGATTGAAATTTTCTTTTGAAAGCGATTATTTCCTATATCTGAGTATGCTCTGTATCATAAAGAATGAATGTTAAACGATGCATAAAATGCTAAGTATAAAGGACTTTATGTATTTTATTTTTTAAGTTAGCAAATCCAATGCGTAGGGTAGCCGTGACTACCACGGCTACCCACAACAAAGCTGTGGGTGCCGTGGGAGTCACGACTCCCACAACATAGATAACGACTAGCTGTGGTCGGCCTTTGGCCCCCACATACTCGAGCCCAACTCAACATTCAAAAGGTTGCTATTATTCGTATCTCTAACTTTATTTCATATGTTTCAAATGTAACCACACACACACATGTATATATATACATACACACACACACATATATATATAAATATATGTGTATACATACACACACACACACATATATATGTGTGTATATATATATATATACATACACACACATATATGTGTGTGTGTATATATATATATACATATACATACACACACATATACATATATGTATATATATATCTATATATATGTATGTATATATATATATATACATACATACATACATACATACATATATATATGTATGTATGTATATATACATACATATATATATACATACATATATATATACATACATATATATACATACATACATACATATATATATATATATATATATATATATATCTATCTATACATACATATATATATAGATATAGATATATATATCTATACATACATATATATACATATATGTATATATATGTATGTATATATATCTATATATATGTAGATATATATATATATGTATATATATACATACATATATATACATATATATATCTATATATATATGTATATATATAGATATATATATATCTATATGTATATATACATATATATATCTACATATATATAGATATATATACATACATATATATATATATGTATATATACATATATATACATACATATATATACATATATATATCTATATATATATGTATATATATAGATATATATATATCTATATGTATATATACATATATATATCTACATATATATAGATATATATACATACATATATATATGTATATATACATATATATGTATATATTTATATATATATGTATATATATATGTATATATACATATATATATATATGTATATATACATGTATATATATATGTATGTATATATATATGTATGTATACATATATATACATATATGTATATACATATATGTATATACATATATGTATATATACATATATGTATATACATATATGTATATACATATACATATATGTATATGTATATGTCTATATACATATATGTATATACACATATGTGTATACACATATGTGTATACACATATGTGTATACACATATGTGTATACACATATACACATATGTGTATACACATATGTGTATACACATATGTGTATACACATATGTGTATACACATATGTGTATACACATATGTGTATACACATATGTGTATACATATATGTATATATATATATATATATATATATATATATATATACAACTCTATCTTATAATGATGCATATTCGCTATAAAAGATATGCCAGTTATCAATGTGCAACAATATAGTGGAAATTTAAGCTGTGAATGTGGTTAAGATAAATAAATTCTTGCATTTTTCTAATGCTTCAATTCAATTAGTTAGCTGGGTAAAAAATAAGTGTTTCCATTATCCAAATAAACATATTTGTAATATAACTTTGCTTAATGTTACGGTGAAGAATCATATTTGTTATTAATTTATAGCATTGTGGTATAAGTTTATGGATTCTCTGACGCTTTTATTATTAAATTTTCTTTAGTAAATAAGTTTTCATATGGTTATTAATTTTTTTTTACTTGCAATGTAAATTATTGATCATATTTTAGCAAGAAATTCTTCATCAGCTTTGTTATACTCATTTCAATAAGAAAATTGAAAAAATAATAGGGTAAGTTTGATTTGCTTTTATTATCTTATTTTATTAATTATTTCTCTAGTTTAATATTTTAATTCTTTTAGTAAAATCATAGGGAGGGCAATACATAGGTATTAGAGCACCAGGTTGAAACACTTGGGAGCTTTGGGGAAAAATGTAGTAATTATGTAATATTGTTTCTCATGTGTAGTATGTTTCCTTGACGAAGGTGTAGTCATTCCGCACCGTCTGGGTTAGAACATACCGAGGAGCCTGTTGATCATGGGCCCCAAATACTTCAGGCCTTGTAGCATTTGGTGGATGTCATTCAAGATAGACTTCCTCTGCCCATCAATCAGGGACAACACCATTTTGATGAGCATCATTCTATTCCCTGAGAGCGCAGTAGGAGCCCTATCAGGGAGGGAGCAGATCATTCAGAGGAAGGAATGGGTAAATCAGGACATTACATACCTCCTCCTCGTAACACTCGAGCAGAGAAGGATGCTTCCGTTGACATAGATAAGTTGATCTGATATTTTCTTCATCTTCAACCACAACACTTTTTTGGTTCTACTGATGGTTCGGAGACGGATTCTTGGTTGATTAGCCTTGAAAAATGTTTTGCACTCAAAACTTATGGGAGTAACCTCAAAGCTAGACTAGCAATTCACTTGCTCAAGGATAATGCAGATACTTGATGGCAACAAGAGGAAAGGAAAGGGCATTTGACTCTAGATAATATTACTTGGAAAGTTTTCTTGAACATATTTAAGAAAAGATATATCTTTGATCACTTCCGACAATGGAAAATAGATGAGTTTCATGATATCCAACAAAGGGGACTTACCGTAGCTCATTATGAGAATAAATTCTTTGAGTTATCACAGTATGTTGATTATATTTAGGATGAAAAGCTGATGGTAAACTGTTTTATCAGAGGTCTTATTCATGGTATTGCAGGACTTGTACGGTTGTCTGAGCCTATGACTTTGAGACAGGCAGTGGAGAAAGCTCTTATTGTTGAAGAGATCCAGCCAAAGCATCATGATCATCATCAAAATCCACCTCAATAAAACTGTAATCATTTCTATTCTTTTGTACCTCCTAAGGGTGGATTTAGGGCAAATTATTTTCCTGCTAGATCAACACCATAGCAGCAACAACAAGGTTAGAAAACTAAGTTAGCTCAGGGAGGCTCAGTCAGATCATGGCAAGTTCCATCACAGAGAGGAGACCAGAGAACACAGACACAATTTGTTGGACTAGCTCGTTCTCAGCAGAGTTCTCGTGGCAGTTAGGCTAATTCCAGTAAACTAGTTTTTCAGATTTCAGCATCACCTAAGGGTCCCTGTTATAATTGCAGAGGTATGGGACACATTGCTCAGGAATGTTTTCAGAACAATGCAACATTAGGGGTTCAACATGTGGCAGCTTCAAAACCTATAGTGGGAGATGTGGGTAGATCTCATCGAGTCTTTGCAGCAATTGATAATCGGCAAGCATATCATCAGGCATCAGTTATTGAGGTTCCTGGTAAAATTGGTAAGGTTTCTATCTCTGTACTTTTTTATTATGGGGCTACAAATTCTTTTATTTCCCCTTCCATAGTGGAGAAGTACGGGCTGGTGGCTACTAAGCAAGATGTTAATTGGGATATTGAGCTAGCTTCTGGTGCTAGGATGTATGTCAGTTCTTTGGTTAGGGATTGCCAATTAGAGCTTAGTTCTTTCTCTACTAAAGCAGATTTTAGGGTGATACCTTTAGGGTCATATGATGTAATTTTAGGTATGGACTAGATGAATGCTCATGAGGCCAAGTTAGATTCTTGTCACAAGTCTGTAGAGTGTTTTGATGAAATGGGCAAAAAGGTGGTAGTCTCGGGGGTTAAGAGACTGGTGTCACTTAGGATGATTTCAGCCATGCAGCTTAAGCGATGTATGAGAAAAGGATGCCAATTCTTTGCTATTTCCATTAGTGACAGATCAGAGGACAAGCCAGATACTTCTTTAGACGATTACCTTGTTCTTCGAGAGTTTGTTGATGTTTTTCACTCTCAGCTTTTTGGAATACTGCCATGAAGGGAGAGTGAGTTTCATATCAACTTGGTTCCAGGAGCACAACCTATTTCTAAGGCCCCTTATAGAATGACAACACAAGAACTTCAGGAACTTAAGCTATAGTTGGAAGAACTCTTAGAGAAAGGTCATATTCGTCCCAACATATCTCCTTGGGGTGTACATGTTATTTTCGTAGAAGAATGATGGAACTCTTCAGCTTTGCATAGATTATAGGTAGTTAAATAACCTCACCATAAAGAATCATTATCCTTTTCCAAGGATAGACAATTTATTTGATCAAATTCAATGAGCAAATATTTTCTCAAAAATAGATCTCAAGTTTGGGTATCATCAGTTAAGGATTGCTGAAGCTGACATCCATGAGACAAAGTTTTGTATGCGTTATGGTCATTATGAATCACTGTCGTTCCTTTTGGATTGACTAATGCCCCAATAGTTTTTATGAGCTTGATGAATGGTGTCTTCCACACTTTTCTAGATCGATTTGTGGTTATCTTTCTTGATGATATTTTGATTTATTCTCGCACAGTGGAGGAGCATAAGGAGCATTTGCGGCAAGTGTTGCAATGTCTAAGAGAGAATCAATTGTATTGCAACATCTCTAAGTGTGAATTCTTTTAGATAGAAATCTAGTACTTAGGGCACATTATATGAGGAGATGGAATTTCTATAGATCCCTCTAAGATACAGGCTATTTTGGAATGGCTCACTCCCACTAATGTAGCTAAGGTAAGGAGTTTCATGGGATTAGCTGGTTACTACAGAAGGTTCATGGAAGGCTTCTCCAGGATTGCTCATCCGATTACTTCTCTCCAGAGGAAAGGCAATAGATTTGTTTGGTCTGAACAATGTGAAAGAGATTTTCAAATCTTAAAGGAGAAACTCACCAGTACACCTATTTTAGCAATTCCAGATCCTGCAGGTGACTTTGTTGTTTGCATAGATGCATCAATCGAGGGTATTGGAGTTGTTCTCATGCAGGAGGGTCACGTGATAACCTTCAAGTCTCGCAAGTTGAGGAATCATGAGCTTAACTACCTAACACATGATTTGGAGCTGGCTGCAGTGGTTCATGCTTTAACAAAATGGTGACATTTCCTTCTTGGGCACAGATTTGAGTTGCATTCAGACCATCGGAGCTTACAGTACATCTTCTCTCAGCCTAATTTGAATGCTCGATAGTGCAGATGGATGGAGTTCCTTTGTGAGTATGATTTTGAGATTCATTATATTAAGGGGAAGGAAAATGTTGTAGCTGATGCCCTTAGTAGGCAAAGACATGAATTGCTAGCTTTGACAGTTAAGACAGATCTTAGAGGACGTATTATAGAGTTGTTGCCTTAGGATGCGTTATACAACAAGATTAGTTAGTTTCATGGTCCTTTGAAGGACAAGTTTGAGGGATATTCTATTAATGTTGATGGATTGCTTCGACATCATGGGCGTATTTATGTACCTCCTTTTGGCGACCTTAGAGGATTGATTCTAGCTGAGGTTCACAAAACACCTTATGCGACTCATCTTGGTGTTAAGAAAATGCATGCAGATCTTTGAAAGCTATATTTCTGGGCAGGGATGTGGAAGGATATTGCAGAGTTTGTTGCTCGTTGTCTCGAGTGTCAAAGAGTAAAGGCAGAACACCAACATCTGGCCGGATTATTGTACCCTCATGCTATCCCAGAGTGGAAATGGGATGTGATATCTATGGATTTTATTGTAGGATTACCTTTGACTACACATCGGCATGATGCGATTATGGTGACCGTGGACAAGTTAACTAAGGTAGCACATTTTTCTCCTATGTTTTTCTTATAACGTGGACTCAGTAGCCAGAGTTTTTCTGCATGATATTGTTCGACTTCATGGAGTTCCAATGAGGATTAATTCAGACAGGGATCTTGTTTTTACTTCATCCTTTTGGACCACTCTTCAGCAAGCTTTAGGTACTCAACTTAATTTCAACACCACTTATCATCCAAAGATAGACAGACAAACAAAGTGAGTGAACCAAGTGTTGGAGGATATGCTCAGGATGTATGTTATGGACCAACAGTCTCTTTGGGAGGATTACTTGTATCTAGTAGAGTTTGTGTATAACAATGGGCATCACAGTTTGCTTGGGATGACATTTTATGAGTCTCTTTATGTTAGATCCTGTAGGACTCCTTTGAGTTGGGACCGGCTAGAGGATTAGGTTGCTATAGGGCCTGAGCTTATTCAGGAGATGGAGCAGCAGGTGACTCAGATTCATGAGCAATTGCAGATAACTCAGGATCGACAGAAGCAATATGTTGATACCAAGAGAGTAGATCGCAAGTTCCAGGTTGGAGAGTTTTTTCTTGCGTGTTCAACCTCATAAGAGTTTTATCTGTTATGGAAAGGGCTCTAAGTTGGCACCAAGATTTGTTGGTCCTTTTGAGATCTTAGAGAGGATTGGCCCTGTTGCATATCGCTTAGCATTGCCACCCGGCCTGTCTCGTATCCACAATGTTTTTCATGTATCTCTACTTAAGAAATATGTACCAAATTTATCTCATGTATTGGAGTGGGATGCTTTACAAGTGGCACAGGATGGACAACTAACATTGGAACCAGTTCGCATCTTGGATCAGTGAACTCCGGCCCTACAAGGATGACAACTGGACTAAGACAGGGTCCAGTGGGACCCTTACGATGAATCTTCTGCTACATGGGAAGATACAGCCAAGATGAAATCTTTATTTCCTTATCTTTTTAATAGATTCTAGGAGGAAGCCTAATATTAGAGGGGGAGAATGTGAGGCCTAGCTAGTATTATTCTAGAGACTTTGATTTGTTTTATATTTATTTGGTGTGAGTATGATTTGGACATAGTTGATGATGAGACTTTGGATTTTAGATATTATTATTATTTTGGATTATGGACATAAATGTTTATGTGCATGCTTAGATATATCTTTGATTATAAATGGAATAATATGTTCATTTAATAAAATGATTTGATCATAACGTATTAATAGTTGTAGGTTTAATTTTCCGCAAAACAAGTTATTATTTTTGTTTATAATTAATTGATATTAGAAATTTCAATGTTTAATAGTTATTGCTTCGGCTATAATTTCTAGAATGTACTAATGTGTCAATGAGATTTTTGCAGGAAGGGCAACCCAGGTTCCTTAAGAATTGGAAACAAAATCCAAATGCTCAAATGTTATTTATGTATTTATTTATTTCATATGGAGTTTTATGTCAAAGAGTATGTGGCTTTTAAATTTTTAAGGGGAAATATGTTTTATTGAGTTAAAAGAGGCCATTTTAATATTATTAATTTATTTTTAATTTTAAATTGAAAGGAAATTGAAGAGTTGGGGGGAGATTTTATTTTAGAGAGGAAATGAGAATCATTTTCTCATGCTGGAAATGGGAGTGCTGTAGCTTTCTTGTTGGTTTTTATCTTTTATGTTCTTCTTTTGGAGGGGTTTTTTTGGTGGTGAACAAAGAGGAGGATGGCTGAAATGAATTGGTAATGGAAGAATGCTGGCTAGAAAAAGGATTTCTTTCTATTTGGACAGATTGATTAGGCTAATCCTAACTTGGACATCCAAGGTATGCTTGATTTTTTTGGTATCTTAGTGTTTTTGTTGGATTTTTGAATGTTTAAGTCAAAGTGTCGTAAAAATTGATTTGTGAAGTCATGGATGAGTGTTAGGGGGTTTAGGTGTGTAAAGGGAGTTGCCCTTTGAATTAGATGAGAGCTTCCCTTGTGTGGGGTTAAGGAGGGTGTGGAGCCTCTCTTGGGGATCTTTGATTTAAAAAAAATGTGTGAAGAAGTTGTGGATTGATTTGTGTTGGGAGAAATGGAGAATGGAAGGGTGTTTTGATGTGATAATGTGGAGAGTGAATGGATGTTGGAGAGTTGTGCATAGAAGGGTTGATTTGTGGATGGATGGAGGTGGTTGTGTGTGGAAGTGTGAAGTTGTACGGTGAAAGAAGTTCTTTGTGCCCCAAGAGGGAAGGGAATCCCCCTTCTTCCCCTTACAAGAATTCCATGTGCGGATTCTTTGTGTGTGAGTTCACTACTTTTATGCTTTTCCATTTTTATTTGAAAAGAGCAAATGGATTTTGTTTCTCACTCGGGGTTGGACTTGATTTCCTCAGTCCTATGGCTAGGAGGAAAGCAGGATTGGGCTGCTCTATTTTGTTGCATGCAGGTTTATGGAGAGAGTTCTGGTCAATGTTTATTGTTGAAGAAAATTGGATGCATATGAATTCTTATTGTATTATATTTCCATATCGTTGATCCATTATGAATGTAGAATATACAGAGTTACAAATTGTAAGGATTTTCTAGTTGTAAGCAAGGAAAAATAGTGATCAAATTTAGTTCATGTAAATAACTCTATCCTATTCATTATTAAATGTAATATTTTGTAATAGGCTATACAGTTTTTTTTATACAGAGGAAAGAGAATGAATATAAGCGGTTTGTATTTATTGTGACCAGTAGATAAAATTGTGATTATTTAATTAAATAGTTTGTAATTGTGGAATAATAGTTACGGTTGAAATTTATATTAGATTGAAATTTTCTTTTGAAAGCGATTATTTCCTATATCTGAGTATGCTCTGTATCACAGAGAATGAATGTTAAACGATGCATAAAATCCTTAGTGTAAAAGACTTTATGTATTTTATTTTTTAAGATAACAAACCCAATGCGTAGGGTAGTCGTGACTACCACAGCTACCCACAACATAGATAACGGCTGGCTGTGGTCAGCCTTTGGCCGCCATAGACCCAAGCCCAATTCAACATTCAAAAGGTTGTTGTTATTCGTATCTCTAACTTTATTTCATATGTTTCAAATGTAACCATTTCTTCATTATACTTCCTATTTAATTCTCTTCTGTCGATTCAATGATATATATATATATATATATATATTAATGAACTTTACTGCTACAACATGGACTAGTATTCCTTCATATATATATATATATATTAATAAACATTACTGCTACAACATGGACCAGTATTCCTTCATATATATATATGTTCAACTCTATCTTACAATGATGCATATTCGCTCTAAAAGATATGTCAGTTATCAATGCGCAACAATATAGTGGAAATTTAAGCTGTGAATGTGGTTAAGATAAATAAATTATTGCATTTTTTAATGCTTCAATTCGATTAGTTAGCTGGGTAAAAAAATAAGTGTTTCCATTATCCAAATAAACATATTTGTAATGTAACTTTGCTTAATATTATGGTGAAGAATCATATTTGTTATTAATTTATAACATTGTGGTATAAGTTTATGGCAAAATTCTCTGACGCTTTTATTATTAAATTTTCTTTGGTAAATAAGTTTTCAGATGGTTATTAATTTTTTTTTGACTTGCGATGTAAACTATTGATCAAATTTTAGCAAGCAATACTTCATCAGCTTTGTTATACTCATTTATATAAGAAAATCAAAAAAATAATAGGGTAAGTTTGATTTTCTTTGATTATCTTATTTAATTAATTATTTCTCTAGCTTAATATTTTAATTATCTTTTAGTAAAATTATAGGGAGGGCATTACACTTGACTTCTACTATCCATCTAATGAGAGACCTCAAATTGCTTATATGGTTTGACATAGTGATTCTATCTTCCATCTTAAATCTAAATAATTGAAGCTTTAGGGAAAACTTTACATTAATTGCTTTTGCCCCAAATAGTTTATTCAAATTATTGACAGGTTGTCGTGAGGACATAACACTTTAGTTGAAAAATATCAGTTTATCAACTGGGGTAGTGTCCAAGGCTGTATGCAATAGGGAGTGTTGTTTGGATATCTCATCTAGAAACAATTTCTTGTATCTTTAAAAAGGCTTAAACAACATATCAAACTAGAAAACATTTGAACTCTATATTAGAAAGCATTTGAACTCTATACTAGAAAGCATTGGAACTCTTTAATCTAAGAAAACATATAAACTTTATACTAGAAATTCATACATGCAATTTTTACTATGAACTCAAGCAGTGACTAATCCTATAACTACACACACATTCAAACTTCCAACTATCAGTTAACAGTAATTTAAAACTAAAGCAGATGCTCCAAAAAAATTTAAACAAACAGAGCTCCAAAAATTAACATCTTAAACATCACAACCTGCAGGCACACACAATGGAACTAAACATAAAATAACACTACCTAAATAGAACATTCACAAAAATAGAAATACTTATCTACTCTACAATCCCATGAGTGTCCATCTCTTGGGAGAAATTCGTCTTTTAACTCAGATCACATTCAATTGTTTCCACAGCAACATAGTAACTCCATTCATATCTTCATAACTCAAAAGGAAATACTCAAAGGAACACTATTTGCATCCATTAAAAATATTGCAGAACACAACTCATCAATGATTTGCCAAAAAGAGATATATTGATATTCAATCTTCACACAGTATGATATATATATCCATGTTTTAAGAAACTAACTAAAACTAAACTATTATGAAATCCTATATTCCAGATGACAGTAAAATACCATTGAAAAAGTCTTATAACAGAAAAACAAAATTTTAACTACTGATGTCTTTATGGAATAAAACATATAAAAGGCTCTGAGTGGAGCCATAAAGTCTCAGATAACCAACAGAAGTAAACAGAATTAAAAGAATCTCCAATCAATGCACACCTAAAATTTCTGGCGCTCTCAACTTCTGGCGCACTTGACCTCAGCTGCTTGAAGTCCATTCCTCTCTTAGCTCATGCATTAATCCTACACAATTACTCAACTCTACATACCATTATATCAACATTTAATAGTAGCTAATTTCAATCAATTAAGGAAATAAAGATTTGTACAACATTTCATTAAAAATAGATAAATATTGCTTATAAAAACAAACAAATTGGCAAGGCTAGGTGATTGGGCAATGCAAAAGGGTTATTTGTTTTATCAAAGGAATGAGGTTGTTTATACCTCATCATTTATCCCAAATTTATGCTGATGATTTGTCTAGATCTACATGATGTAATTCAGAGTTGGAAAGAGCAAGACCAATAATAGCTTTGGCTTTATCATCTTTGTTATGCCAATCCAATAACTTATTTGTATATGTAGGTGTTTTTTCTTTCCCATTCATTATTCCTCATAAATTTTATTCATTAGTTTGAATTTTCATTTTCCAAGTATGAAATTTGAACCTAGAATATTTGTCCAATGGGATCCATCTTCAGAAAATATTTGAAAAAGCACTATGATGAAATTATCCTTTTCATTAAATTCAAATAAATCCAATCATTTCCCTCTTTATAAAAAAAATAGATTATTAATCTTCTCACTCCAATTTTCAAAATTTTAACAAGATATCCCCTCTTCATTGTAGCAAAAAATATCCTAAAACTTTGTTAAAAAAATCACTTGGATAAAGGTGATAAGAAAAATATTGACTTGTCATTCAAGGAAACTAGTTTGGGTGAGCACAATGTTGTAGACTCGACTAAGATCCTTTCCTTTGAGCATTTAACCACCTTGCACATAAAAAACATTTGGGCTATCACATAGAACAAAAAACCAAATGCCAGCCATGACAAGAAGTTTTTTCCTTCCTCATTGAGTAGGTTTCTTAATGCTTGCTACCTTGTGCCGAAATATGATGCTTTATGTGGTTTGATTTAACCAAGCAACAAAACATACCAACAACAAAAATAATAAGTAATATCCAACACACCCTTTTGTGAGACAAATAATTAAATTCCTTTTATCATATCCAACGCACCCTTCCACTAATAAATTTTAAGAGAAAATTTATAAGGGAGCGGAAAAATTTACTCCTTACGACATGCCCTTTGTTGATGCCTACAAAGAATAAATGTGGACCTCTTCTTTAACCTTCCTCCCTGGGCATTGATACCATGTTGGAAATGGTTAAACATTTAAATTTTGCATAGAAATAAACACAAAATATAATAATATTGAATTTTGGATACAAATGATTCATCATAATATAGCTTTTATAAAGCCTTCTCAACAAATAATTTCTTGAACCACCCTATGGTATTAATTCCCAACTAACTACTAACAACTAATTATTAACTTAAGTCACTAAAGTGACTTTATTATAAATGTAAACCTTAATATTTCTAACACTTCCCCCCCTTGTCTCTATTTTTCCTTATCTCTTTTTTTTTGTAGCTTCTCTACATCTCTTTTGGCAATATGAACTTGATTTGGATGGTCTAGTCTATCCTCTTTTGTTGGTGCATCTCTCTTTGCGGAAGGAGATGGTGGAACCTATTAATATTTATGGTGCCTCTTGCTAGTCTTTTCTTATTTGCTCATGGGGCTCTTATGATGTCCAATTCAATGCACTCTCTCTCATAACCTTCATGAAGGAGGTGAGATCCAAGACATTGCTATAGGTTTGGTTCATCAACCATATCTCATGGGTGGAATTCATTATCCAAGTAATATTGATCTTCCTTCATGCTCTAATGGTCTCAACAAGGATAAATATATTAAGAAGGACAATGAGATAGATCAAAGGGTTTTACCTAGGTGTTTGTTGGCTAACAAAAAGAGTCTTTAATGAAAATCTAGAGGGGGAAGGTGCGAATAGGCCTAGCTATTCTTCCTTGAATGGGAAACGTAAGGCTACGAATGATGAGGCTATGCCAAGTAAGAAGGCCAATCTCTTAGGTGGACTAACATGGGAAATCAACACTCACACTCCTTTCTTGTCTATTCCTATGAATCAAGCTAACTTGTTGAATGATTCTCTCAATGCCATTGTTCCCATCCTTCAAAATTTAGTAACTATAAGAAATGGGTACATACAAGAGATGCAAATTAGGAGGATGAACCTTCATGATCTCACAATGACAATAAAAGATCTTTTGGAAAATGTATACCTCTAACTTTTCAACCTCTAGATAGAATAAGGAGTATCATGGACGAACAAATTAATACCCTAATGAAATAATTTAGATTGTTAGAGATCTTGAGGAGATGAGGTATCACCTCCAAACTCTAGTTTCTAAAAGTAGAGATATTGTTCAACAGATTCATTCTCATCTTGATGCTTTTGAGCAAGGTCTGGTGGTTGGTGATAACATCCCAAACATAAAAAAGGAGGATGATTCCAAAATTAACTCCTAGGATTAGTTTTTTGATGTAATCTCTTACTTTCTTTGTCTTTCTATCTCTTTGTATTTGGCCTTAATGCTTGTTAGGATTTTTCTTGCTACGCTTAGCTCTAAGGGATGACATAACACCTACACCTAGGGACTCAAGTCGTTGGAGGTAACTAGTAACAAAACTATGATCAATCCAAGGACAAAAAAATACCATGTAAACAAGAGTGGAATGGCTCTTCTGCACTTTGAGCACTGTCAAGCTTAGGAGGGTAATCCTAGAGACCTTCATAAAATGATAACAGGCTAATTGACCACAATTTGACCAAACCCTATATATGAAGACACTCAATAAAATGGCTATCACACCATGTCTTTATACTAGTCCACTGGCTTACAAGTCATAAGTCACTTTACAGGGCAATATTATGGCAGGTCATGATGTAACATAAGATGTATGAACAATTTATATGCCCATGGATTAGACTTCTCATAGTAATTTCCATCATCAATGACCTGAAAACTAATAGTATACATAATCTCCTAAAAATACTTACAAACTTAGGATCCCCAAAGGTTTAACAGAGATTCATAACACTAAATTCATGCATACTGGCAAAGCATAACTTGCAAATAATTTATCAGAACTAGGTGAATGATTTGCATTTAATATCATAAATATTGGATCAACTTCAACTACTAGATCAATTCCTAATCATGTAGCAACAGAGTTAGATCTGGATTAAAAACTACAATGACCAAGCAAATCATAATATTTAGTTGAGCCTAATTGATTAGGTTTCTATCTTGCAGAAACATTAGACCCTCAATTGCCCTCCCATTCCTAGAAATACACCTGTTTTTAGTTATCCACAACAAATTTAAATGCCCCACATATCAATCCCGAAAGAGTTTCTACTTAAATAATATAAGTAGAACACTTTTACTGCATTCCTTGAATGCAAACTAATTAATACCTGACATAAAGAACAACAAACATGAACCCAGGAACTCCTTGAATTCCCTAAAGCACTCAAATAGAAGTGGAGACAAAATGAAAAAATGACAATAAAAGTGTGGTCTTATATTGATTTGTTGAAATAAATTACAAAGCCATTGCAAAGTTTTAACATAAATTAGATAGATCTACATAAATCAAACACCAATTACAATGCAACTTGAAGGCATAACCTATTACATGATTATTAAAGGAAATAGGTTTGCATTGTATATGAAGTAACAGAAATAGATGCTTGGTCACCTATACTTGAGTATGAGGAAATTGTAATATAGAAGAAAAAGAATACATATAAAAAATTAGTTGACAAATCTTGTAGAGCAAAGGGGTGGAAAAGTTTGCCATGTTTATTCCTTGCAGCTTCATCTGCCCTCTGCAACCAAAAGAAAATCAGTGAGCATGAAACAAGAACCACAAAAGATAAAACCAAAACAAGTAGTGAAAAGAAAAGTTTAGAGAGGTCCATAGAGATTTATTTTATTTTAGTAGGTTCTAGAAAAAGATAAAATAAAATAATAAATTATATTTTATTATTTTGGAAAGTTTTAAATTTAATAGTAGGTTGCATAATTGGCTCCTAAAATGAAGTTGACTTGGACTTATATTGGAGTGATGTGGTGTACAAGTTGTTTTAATTTGTAAATATGCTTTTTCATTTAGATTTTTAAGTAGTGTTTAAATTAATATTTAGATTAAATTAAATCATGTTCTTTTAGTTGTATTTAGTTAAATTTTGCTTCTAAATTTGAGCTAATTTAAAGTTTAGATTTGGGTATTAACCTTTTGAACTCTATTTCTTTTATTGACTAGATAATAGTTTTGGTTAATGATTATTATTATTTTTATTTAATTCAAATTACCCTTTAAGTTACTAAAGAGAAAAGTGAGAATAAATTTTATTTATTTAAAATTTATTTATGTTATAGTTTAAATATTTAATTTGTTAGATGCCCATACCTTAAATAAGGCAACCCTACTTTTAGAAAATTTAATTAATTATTGAATTGCATACACGGTATTTATTTAATCTTCATTTTCATTAGGACTACGGTGCAAGTTAAATCAATTTTAAAAGAAAGGATAAACTTTACAAGTAAACTTAATCTTATCCTTTAACCCTTGAGCATGTCACTCCTATCACGTTAAAACATCTCCTTACTTCCACATAGAAACCCTAAAGAAAAATTTTCTCCTACGAGTAACTCCTTCTCGATGTCATATTTAACAATGTCGTTACCTCATTAGGTGACCCTCACTAATACTCTAGAGTGTTGCGATGGGGTTCTGCCACATGCTTTTGTTTCCTTTGACCTTCTCCTTATGCGGGTTGCACACACTCGTAGCACATGCAACAATGTCATGTGCCCTTTGTTCGCTTCTAAAAAGAAATAGTTCTATTATTTTCTTGTGATTCAAACAAAATATATTTGTACTATGTTTATGTCCATTTGTACCTATGTATGAGTGGGCATGACATTTGGTATTATAGCCAGGTTTACAAACACTGGGAACTCTGCGAATTTGTTTGGGTCATGACGTTGAATATGTAATTGTGAAATGCTACTGCTTTATTTGAAAATTATTTTTGAGTAGTTAATAAGATGTAAGTAGTAGCACAAGTACTTGAGTTGAATCATTTTAATGTTGGAGTTCATTTTAATCTATGGTTGTTAAATTGTTGTGCGTCTCTATCGCCCTTCTAAATAATGGCTCTCTAGATTAAACTAGAATGAAAGGAGTCTATTTGACTAAGGAATGCAGTATATTTAAAATCTCATTGTAGGTGTACATTTTCTTGTATTTCCAAACAAGAATTGATAGGAGGGGTTAGAAGTTGATTGTTTAAGGGTGTGATTGCTATGTATAAATATTATAATTACACGTGTTGATGTTTTCAAAGTTCCCCATAGTGATATTTGAAAGGCTAAAAGGTAATGTGTAAATTGATAGTTAGAGACTTATTACTTCATCGATGAATGTGATGAATCCATTTCCGTGTACCTTGTTTAGATGCTTGTTTTGAAATGGAGCCAACCTCTTAGAAAAGTGATCTAATTGACCTCCTTGTAGATAGTCTACCTTAGCTTAGGATGTAAACTAAAATCTTTCATAAGTGCACCTTGGTCATCTCAAAATTGAGTCTAGCTATTCTATCCTTGAATCTTTAAATGGTGCCTTAACAAATTTCTCCTTGTGATTTCCTAATTATTTGTGCCCTTAGAAATTCTTTTAATGTTAATAGCATTTTTTTCTAATTGATGAGTGGAATTGTTTGGGAAAAAGTTAGATTAATGGTGTATAACGTTTGATTTTGAATAAGTGAAAAGTTTTCAAAATGAATTATAAGGTAGGAAATATAGAGTTGTGTAATTCCTTTCAAATAAATGAAATATGCTTAGGAAAATATGAAGTCTCAAAGTATTAATTATTTACATGATTTAATGCTTTAGGATAGAATAATGAGAATAAGTAGAGGTTAGAGTCAAATATTTTAAAAGCACATAGAGTGAAGAATATAGAAGTATGTTATATGTGCTCATTTTGAACTAATTAAGATTTTGAATTGGAATTCTTTCCTTTCTTATTTATTATGTGTGGAAAAGTCTTTGCAACTGCCATTGTGTGTGTTGGTTTTGATTAAGAGTTGAAGCATACATAGCATATTGTACCTTTTTTCTTGTGTTATTATGATCTTTGGCCAATAATGAAGATTAAATGTGAGAGATTGTTGTCATTCACATTAGTTGATAATGATGTAGGTTACACAAATGTTACATTATGTATGCATCCATAAAATAATATGACATGTTGGATAGTATTAGATAGCTTGATATGATGTTGTTAGTGATGCATGTTTGGTTGTCTATTAAAATCTACCATATATAGTTGTTACTTCATCATAAATGCTTGGGTGCTAACATATATATTAACCTGATTTGATAGCTAACTTGACTATGTTCTTAAGAGAAAGGGAGAATCAAGATATAATGTAAGAAATAATCATATTATTGCATGATTATCAAAGGAAATAGGTTTTCATTGTAAATGAAGTAACAAAATAGATGCTTGGTCACCTATACTTGAGTATGAGGAAATTGCAACATAGAAGAAAAAGAATATATATAAAAAATTGGCTAACAAATCCTACAGAGCAGAGAGGTGGAAAAGTTTGCCATGGTTATTCCCTGGAGCTTCATCTGCCCTCTGTAACCAAAAAAATCAGGAAACGAGAACCACAAAAAGATAGAACCAAAACAAGTAGTGAAAATAAAACTTTAGAGAGGTCCATAGAGCTTTATTTTATTTTAGTAGGTTCTAGAAAAAGATAAAATAAAATAATAAAATTATATTTTATTATTTTGGAAAGTTTTAAATTTAATAGTAGGTTGCATAATTGGCTCCTAAAATGAAGTTGACTTGGACTTATATTGGAGTGATGTGGTGTACAAGTTGTTTTAAATTGTAAATATGCTTTTTTTTAAGTAGTGTTTCAATTAACATTTGGATTAAATTAAATCATGTTCTTTTAGTTGTATTTAGTTAAATTTTTCTTCTGAATTTTAGCTAATTTAAAGTTTAGATTAGCGTATTAACCTTTTGAACTCTATTTCTTTTATTGACTAGATAATAGTTTTGGTTAATGATTATTATTATTTTTATTTAATTTAAATTACCCTTTAAGTTTTTTTTTTTTGATGGGTAAAAGGCCGGAGCCATTAATATATTAAATCAGTAAAGTTTCAAAAGTACAACTCTGTTCAGTGTGGGCACCGGTAGGAAAGAACAGAGTGAAGAAAACCTCCGGTCTAGCCCGGGACTTATGCAGTCCAATACATAATGTTTATTTACATATCTTGGGTGGGACAATGCCCTCTAAGGATAAATCCTTTCTTACAATATTTTTGAGATACAAATACAGTCCTTGCCCTTATCATGGGCCATTTTTCTGTTATATCCTTGCTGTTTGTCTTTTTGGTCCTTCGATCGGACGCCTTCCAGGGCCTCTATCATTAGATCAACTATCTTTTATTAATGTGGGAGAGCTTCTTCTATTTTGCTCAATTCAGTGTACCTGCATTACCTGAAAACACAAGGACACCCTTCCAAAAAAAATTCTCATGTTAGCCATACAATAAAGGAAGTAAATATTTATTTATTTTCCTGTATAAACTTGTTAGAGTTCTTCTTCAGTCTGATTGAAAGGATTGAATCATTATTAGAATACTTACAATTTCCATGCTTATCAGAAGTGTCAACATATACTTATCTCAATAATAATACCGAATCAGACTGAGAGGGGGAGATCCCCAGATTATTAACTAAGCAAATATTTATACAAACATATATATATATATATATATATATACATACATATATATTTATATGTGTGTGACCAAAAGAATTCTATTAAATAATAATATTACTCCATGTAAGTTTCAACTAGAACTGAATCACTCAATCTCGTCATAGAGAATATATTGTCTGTCAATCATACCAATTATTGAGCTCTAATGCGCTGACATGAGAGCGGAGTATGCCAAAGATATACTCGAGACCTCATTATTACATTTTAAGTTTCCTGCCAACTCACATGTAAATTTTGAAGCTTTAGTTATTTCAAATCCTCTTTACCGAGACAATCTGCTTCAAGCAGAACATCATTATAATTCATTTAAGGAGATCTAATCATACCTCTATCTTCTCCTGCTTGGGTACTAGGCCCAACGCAGGAATGAGGATCGCCGTGCAAGATTTGAATAATAAAATGCATATTGAGATGCATTGAAATCGCTTAAACACTATATATATATAAGTGAATAGATAGGTGGCACCTTTGAAGCGTGTTATCAGGGGAGGAAATCAAGCTCAATAAGATATGATTAATACTACGTACTCCACTTAATTCTATTCACTGGATGAAGCTAATCAAGAAAGTTCTCATTTTTATAGGATACAACACTCAAGTTTCCTCTTCCATCGTTTCTGATGCCATTTCAATTTTCAGTTATCTTTACAGCGAAAGCCATCAATTGTGGAGGGATGGAGACCCCTGTGAGGTTGGTTAGTTCTAGATGCCAAATGGCCTTTCTTGGACCTGTAACTTTGCTTTGTTTACAGCGTATTCTACGTCGATCTGATGGACTGATGGTTGAAGCCATTAGAATGATTGTTGGAAGAAAATTTATGGGGGAGGCTGAAAGGTATCGAGTTGATACCGACATCACTTCTAGGGTGCTAGCAATGTTGCTAGAGATGGAGATTGACAAAGGAACGATAGAGCAGATGATGAGGGGATTGTTTTATCCTGAACACTTGGGGGGTTTGGAGGTAACCCTAGAAGCTAAAGTATAGGCGTTGGAATACCACGACCAAGGGATATGCCCTCTTTAGATGATCCTGATGCTATTCTGAAGCTCTATCCTTTCATTTTGGATCTCAAAGGGCTAGACCTCATGATGGTCAAAGAGAAGGCACTGATTGTAGTAGGATTCATCCAAAGAGTCTTAGGTCTGGTGGTGGAAGATGGGTTTGAATGGGTAGCAACTTTTAACCTTCAATTACTCGAATATGACCAAGAGTAAGTCAAAGAAAAAGCTTAAATTTTGTTATCTTAATGTAAGTTAGCGTGCAGTAGGCTTATTAGAAGCTTCAATAGCTACCTTTTGAATATAGAATCAGAAAGTAGTCCCTGTGTGGTCAAGAAAATATACTCAACGTAGATATTATGAATAGACCCTACGAGGTCCCAGAATCTAACTCTGTTGTAAGCAAATTCTGACAGACTTTTATTATAAATATAGCCAAAGGAGAGGAATATATATATAAGAAAAATGTATGTAAAAATGTTTATATATAGAGAGATAAAATTAATCAGATCTTCTCCATTGTTTCAGATAGGATTTAAGATTGCTTCATTAGAACTATATTTAGTAGAAAGGCAAATGCCATCAGCACCTTTGTTAGCCAGGGAATCAGCTTTACTATTACCTTCTCTGAAGATGTGATTAAATGTGCACTTTCTAAAAGAAGCAGTGATGTTAAGGGCATTAGCCAGTACGGAATTTAGTCTCCAATTAGGCATGCTCCCCTTTCGTAAGGCATAAATAATAATCGCAGAATCTCCTTCGACCTCTAATTTTTCAATTTTCATATCTGTGCAAATTCTCAGTCCTTCAATTAGAGTAGTTAATTCTGCTGTGTTATTTGTTGCTTCTCCTAGAGGTTTGTCTAAAGTTGCAATTTCTCTCATTTCTGAATCATGGATTACACAGCCTATACCTGCAACTCCCGGGTTACCCCTAGAAGCCCCATCAAAATTTAGCTTGAACTAACCTTTTTTAGGAGGTTGCCACTTACGTTCCTGTCTCTTATTGGTGGTATTGTGGTTACTAGGTCCCACGTAGGAAGGCAGTTTTAATCCTTCCCATTTAACACGCATCTTTTCATCCCAGTGAGTCATTATGATTTCTTTTTTGTAATTATTTAGAACCCTACTGTTGACAATTTCTATAATAATAGCTTGAATCTTAATAATTAGCTGCTCAAAAGTCATTTTCCTATCTTTAAAGATTCTTCTATTTATTTCTTTCCATAGTTCCCATAACATGATAGAAGGGGTAATTGTCCATAACATGTGATAAATGCTTTGTTTATGAGTGTCACACTAGCATTGGAGTAGGTTTAGAATGTTATTAGGAAGGGCAGTAATCCAGCCCAATTTGTTGCTTAGCCAGTTCCAAAATTTATTAGAAAATTGACAGTTGAGTAGGATATGGTCTGCTGTTTCTTGATCCTTTTCACAAAGGGGGCATCTACTAGGCCCCTCATATCCCATCTTAGTGAACCTCTTTGCAGTTAGAATTTTCTTCTGTAGGGCCATCCATGCAAACATCCCAGCTTTTGGGAGACAGTTCTTATCCCAGTAGAGTCTCAGTGGTATCTCTGTTTTTGGTCTGAGCTGATGTTTGATTAAAATTTTATATCCATCCTTTGTTTTATAGTTTCTTGATTTAACCCCGTCCCAGACTAATCTATTTGTATCTCCTTTGAGGGATACCTTCCTTTTGTTGAGGATGTCAAGTAGTTTCTTTTTTTCATTATCTAGGATATTCATATTTTCCAGTGATTTCCATTTCCATCCCAGATTCTCACCATGAGTGGGGAATTCTATGTAATCTTTTACATGTTTCCCCCATTGGGATTCTAGGATTCTTTTGGCATTTTCTAAGTTATCAAAGCTACTTATCATCTCAAACCCCCCATGAGTTATCCCAAAAAAGTGCTTGATTGCCGTCACCAAGACTCCATGTTAGTTTGTCCATTATGAGCTTTCTGCAATCCATCGTAAAATTCCAAAGGCGGGAACCTTTAGGGGGATTAGCCATTCTAAACAGGAAGGTTGGTTCCTCACTTCTAAGATATTTGTTTCTGAGGATTTTTACCCACTTTAGATTAGGCTGTTGGTACATTTTCCATATAAGTTTAGCTCCTAATGCTTTACTCTGTTCCTTGATGTTTTTCAAACCCAAGCCACCTTCCTCTTTTGGTCTACAAATCTTGTCCCAAGCTACAAGTGTCATTTTCTTCTTATCCTCTGTACCTTGCCATAAGAATGTTCTTAGGGTTTTGTTGATTTCTTCACATTTTTCTACTGGAAGATTCATACAAGATAATTGATATATTGGGATAGCTGAGAGAACCAATTTTAACATTGTTACTTTACAGGCTGTAGATAGCCATTTGCCTTTCCATGATTCCACTTTATTTTTGATCTTAGAAGTGATATGGTCCCAGAGATCTTTAGTCTTATTGCTTTTAGCCAATGGTATGCCTAAATATTTACATGGCATTACCCCTCTTTTAAAAGATAAAATTCTGCAAATTTCCCTTTCTGTATCAGGGTCTATGTTGAAGAAAACAATTGCTGATTTATCAGCATTAACCTCCTGTCCAGAGGCCCTGCAGTAGGAGTCCAAGATTTCTTTGAAAACCTTAGCTTCTTCGATGCAACCCTTACCATAGAGCATAGTATCATCTACAAACTGTTGATGAGTTGTAGGTTCTACACCAGAAGTGATTTTGATTCCTTGAATATTTCCTTCTTCCCTGGATTTGGTAATTATCCTCCCTAAAACTTCTGCCATTATAATAAAGAGAAAAGGGGAGATAGGGTTACCTTGTCTCAATCCTCTTGATATACTAAAAAAACCTTCTGGGGTCCCATTTATTAAGACTGAGATCTTAGGATTAGAAATACATTCATAAATGAGGTTTATCCATTGTTTAGAAAATCCAAAAGCCTCTAAGGTTTTGCAAAGGAAACACCAGTCAACCTCGTCGTAGGCTTTACTGATATCCAATTTAATTAGCATACTAGGTTTTTTATTATGCTGTATGGTGTGAATGGCTTCTTGGGCTGTAATAACTCCATCATATATAGATCTTCCCGAAACAAACCTTGTTTGTTCATCACTTATAATGTCTGGTAGACTTGTCTAAATTCTATTAGCCAGGGTTTTAGTGAGTATTTTATATATAGTGTTACAGAGAGAAATAGGCCGCAAATCCCCCAAGCTTTATGGCTTCTCTTTTTTTTGGATAAGTGTGAGAAAAGTATTATTTACCTCTTTTAGAAGGCTACCCAAATTTCTTACCCCTTCTAATGCTTCGACCACTTCATCCCCTATGAAGTGCCAACATTTCTGAAAGAAGAAGGCTGGGAAGCCATCTGGTTTTTCTCGGTGCTTTATCTGGTTACATTTGAGAGACTGCCAATTCAATCTCAGTCTTGGTAAATTTTTCATTGAGAGCTTTGTTTTGATCCTCTAAGATAATCCTTGGAATATCTTGCAGTATGGCTTGTTGATGGAACTAATTGGATCCCTCCTGATTGTTAAGAATGTTTTCAAAATACCTAACCATTTCACATGCAATTTGTTGAGGTTCTTCGATCCAGACATTGTTCGCACCTTTAATTTTAAAAATTCTGCTTATATTTCTATGTACTTTGGTGCTGTTATGAAAGAACTTAGTGTTCTTATCTCCAGCTTCAAGCCAGGTCTCTTTGGACTTTTGACGCCAAAAGATTTCCTCTTTGGCTAGGATATCTTCATATTAAGTTTTTAGCTATTTTTCTTTTAAATATGATTTTGCATCCATGCCTTTAGCAATAACACTTCTGTTGAGGTTTTCAAGTTCCACTTCTAACTTAATTTTGATCTCAAAGATATTACCAAAGTTATTTTTGTTCCAACTAAGAAGCTTACATTTGATAGTTTTCAATTTGGATACTAAACAAAAAAGCTTAGAACCATATACTCTATTTTCCTTCCACCATTGCTCAATTAAGGTTATAAGGTTATTATCTTTGAACCACATTTGTTTAAATTTAAAGGGGCACCGTTTGGGTTGGCAGTCTTCTGAGATACATAACTAGACTGGGTAATGATTAGAGCCTGAGTATGGTACAATCTCAGCGGTTAGAATATAAGAGAGTTGAGCCCAATTACCCCTGAACAGGAATCTGCGAAGTTTTTCTGCAATATTGCTAAAGCCCATTCTTTTGTTGTTCCATGTGAATCCTTCCTGTGCGGTTTTGATTTCCAATAAATTATTCTTCTGAACCCAGTCTTTAAAGTCATTTGCTATTGTGGATAGCCTTGCCGAGCCTCCCAACTTTTCCTTAGGGTCTAGGATCGCATTGAAGTCTCCACCCAAAATACATACCTGATCTTGTAAAGTTCACATGAATTGTTCTATTTCTTTCCAAACTGATCTCTTATCCTGGTTCTGGGAAGGACCATATATGTTAAAAAGAATAAAGTGTAGATTACTTTTGATACTTTTGACGTACCCACTCATCCAGTTCTTCTTACAACTTATTACTGAAAATGAAACCACTCTAGGGCCCCAGATTACCCCTAGGCCTCTCGAATCTCCCTCAGCTGGAACTCCAGCTAGTTCCATATTCCTAACTTCTTATTTAGAGTGTCAACCTCTTCTTTATTGAGTTTAGTTTCTTGTATCATTAGTATATCTAGTTTTGCGTTGGTTCTACAGCATTTTAAGGTTCGCTGTTTGTTAGGGGCATTGAGACCCCTAACATTCCACGTGTTGACTCTCATGGTGCCGAGGGAAGGCACTTCTCCTTCCCCACATTAAACATTGTGGTGATCTTAGTTTGATCTATCGCCTCACCTGCTTTCTCTCTTAGTTCCAATAGTGATTTCCTACCCCTTGTTTTATTACTTTTGGCACAATCTAGGGTATCCTTACTAAAATCAGTTATAGCAATTCCCAACCAAAGATCTACTTCCTCCAACTCTCTATCTCCCAGATCTTTTGGGTCCTCTTCATTACTATCCTGCCTTTTCTCCCGATCTTCAAGTTCCAGGATCTTGGTGATGAGCTTTTCCTTTTCTTTGTTAGCTTCCTCAATTACCACTTCCTCAATTGCCTTACCGAGGATCTCATCACAAATCTCTTCTAGATCCAAATGGATGATCTTATCTGTGGGTACCTTTTGATTCCCAGATTCTTTATGTTTTACCTCTGGTTCATATGTGTTTCGGACCCAGTCTGGGGTCTCTAATACCTCTCGATCTAAACTTTTTTCCATTGCTGGGGGGTTGTTATTTCTAATGTCTTCTAAAGGAACTTCCCCCTCCTCAAGTTCCATCCTTTCTTTGCCTATCAGTGGTTCATAAATATGCTTTGAAGGCTTAACCACTACAGGTGTTTCTTTGCCTGAGCTTTCTTGTGCGTGGTTCATATTCTGTAGAGTAAGATCATTACTATGATTCTGAGTGTTTCCTTTGATATTTTAGGTAGATTTAGGGCATTTCTTGGGCTGAGATGATACCATACTCGGGTTTTGATTTTGTCCAGACAAATCCCTGCTACCACTGAGGTGCTTCTTAAGGGATGGAAAGCTAGTCCTCTGATATTCCACAATAAATCTGCCTTCATTATCATTGAATCTGATGTTAACACCTGAAGACTGGGGATTGGAATTCTTTTTAGTAGGTATTTTTAGAACTCTGTTGATAATATTATTGTGGGTAGGTCCATGGTGAAATACTGGCTTGATACAATAATTAGCCAAATTAGTTTTGATTTCAAGAGGTTCAAGGTCTTTAATGCTTATATCTATCTTTACTAACAGAATAACATCTGAATGAGATAAGAATTCCTTCTCTATTCCTATGAATTCTCCTAGATGATTACCTATCTCCTTTAAGATTTCACTATGGATGAGCTCGACCGGGAGATTAGGTAATTTTACCCATCTAGCTAATTTAAGTTTCATTTTACTGGGGTCAAAATTCGGTAGCCAATCTAGATATTCAAAATTATGCCCTTTATAAAACAAACTTCTACTATTTAATATTTCTTTTTTTAGGTCTGCACTTTTGCAATCAATGAATATGAAATCTTTAGATGTGATAGTAATACTTACCTGGTCCTTGTAGAGAGCTTGGACCCCATCCGCGATTTCCTTCACAGGCTGCCCTATCCCACACCATCGGACAAAGAATCCATGGGTTCTACAATGATTCCCCAAACCATATGTGTAAATATTGCTATTATTTATCGATGCTTTCTTTTTCATGGCCTCAGATTTTTGATATTGCATTAAACTCTTTTGCAGCCCTGACCGAGGGGGTCTAGGGTTTGCCTGCTCTCGGATTGCTACCTGGTTGTTGCCCATCCCAGGAGTATTAGAAGCTATGTTTATGAGTTTAGGGTTTTTAGAGATTGGCCATTAGTGGGGTGCTCTGTAATTCGACATACTATTTGTATAGGGATTTTCCTTCAAATGAATGTTCCTGGGGGCCGGTTTTGAAAAACCCTCCGCATTTCTTTACCTTGGAAGGGAAGGGTAGGAGACATCAGGGGCTTGTTGAGCATTAAGGCTTCTTTCCTGGCCTAATGCAGTGTAATTTGCTCCAGTCTTAAATGCAGGGGTTGCTGAGGTAATTGGGATAGTCCAAATCCCTGAAACCCTAGCTTGGGCAGTTTCTCTTAATACAGCCTCTGCCCTTACTCCCCTCTGTGATTTCCTACTCTTCACCATTTGCTAGCCTAGTTCCTCATGATGTTGCAGAGGGGGAGCCCAGCCCCCATGAAAAACCTTCTCCTTCCACTGCATAGCACTGCGAGGGTGCTCTGCCCTAGTTTCATTCCTAGCCTTTTTGTTAATGCTGCTTTGTCGCGGGAAACCTACCTTTTTTTGCATTTTTTTCTCGTCTGAATAAAGTGATTCTACTTTTTTAAATTACCCTTTAAGTTGCCAAAGAGAAAAGTGAGAATAAATTTTATTTATTTAAAATTTATTTATGTTAGAGTTTAAATATTTAATTTGTTAGATGCCCAAACCTTAAATAAGGCAACCCTACTTTTAGAAAATTTAATTAATGATCGAATTACATTGACGATATTTATTTAATCTTCATTCTTTCATTAGGACTACGGTGCAAGTTAAATCAAATTTAAAAGAAAGGGTAAACTTTACAAGTAAACTTAATCTTGTCCTTTAACCCTTGAGCATGTCGCTTTAATCACGTTAAAACATCTCCTTGCTTCCACATAGAAACCCTAAAGGAAAATTTTCTCCTACAAGTAACTCCTCGATATCATATTTAACAATGTCGTTACCTCATTAGATGACCCTCACTAATACTCTAGGGTGTTGTGATGGGGTTTTGCCACATGCTTTTGTTTCCTTTGACCTTCTCCTTATGCGGGTTGCATGCACTCATAACACATGCAACAGTGTCATGTGCCCTTTGTTCGCTTCTAAAAAGAAATAGTTCTATTATTTTCTTGTGATTCAAAAAATATATATTTGCACCGTGTTTATGTCCATTCGTACCTATGTGTACAAGTGGGCATGACATAGGTTAGCCCCAATACTTCAGGCCTTGCCGACAAGCATGAGCAGAGACCAACAACTTCAAATGACCAAGAGATTACAATTTAAAAGAAGAAGAAGAAAGAAGATGGAAGAGGAAGGTGACACATGTTACAAGATGGACCTCTAATTTGTAATTGCACCCTGGGCATAAAAGAATATGCCAACAACACCTTTGAGCCCCTTCTTCCATCTTATCCCTATCTAGAAAATGGAAAATTATTTCCCCAATTTTTTACATTCACGTCCAACTTTTTTACCCTATAGTAAAAGTGACTTCCAAGCTCAATTTTCACACGGTGAGTGAAAAATTTAACCCCCATCCTCTATCCTATCACTGGCAAGTGGAAAATCAATATTATTTAATAATTTAATCCCCTACAACTCCTTATTTTTCATATAGCCAATTGAGACATTTCGTCAAATAGTTGGCAAGCACTCATTTTACCTCCATTGTTTTGCCTATATTTATATTGGCTCTATTTTTGCTTAGATATTTTACAAATGTACCAACTCTAGAGGTTACAAACTATTCTTAGTGGTCACCCAGGCCTTTTGAATTTATTTTATCATCTAATGACAATAAGTTTGGTTTTAAAACTTTGATAAATTCTAACTTGCAAGCAATATATCAATAGAGGCATTTTGTCAAACAGTTCTCATGCATTGTATTGTTCTCACATTTTCTTTGCCCTACTCCTTGTGCAAATGCTTATCAACTTCTAGATTAAAATTGTCTTCTTCATGGATACAAATAATACCATAAGCAAATGGTTGAGTTATCAAAATTTTAATGCATTTATGAGATTTTTGCATACTTCACTATTTTCCCACAAATGGACCCTAATAATGATTTGATAATTAGCAGGTTACAAATAAAGAGTATCCCCAAACTTAAAGTGCCTCCTTCTTATACAAAAATCCTTTAAACTTCATTGCACTTGCTGCTGCAACATACACAAACCAAGACACTTCTTCCTATCTCACATGGTTTGCATTATTAGAAAATAGAATATCAAATATAGTACATTCTTTGAGTATCAAAGTTTGTAGATTTGGCAGTGGAGACATGTTTTATGGTGCCTCCTTCTTATGCAAAATCATTCTAATCTTATTGCATTTTACTGGTGTACATTTGTTTCCAAAGCAACTCAAACATCTGCAAGTTAAAGTATATATGCTTGTTGTACACTCCAAGAGATGGGGCACCTTCTTGATGTAGGAGCATCCCTGGTTCAAGAGCAATCTTGCATCAACCAAAAACATTTGCATTTTAGTTTGTTTGCATTTCAGTTTGTTTCTTTTCATTTTCCAGTTCAGTACAGTCAATTCAGTTAGAAGCAGTTTCTGTATTTTGGTCTGCATTCTACCGCAGTTGCATTTTAGACCTTGTGGAGCTGGACTTAGCATCTAGACACATTCATGCACATCATATCCAAATCTCAGATCATTTGGATCAGGTACCGGTAAGATATCGCTATTAGAAGATTGACTATTTTCTCATAACAAAGCATCCTGACAGTCTCAGACAATCAGCTAAAGGAGAAGACTTGCGGAGCAATTCACAACTTGTGGAGCTAAAAGACACATGATTCAATGTTGTTTGGTTCATGGCTGACCTTTCCTGAGATCCACACACTGTTCCATTCATTTGTGAAGGAGTTCTATTCAATTAGGTCTAACCTATCCGTGTACACATGTTACAACTCTTCATCAGAGTTTGTGATCTTCCTTGGCCGACGCAAAGGAATAGTTTGTTCTGGAGATGATATAAATTGATGTAATAGATGGCTAGGAGAGTAGTTGATCATTAGTTCATAAGTTGATAGTTTGAATTCCTTGCGAAGGAGCTTCAAAGCTAAATCTTGTGCATATTCTGTAACTGTGAAATCAAGCCTGTGAGCCCTACTTGTAAGCCTATATGTTGCCAGCCAATTTGTATTTGAATTCTATGATATACTAAATGACTAAAATTACATTTGCTTCATATCTTTGAGTTGTTTCTGTTGTGTTTACTCTATCTGCACAACCGGGATAGTTCACTTTGTGGACCCTCCTAATCGTGACTACACCAAGTGGTATCAGAGCAAAAGTTTGAATCTTTGGGAGTGAATTGAGAAAAGTTGGTGAAGGAATTCCATGAGATCTTATTGTGAATAGATCACCAAATCTAAGGCAGGCCACTTGTGTTGCAACTGATCGCTGATTGTGAGGTAGTTGTCACCTTGTAGCCTGAACACCAAATTTGAGGAAGTTACACTTGATCCTAGGAAGAATGCCGCTAAAGAGAATCCCTATTGTTAGAACAATGGATGGAAGGATGGATAAGATGATGGAGATGATGAAAACCATGCGAGTTCACTTGGATGTTGTTGAACAAGATAGACAAAGAGGACTTACACCTAGACCTAATGTTGAAAGTGATGATGATGAAGAATTTCAATCCGTTGATCAAACTAGTGAAACCCTAGGAGATGAAGAAGAAGAAGAATTAGATCAAGTCAAGATGTTATGAGCTATTTCAAAGATTGGGAAAAGACCTAGAGTTGATGTACCGAACTATACTGGCAATTTGAACCCTGAAGAGTTGATTGATTGGATAAATGACATGGAAGAATACTTTGAGTATGAAGAAATTGAAGATCTGGAGAAGGTGAAATTTGCAAAGACAAAGTTAAAGGGACATGCTGCTATATGGTGGAAAGAAGTTCAGTTGGATAGAAATAGAAGAGGAAAGGAAAAGATTACAAAGTGGGACAGAATGGTGACAAAAATTAAAAAATAGTTTATACTTGCTGACTATGAGTTTGAACTGTTGAAGAGATTGCAAAACCTGAGACAAAAGGAGAAATTTGTGAAGGAGTACACTGAAGAATTTCATAAGATGATCATAAGGACTAGACATAGCGAAGCAAGCAAGGAGAAAGTAGCTAGATACATCAATAGACTGAGATTGAACATTCAAGAAGAATTGAGCCTGGTAAGGATGACAACATTAGAAGAAGCATATTAGTTTTCCCTGAAGGTTGAAGAGAAGTTAAACAAGAGGCATGATAAAAAATAGAGAGGCAGAGGAGGTAAATTTCAGAGAGGCAGGACATTTTTTAGAGGAGAAAGATCATATGCAGAGCTGAAAAGACAAGAGAATACATTCAAGAAGGAGGACAGAGATAACAATGCATACCGAAGAGATGACAAAACTTTCTACCATAGAGGAAACCCTAGTCCATACCGGAGTGAAGGATACAAAAGAGAAGAAAGAGGACCTAATAGGAGAATATTTAGAGGAACTTGTTTCAAGTGTGAAGGTGAAGGACATAGAGCATTTGAATGTACAATCAGGGGAGTACAAGCAAGAGAATAGAGAACAGTGGAAGAGCAGCCTATGTGGAAGAAGAACCTATTGGATCACCTAGTTCACTTGGTAAACCTGAGAAAGGAGAATCGCTTGTGATGAGGAGAGCACTATTTCAAGTAGAGAAAAATGAGGAACCACCGCAGAGGAAAAGTTTGTTCATAACTAGATGTAAATCAGGAGGTAAATGTTGTAAAGTTGTAATTGATAGTGGTAGTTCCGATAACTTAGTTTCAGAGGAGATGGTGACTAAGTTGAAGTTGGAAAGATTGAAACACCCTAAGCCCTATCAGATAGCATGGATTCAGGATGATCATAAAGTACTAGTGAGTGAACAATGTCTGGTGAAATTTCATATTGGATCTTACCATGATGAAGTATTGTGTGATATTATGCCCATTGATGTTTGTCATATTTTGTTGGGTAAACCTTGGCAGTATGATATGAAAGCTATACATGATGGGAGAAAGAATACATACACCATAACATCAAATGGAAAGAGAATTACTTTGATTCCTTTAGAAGATGATCCTAAGAGTGAAGTATGTGGGAATGCTAGAATCTATTTGGTAGATAGAAGGAAATTTCTAGATGGTTTGAGACATGAGAATATGTGTTATGCTTTAATCCCTAAGAAGCCTAAAACATTGAAGAAGGAGACTGAAGAATCACAACTGAAGGAGATAACTGAGTTGTTGACAGAGTATGAAGACATCATATCAGATAATGTACCTGAAGGATTGCCACCAATCAAAAGTATCAATCATCACATGGATCTTATACCAGGAGCTAGTTTGCCTAACAAAGCAACACACAGAATGACACCGACAGAGAATGAAGAACTGAATAGACAGATACATGAGTTGTTGAGGAAAGGTTTGATCAGAGAAAGTTTAAGTCCTTATGTAGTACCTGCAGTGTTAGCACCAAAGAAAGATGGAGAATGGAGGATGTGTATAGACTCTAGAGCAATAAACAAGATCATAGTTAAGTATAGATTTCCTTTACCTAGGATGGATGATATCATGGATTGTTTGAGTGGAGCAAAATATTTCATGAAGATAGACTTGAATAGTGGATGCCATCAGATCAGGATCAGAGAAGGAGATGAATGGAAGACTGCTTTTAAGACAAATGAAGGACTGTATGAGTGGTTAGTGATGCCCTTTGGATTGACAAATGCACCGAGTACTTTCATGATATTGATGAATGAAGTTTTGAAGAAATTCTTGGGTAAGTTTGTTATTGTATATTTGGATGATATTTTGATTTTTAGTAAGACAAAAGAAGAACATTTGTGGCACTTGAGACAAGTATTGCAGAGACTGAGAGAAGAGAAATTGTTGATAAACATCAAGAAATGTAGTTTCATGAAGGAAGAATTGGTATATTTGGGATTTGTGATTTTTGCGGAAGGATTGAAGATGGACCTTAAGAAAGTAAGAGCAATTGTTGAATGGCCTACACTGGAGAGCATTGGAGAAGTCAAATCATTTCATGGATTAGCTAGTTTCTACCAGAAGTTCATCAGAAATTTTAGTTCAGTTTGTAACCCTATGATAGAGACAATGAGAGGAGACATAAAAGAATTTAAGTGGACATTAGGAGTAGATAAAAGTTTTGAAATGTTGAAGCAAAAAGTGACAGAGCAACCTGTGTTGGCATTACCGGATTTCAATAAGGTATTTCAGGTAGATTGTGATGCAAGTGGAAATGCAATAGGAGAAGTGTTAAGTCAAGAAGGTAGACCTGTAACATATTTCAGTGAGAAGTTGAATGATGCAAGAAGATGATTTTCGGTTTATGATCAAGAGTTCTATGCCATAATTCAAGCCTTGAAGAAGTGGAGACATTACTTGTTACCTAAGGAGTTTGTGTTGTATACAGATCATCAAGCTTTGTAGTATCTGAATAGTCAAGGAAAGTTGAATTAGAGACATATGAGATGGGTAGAGTTCATGCAGAGTTACACTTTTGTATTGAAGCATAGGAGTGGAAAATCAAACAAAGTTGCAGATGCATTGAGTAGGAGAAGGAACTTGCTGACAGAGATGAGAGTTGAAGTGTTGGGATTTGATGAATTGAAGAAAATGTATGAAGATCTTGATTTTGCAGAACCTTGGAAAACATGTAAGGAACCTATTGTGATAGATAGGACTGAGTGGCTAGACTATTTCATTCAGGAAGATATGTTGTTCAGAGGAAATCAGTTATGCATACTTAGAAGTTCCATGAGAGACAATTTGATCAAGGAGAAACACAGTGGTGGATTGGCAGGACATTTTGGCATTGATAAAATAATAGCTTTGGTAAGTGAAAATTACTTTTGGCCTCAGATACATAAGGATGTTAGGAAATTTGTACAGATCTGTAGAATTTGTCAAGTTGCAAAAGGGAGTAGTCAGAACACTAGATTATATAAACCTTTGACAGTACCGGAGAGACCTTGGGAAGACATAAGTATGGATTCAATAATGGGATTGCCGAAGACACAGAGAGGACATGATTCAATATTTGTAGTGGTGGACAAATTTTCAAAGATGACACATTTCATACCTTGTAAGAAGACAACTGATGCAGTGCATGTAGCTAACCTATTTTTCAAGGAGATTGTGAGATTGCATGGATTACCTAAGAGTATAATTTCAGACAGAGATACAAGATTTCTTGGATACTTTTGGAAGACACTTTGGAAGAAGATGAGGATAGATTTGAAGTGTAGTTCAACATTTCACCCACAAACTGATGAACAGACAGAGGTAGTGAATAGGAGTTTGGGAAACTTGTTGAGATGTCTGGTTGGAGAGAAGGGAGGAAATTGGGATTTGATTCTTTCAAAAGAAGAGTTTGCATACAATAATTTAGCGAATAGGAGTACTGTAAGAACACCTGTTGAGATTGTTACTGGAGTAAATCCTAGAGGAGTTGCAGAGTTGAGAGATATCAGTATGGAAGATAAGAGAAGTGCAGAACCAGAAGAATTTGCAGAACATATGGGGACAGTGCATAATCAGGTGAAGAAGCATTTGGAAGAGATAAATAGTAAGTATAAAGAACAAGTAGATGAGAAGAGAAGACACAAAGAGTTTGCTGTAGGAGATGAAGTGATGGTATGTTTGAGAAAAGAAAGATTTCCAGTTGGGACATATAACAAGTTGAAGATGAAGAAGTTTGGACCTTGTACGATACTCAGAATCATGAAGCAAAGTTCAGTGACAGAATTGAGGAAGACTTGAAGAAGTAGTTACAACAACAAACACCAGAGTAGATTGAAGACATTTTAGATAGCAGAGTTGAACGCAGCACCAGAGGAAGACAATACAAAGAATATCTTGTGAAGTGGAAAAGTAGACTGAAAGAAGATTCATCATGAATTTCTTAGGCTGAGGTGGACTATCTTTGTTTTCCTCTAGCCCCAACAAAGTGAGGGACTCACTTTTTTCAACAACCCCGGATGTCTGATGCAGGAGCATCCCTAGTTCAAGAGAAATCTTGCATCAACCAAAAGCATTTGCATTTTAGTTTGTTTCTTTTCATTTTTCCAATTTAGTACAGTTAGTTCAGTCGGAAGCAATTTCTGTATTTTGGTCCGCATTCTACCGCAATTGTATTTCAGACCTTGCAGAGCTAGACTTAGCATCTAGACACATTCATGCACATCATATCCAAATCTTAGATCATTTGGATAAGGTACTAGCAAGATATCGCTATCAGAAAATTGACTAGTTTCTTAGAACAAAGCATCCTGAAAGTCTCAGACAATCAACTAAAGGAGAAGACTTACAGAGCAATTCATGACTTGCAGAGCTAAAAGACACATGATTCAATGTTGTTTGGTTCGTGGCTGACCTTTCCTGATAACCACACACTATTCCATTCATTTGCGAAGGAGTTCTATTCAATTAGGTCTGACCTATCCATGTACACATGTTACAGCTCTTCATCAGAGTTTGTGATCTTCCTTGGCCGATGCGGAGGAATCTTTTGTTCTAGAGATGATATAAATTGATGTAATAGATGCCTAGGAGAGTAGTTGATCATTAGTTCATAAGTTTATAGTTTGAATTCCTTGCGAAGGAGCTTCAAAGCTAAATCCTGTGCATATTCTGTAACTGTGAAATCAGGCCTATGAGTCCTACTTGTAAGCCCATATGTTGCCGACCAATTTGTATTTGAATTCTATGATATATTGAATGACTGAAATTGCATTAGTGAGATCATTGATCAACAAATTTATATTAACACTCTCACCAAACTTATCTATAAAAACTACCTTGAAATCTTGCCATGAAGAAATAATACACATTAGCAAATCAGTGAACCAATCCCTTGAATCTTCTTTTAAGGACTAAACAAAGAGTCTTATTACAACATCCTCATCCTCAAATTCATAATCTCTTATTAAATCACTAAATGTTTGAATATGTTTGTTAGTTGAATCTGAGCTATTTCCACTAAATTTGGGCAAGTGGTCTCTAACTTCATTAAGGATGGGGTTTGGATAATTTGGGATATTAGTGAAATCAAGTGGTCTATACCTTTTGGTAGTGAAAGACATTCTTTGAGGACATGATCTATGTTGTTGCATGCCATATGAAACATCACCTAAATGTATAGGGGAAGAGGAATGGTAATACTCCATTTTTAGATTGATTCTCATAAATAACCTACTCCCCTTGCTTCAATTTTTTCCATAACTTCTTTCTTCTTAATAAGATTCTCAAGATCAATAAACACAACACAACCCCTTATCCATTCTATTTTTGGATCCTTCTTTGCTACTGAATTTTAGCATATGAGGCATTCACACTTTTTTCTAGTTGTACCAGGCTTATGCATCCATGAAAATTTGATATATTCTCATAAGATATGCATCTACAAACATGAATAATCCCTCTAAATTTCATTTACTATGCATATTTCCCAACCATGTACATATCATGACCATATATCAAGAGAACATAGGGTATATAAAGCTTATCTTAACTCCCTTCTTCCAATATAAATTCACACACAATAGGGAAATAAAATTACTTCACAAAGAAATTTCACCAATGGTTATTAAGCATGGCTTCTCTCATCCATTGAAGATAGAATGTGAGGAAAATAGGATACTTAGGAAATATTGTAGACTTCATACAAATTTTCCCTCTGAATGAATGCTTTGCAGATCTATGTGATACTCTTGGACAATTTGATAGTAGAGTTGACAACTCTCAAAGAGGACTGAATTTTAGATAGAGCTTCATTCTTCAAAGTTGAAATAAACTTATGAGTTTAAATCTTCAACAGAGTCTTCACATACAAATTCAAAAATGGTGCTCTCTTGGCTTAGTTGACAAGCAAAGCAATTTAATATAGTTGTAAACAACTTCTTCACTAAGTTGTAGAGATCTTCAACATGTAAACTAGAATTTCATATCCCTGACAACGGTGCCATTTGTTGGCATAATTTGATGGGATGCCAACTTACCACACAAGTAAAAGAGCACAATTACAATACTTCCTTGAATGATTGTGTTATAAGATTCTTCAGATCCACTTCCAAATTAACAATATTCCCAACAACAATGTCATTTGTTGGGATTTTTCTTGCTACCCTCAACTCTAAGGGATCACATAACACCTAGACCTAGGGACTCAAGATGATCGAGGTAAAGTAACAAAACTATGAACAAGCCAAGGACTTTCATATATATATATTTCTATGTTTATTCTACTTATTTAGGTGTTTGTTTTCTTATTTGTTTTTTATGTCTCATTCTTTTGCTTTCTTTGTGAAGGTGTTTTATGTGATTTATTTTTTCCTTAATTGTGGTCTTATAATTAGTTTCTCCTCCCCTTAGAGTTCCCTAGGTCCGTGCCACCTCACTTCCCTCCTATCTTTTTAATAGCTTGGTCTGCAATGCATCATTTGTGTTCTCTTCTCTTGCACTCTATCTCCTGATGACTGAGTGTGATCTGAAATGTTGAGGAAATAATATCTTACACAGTTAAATCTAGAAGCATGCAATTACAAGAAAAGACCAATTAAAAAAGAGTGGGATGGCTCTTCTGCACTTTGAGCATTGCCAAGCTCAGGAGGGTAATCCTAGAGACCTTTATAAAATGATAACAGGCTAATTGACCACAATTTGACCAAACCCTATGTATGAAGACACTCAATAAAATAGTTGTCACACCATGTCTTTATACTGGTCCACTAGCTTATAGGTCATAAGTCTCTTTACAAGGTAGTATTATGGTAGGTCATGATAAAACATAAGATGTATGAACAATTTATATTCCCATGGATAAGACTTCTCACAAAAACTTACATCATCAATGACCTGAAAACTAACAGTATACATATTCCCGTAAAATACTTACAAACTCAGGATCCCCAAAGGTTTAATAGAGATTTATAACATTGAATTCATGCATACTGACAAAGCATAACTTACAAATAATTTATCAAAACTAAGTGAATGATTTGCATTAAATATCATAAAGACTAGATCAACTTCAACTACTAGACTGATGCCTAATCCTATAGCAATAGAGTCAAATTTGGATTAAAAACTACAATGACCAAGTAAATCATAATATTTAGATGAGCCTAATTGATTAGGTTTCTGTCTTGTAGAAACATTAGACCCTCAAATGCCCTCTCATTCCTAGAAATACACCTATTTTTAGTTATCCACAACAAATCTAAATGCCCCACATATCAATCCCAAAAGAGTTTCCACTTAAATAATATAAGTATAACACTTTTACTCTATTCCTTGAATGCAAACTAAGACCTGAAATAAAGAACAACAAATGTGAACCCAAGAACTCATTGAATTCCATGAAGCACTCAAATAGAAGTGGAGACATAATGTAAAAATGACAATAGAAGTGTGGTCTTATATTGATGTATTGAAAGAAATTACAAAGTCAATACAAAATTTTAAGATAAATTAGATAGCTCTACATAAATCAAACACCAATTACAATGCAGCTTGAAGGCATAACCCAGGTTAGCCCCAATACTTTAGGCCTTGCCTACAAGCATGAATAGAGACCAAAAAAATTCAAATCAGCAAGAGATTACAATTTAAAAGAAGAAGAAGGAAGAAGATGGAAGAGGAATGTGACACATGTCACAAGATGGACCTCTAATTTGTAACTACACCCTGGGCATAAAAGAATATGCCAACAACACCTTTGAGTCTCCTCTTCCATTTTTTCCCTTTCTAGCGACTAGAAAAATCATTTCCCAAATTTTTACATTCACGTCCAACTCTTTTACCCTACAGTAAAAGTGACTTCCAAGACCAATTTGCACTCGGTGAGTAAAAAATTTAACCCCCTAGCCTCTATCCTATCACTGGCAAGTAAAAACTCAATATTTTAAAACAATTTAACCCCCCATAACTCCTTATTTCTCCCTATAGCTAGCTGAGACATTTTTTCAAACAATTGACAGACACTCATTTTACCTCCATTTTTTTCATGTATTTATATTGGCTCTATTTCAACTTAGACATTTTACAAATGTACAAACTCTAGAGGTTGCAAACTCTTCTCAATGGTCACCCAAGCCTTTTGAATTTATTTTATCATCTGATGACAATAAATTTACTTTTAAAACTTTGATAAATTCCAACTAGCAAGCAATATATCAATAGAGGCATTTTGTTAAATAGTTCTTTTGCATTGGATTGTTCTCATATTTTCTTTGCTCTATCCTTGTAAAAATGCTTATCAACTTCTAAATTAAATTTGTCTTCTTCATGGCTGGGAATAATACCATAAGAAAATGGATGAGTTATCAAAATTTTAATGCATTCATGAGATTGATGCATACTTCACTGTTTTCCCACAAATGGAGCCTAGCAGTGATTTGATAATTAGCAGGTTACAGATAAAGAGTAGCCCCAACATTAAAGCACCTCCTTCTTATGCAAAAATCCTTTAAACTTCATTGCACTTGCTACTACAACAAAATAAAAACTGAGACACTTCTTCCTATCTCACATGGTTTGCATTCTTAGAAAATAGAATATCAAGTATGGTGCCTTCTTTGAGCATTGAAGTCTGTGGATTTGTTGGCCGTGGAGATATGTTTTATGGTGCCTCCTTCCTATGCAAAATCATTCAAATATCATTGCATTTTGTTGTTGTACATTTGTTTCTAGAGAAGCTAAAACATTGCAAGTTAAAGTATATATGGTTGTTGTACACTCCAAGAGATGAGGTGCCTTCTTCTCTTTCAACAACTTGTAACTTCATTTGTCTACAACACTAAGAATGGTGTCCCTTTTTCCTTGCTTCAGCAAGCACCATTCTTCGCATGACTCTCTTTTGTTTTGAAGTTTTCCCCTCATATATGGTGCAATGTAATGCTGATGTGGGAATAAGACAAAAGCTATTTGTTACACTTCCTTTTTTTCACTTCTTAAAATTTCATTTGTCATGCAACAAAAAGGCATCGTGCAAGAGTTGGTATTAGGATATTCTCTCCTTTCTCCACAATTTTGCAAATGAGAAAAATAATGAAAGTTTTATCATTCATTAAACATTGGGAACTTTAATATTTTTACTTAACCAAAGGTCCATGCACAAAGAAGGCCTCCGTGTTGGTCAGCGGATTGTTAAATGAATAAAATAAATGAAATTTTAATGACGTCCACGAGGCCAGCAACCTAAGGGACCAAGAGCCGTAGCCCTAAGACACTTTCTGAATCTTCTCAATGTCGACTCTTCTGCTATGTAACTTGACCAAGAAGCCGACCGTTATGTGGAGATTGGTTTCCTTAAATAACCCCTTTAAACTTCCCTCTTTCATGTTGTTCCCATACTGAGTGTGGATATCTTCATAGGCGGTGCACTCAAAGATGAAGTGCCACTCAGTTTCAACTACCCTTTGGCTGCAGAAATTGCATAACCTGTCATCCCAAACTTCCTTGGGGACTGTCCATTTTCCAGTTTCACACCTTAGATGATGAGAGCCGGTCCTCAACTGTGGAATTAAAAGTCTAGCCTTACCTTTAATATTGGCATGCAAGTAGGCTTTTTCCCCATGCTCCCACGTGGGGTTAAACTCTTTGATATAATGCAGTTTTTTTCGGCCAAGTTGCTCAGTCCACATAGCAGATCTAAATTTTTCTAAAACAAACTATTTAATTTTAGCTTTGGTATTAAGACAGATTTGTATATTAATATCCCACTTATTCAACCATTTGTTGTTTTGCTTCAACCATGTCTTTTTCCTGCGAACTAACTCTTCCTCCAACACTAGTTTAGGCAGGCGCTGATTTTCCATGTTTTCTACTTTCTTTATGTAACAAAGGAGCTAGATAATAGCAAATGCCTCCAATGGGAAGGAGCCTGCCTCGGCCAAGAGGATCTCATACGGGACTGTAGATTTGGCTTTAAGGCTGCTAGTGATAAGATGCTTTTTGAATTCTCTCTAATTGCCTCCACTTGTGGTTAGACACGCTACTCCCCCAAACCTTGCAACCATATAAGACAACTGGGGTGACTAACAAACCAAAGAGAGTCTTTTTGGTTTTCTAATCCCACAACTCCACTTTCCTGCATCTATTCTGCAGCAAGTAAGAGGCTTTCCAACTCCCTTGGATCCTTTTCATTCTACAAGTGTCCCAACAAAGTCTGTTGTTTGAAATGATACTGAGGTACTTGTACTCTTCAACTATTTCCAAAGAGCTCCCTTTAAACATAAAGTTAACTTGTTGTTGCTTTCTTTTCAAAGAGAAAATCATGAGTTTGGTTTTGCTAGTGTTGACCTGCATCCCAACATCCTGACAGAAGAGCTCTAACTCCTTCATATGCTCTCTCAGACCATGTGCAGTTTTGGCAAGTAGAACAAGATCATCGGCATACAAGAGTAACTTCACCACAAAGCCTGCCAGCTGAATACCCTCCCCTACGGTAGTGTTTAACTAGTCTTCAAGCTTATTAATGTAAATGCCAAATAGAGTGGGCGAGAGGGGATAGCCCTATTTGACCCCAATGTCATTGCCAAAGCACTCTGACATGCCCCCTTTAGTTCTGATTTTAGCTCTAACCAGCTCAATGTGATGAATGAATGTGCAAACATGTAAACTTCCCCCTCCTTTTGCAAACCAAATAAAAAAATAATGTGGCCTTTGGTTTTGAATGACTTTACAATAAAAATATTACATTAAAGCAATTATTTAACCTCCCACATGCTTACATTAAAATAATAGGATAATTGTTTTAATTTACGTCATTAAAATTTAAAAATGGCAACTAAAATATTTACGATGAGAACGCCAATATTTACACCATGGGTTCAAGTTGCATTTGGAGACTATGAAAATTTGCAAGGAGTCATGATAATTATGAAGGATCATTGTATATCCATTAGAATTTAGAGAATCAACCATTTTTCAGGGGTTCCTTTGTAATGATGACTAGTTTGCAAGGAGTTAATAGAAATTCTGCCATGACCACAAATCTTACCCAATGGTCATGAAACTAAAACTAGAGGCTTATTACGCTGAGAGGCGTTCCTACATTCAAGCAGGGGTGGAGTTGAAGAGCTCAAAGATTCCAAGATTCCGTGTAATTTTATAAGATTCGAATCTAAAAATTAAAATAAATAAGATTCCAATCTAAAAACAAAACAAAAAATTAAAATTCGGTTTTTATTTTTTATTTTGTCCAATTTCTTTTTTGGTTCCATAGTTTTTGTGATTTTCTTATTTTCAATTTCTTTTTTGGTTTTTACTTTTTTACCTTTTTCCAATTTCTTTTTAATTTTTTCCAATTTCTTTTTTTGTTTTTATTTTTATTTTTCCAATTTTTTTTTGGTTCCATAGTTTTTGTGATTTTCTTATTTTCAGTTTCCTTTTTGATTTTGATTTTTTATTTTTTCCAATTTCTTTTTTGTTTTTTTTAAATTTTTTTCCAAATTTTTTTTGGTTCCATAGTTTTTATGATTTTCTTATTATCAATTTCTTTTTAAATCACCAAAAATATAAAAAAAATTTGAAAATTTAAAAAATAAAAATGATGGAAAAAAAGAGATATCCCTCGGCATACTTTAGATATATATTTTTAAATATAAATATACTAGTTATAAATTATCTAAATCTAAGTAAATGCTAGAACTAAGAAAATTTTCCTTTTTTTTTTGGTGTGCCTGGTAAACTTTTTTCACGTGACCGGTGACGCTGGCACGACATGCCCTTCGGTACCACGGGGATGGAGGGAGATTGGACCTCGTGACCATCTTTACCACAACGGAATTACTTAGCCAATTGAGCTAGGGCCCCTGCCCCAGAAATTTTTCAATTTTGACCATGCTGTTCACACACATTACCTATTGCTAGAACTTTAATTTTAGGTTCAAATCTTGTCTAATTGCCACGAAATTAGAACTGGGAGGAGTTTATGAATTCTTGAAACCTTTTGCCAAGTAGAATTTATATACAAGCTCTAGATTTCAAGATTTTAATGCCAGAAGTTTTAGGCCAACCTACCATTTTGGGGGCTAAAAAGAGAGTTTCTTTGTCAAACTGAGACTCAACTATCAAGTATATCAGGCACAAAATCAAGTGCCAATAGAACCCTCATTTGATGAATAATTTTTTTTTAATTTTATCAAAAAAATGTTGGATATATTATTCAATTTTAACCCAAGAAATTAGCATGTTATACTTTAGAAAATATTGGACTAGATTTGATAAGATGATTAAATTAGGATTTTCAATGTATTGAATTGTTAATTTGAATATTGTTGAGTTTAATATAGATCAATATAAAGGTTTGGTGAAAGTTTGGTTTTATGACCTTGACGTCAAATATGTTCTTGGGGTTTTGGAAATCTTGTTTTGCTTGTATCTACAATCTTGTTAGTCTATTTGAAAAATTGAGCCCAAAAATGTGCTATGTAAACCCCAAAAAATAAAACTATGAAAAAAGTTCTAGAAAAGATTTAGTTTTGGATAGGATTATAATCATCTTGGACATGACCATAAAAGGTAGAATAGGACTACAATTAGGTGGACATGACTATAATTGGTGGGATTGTACTGCAATTCCGAGGACAAGACCATAGTTTTATCAAATTGGGTCTAAAATGTTTGTTTTCTAGGCTTGAAGAGTCTATCTTCTATCCAAAAGGTATTATAAGACATGTGATTGTTTAGTAAGTGTTTCCTTAGTGTAATTATATGTGTTATTTCCTTTATTAATTATTTGGAGTGTTACTGGACTTTCATTTGTGAAGTACCTTGTTTTGATTGCTTGTTAGAGAATCATGGATAGTTTTGTATACTAGGTGACTAGTGTGTGAGATCAATCCTTGTATTGCATCTATACCTAAGTATGTTTGAGTTGTAAAACCTAGAATATCATGCTCCCTATACATTGAGCTAAGAGATGGTTCATCTTGTCATCTATCAATAGTGCATCACATGAGGTCATAGTGAGCGATTTATATTAAGGGCATACACTATTATATCATACAACCACCACTATATCCTAGGAAATTCTCCCAATTTAGAATTCCTATGGCCCAAAAGTGCATGTAAGGTTCTATTTGAAAGGATAATATTTGATAGAAAGTATTTCATAATTTCTATTGAAAGGCAGTGTTTCTACTCAAAAGAGTAGGGTTCTGTCTAAAGGGGTAGGGGTTCTTCGTAGGAGATAGATAGTTTGCTAGTATACTATATTATTATGCTATCATACAAAGAGGAGATCTAGATGATAATTTAGAAGTCTCATTGTGTCTCAAGGAGTACCTAGTTTTGTATTACCTATTGGTAAGTATGTCGGTTGGCTACTTACCAGGGGAAATGAGTTCTAGGATGTGTGTCTTTGAAGCAAAATATGGTGTTTTGATCCATGTCATTCCAAGGATTATTTTATCTTGTTGTCTTATCTTGTCTTGCATTAATTTGTTCTATATTCATGTGTCTTGTATTTATTTGTTTCATATTCATGTGTCTTGTATTCATATTATCATATGTTATTGTCTTGTATTTGTGTGAATGTGAGTCTCGCGTTTATGATTGTTCTTGATTGTTATATTCATGGTTGATGTGTGTTCTTCTGTGATTGTTTTGGAATGTACTCTTGTGTTTATTATATGTTTGATTGTAGGTATCTTTATATTAATATTCTAGTAGGAGTTGATTTATGTGGATAATAAGAGGTTTTGTGCTAGGGTGATTACAAATAGATGTAGTATGGGATGCATGATATTTTACCTTGAGCTTATTTGAGATGATCAAGATGAATGAAATCAAATAATGGATGCTCTTGTAGTATGGGATGTGAGTAGTGTACATTTGGAAATATTGTATGGTCTTGGGATGTATAGAGTTATCTTTGTAGGATTATGTCTTGAATGCTCTTCTATGTATTTTGGGTGAATATTATTGACATTAGATGCATGTAGTAATGATTTATGTGATTATTTATGATGTATTACAATGCGTGGAATAGTTTTGTTATGTTTTGTGAACTTTGTATACATTGATTGATGTGTATTATTTATGTATACACATGGAAATGGAAATGAACAAGGAAAGAATCCAAGTAAGATAAACATGATAGATTGTTATTTATTGTTTAATGGTCATTGGGTCACTTATTTATCCACTTCAAGCCAAGATAATGGTTGGGAAGGATAGGGTTCCTTCAATGTGTGGGTTCATCCCCATTCACAACTAGAGTATTGGAGTGAGTTGGATATCTTGGATATTGTTTCAGTGAACACTGCTGTTAAAACAAGGTAAACTACTATAAATGTTAGCCCTTCAAGAGATGCAAATATAATTTTTATTGATGCAACATTGGATTACCCATTAAGAGATTATGTGGATGTTTAAAATCATCAAATAGAAATCAACAAACCATGATAAATAAACACATGACACTAGATGTACATGGAGAAACCCTCACGGGGAAAAACTTCATCATCAAAGAGAGGCACAAGTATGTATTAATATTCAATAAAAGAGTACATATGAAACACACTTTCTCCCTTCAATTTGATAGCATTCTAGTAGCCCTTGTGTTCTTGTGAAATCTCTATAAAACTCACTACACCAAACCCCTCATGCATGTGCGAATATTAATAGGCACATAAAAAAGGTAGTTGTACAATACTACAAGCATCAAAACCATGGGTGGGGACAAGGGGACCTTTGGGTCCACTTGTAACGTATAATATACTACACATAGGATTGAAATTAAATATCACACTATCCTAACAAACACTTTCAGATATTGTATATGGGATTTTATTTCCTATTAATCATTTGACCACTATTACATATGTGGAGTATTTGGGTCTGTTGCCTATTGAATTATATATTATTTATAAAAAATATCATTAGATTTAGTCGTGTTGAGATCATTGATGTTACATACTTCATTGTCAACAATTGATGGTGTAATCATTGTAATTCTCTTGTAATGTAATATAATTGGAGTATGTCTTGAGTTAATAATTATAATTGTTATGGATTTGTTGAGTCACTTAATCTTTCTTAAGATTTGACCATTGAGAAGACTTTTGTTGATCACTAAAGTTTTAAGAGAATGTTCAAGTGGTGCAATAGTAAGTTAGGGGTTGAATGAACAACCATTGAACATGCACATAGAGCACACAAATGGGATCAAAACAAGGAAGAAAATAATGAAAACTAAATGAAATTGTAAAAAATAAAGAAAAAACACAAAGGGCCATCAATATGTGAAACTCAATCATGCTATGCTACACAATCCTAGAGATATACATGCATAGACTTTACAAATACAAACAAGCTCTAAGCTCTACCAAAACCTAATCTTCTCACAAGATAAGGGATATGAACCCCATAAATGACCAAAGATCCTCATTATATAACACATGCCACTTACATTGCCATGTAGGTAGAAATTGGTCGAATACATAAAATCATGATCAAAAGGTAGCTCAACTAGTAAGGTGTCATCTCACAAAGAACAACCCAATGATTCCTTAAAAAAATCAAAATGATGTCATGCCCACCCGTACACACATGTACAAATGGGCATAAACATAATGGAACTAATTTTTTAGTCACAACACTAATATAATAAGAGGTACACTACTCATAGTAGTGAATGATGTGCACTCAACATCATCACACCATGCAATGAATGAGGGAACACTACTCAAGGAGAAGAGAACTAATATAGATGTAGGTGATGGAACCCTAGTTGTAACACCTTAAAACAAAAACAAAGGCAATCTATTAAGTTATCGATGTCATTATGCATGATGTCACAAAGGGAAGTAATCGCATGTGTAATCCTTCCCTTAGGCTTCCTAGGTGAAAGTGACCACTCATTGTCACCTTCGAGTGACTTGCACACATAAGTTCTATTTGACGAGAAATAAATACAAATTAATTATAAAACATTTCTAAGCATTTAACATTATTTTATTTCCCTTTTCACTCATTTTGCAATTAATTTCAAATAACATAATAAAATTTGACCATATTTAAATTTAAAATTTGACCATAACATAAGGAGTAATTTTAAATAATATTTAAGTAATTTTTGAGAATAAAAATAAACCAATAAATTTAATTAATAATAAATAACAATTATTTTAACACACCTTTCTACATCAACCCAACAAGAAATTAAAAAAAATCTTTAACACACAATAGTGATTTACACCTAATTTATTTATTTAAAAAAAAAATTACGCTAATTTATTTGCTTATATTTAATTTTACAATTAAACATAAATGAAAATGCATAATAATTAAACAAATGATAACACTAATCAAATAAATCAATTTAAAAGCACGACACTTAAAACAACACACTAAATAAGGAAATTGGTTGGCTAAATTAGAGGGAGATGGGTGAGCACAATTAAATAATAAAATATAATTTTAATACACAAAAAAAACATATAAAGATTTCTCCTTTTTTTTTATTCTTCTCATTTACTCAACTCAATTATTTTTGTTGTTCTCTAGTATTTATTTTTTTGTTTTCCACGTAGGATGGAGAGATGGAAATGCAGGCTCATGGAGAAACCAAGAGACTACACGATCTCTCCAAACATATCTAGACCAAATATAAGTACTCAGGTCCCACTTGGATTGCTAGTCCATCACATCCATCCTAAGCATATCCTACAACATTTGATTCATCCTTTCTATTTGACCATCTGTCTCAAGGTGGTATGCTGAACTAAAGTTGAGATGAGTGCCCAAAGCCTATTGAAATATAGCCCAAAAAGAGGAAGTAAATATTGGATCTTTATCAAATATGATCTTTTGAAGGACTCTGTGGAGTTGAACAATATCATCAAGGAATACCCTCACCACTACTAGAGCATTATAAGTGGTCCTTATAGGAGAAAAATGTGCTACCTTGGTCAACTTGTCAACTCTCACCATGATGACATCATGGTGTCATAGTGACAAAGGTAGACCAACAATGAAATCCATGGAAATGGCGTTTCATTTCCACTCAGGTATATCATGAGGATAAAGTAGTCCTGCTAGATGCTGATGCTCATCCTTGACCCTTTGACACTCAAGACAATGAACAACAATCTTTGCAATATTGCTGCATACTTGATCAATGATAAAGCCATCTAAGAGATGCATGCATCTTCTTCACTCTAGGAGGGGTTGCATAAGGTGCCCCATGAGCCTTTACCAAAATCATTGATTGAAGATCTCTAGAAGGTGGAACATAATTCATCCCTGATGCTACAACAACCCATCAAGATCTAAAGAATACCCAACATATTTTCCCTTAAGCCCCCCTAAGATTGTATCTCCTACCGAACCTCTCTATATCACTCATCCTTTGGTAACTGTTGAAGTATGTGCCCTCTCAAATCTATGCTCATAGTCATGGTCGATATCTCATGTCTTGTTGTACTTAGGGTATTTGCAACTACATTCTCCTTACCCTTAATATAATGCACATCAAAGTCATATTCACACAATAACTCCATCCAACGCTATTGGCGAGGCTTGAGGTTTAGTTGGGGAATATATACTATAAATTGTGATGATCCTAATGAAGCTTAAACCGATTCCCCAAAAGGAAGTGCCTCCATCTAACCAAGGCATGCACTCTTACTGCAAGCTCCAAATCATGAGTAGGGTAATTCAAATCATGTGTCTTAAGTTTTCATGACTCATACGTGATCACTTGACCCTCCTGCATAAGTAGTTCTTCAAGGCCCTCAATAGAAGTATATGTACAAACCACGAAATTTGCCAAAGGATAAAGAATGGCCAAAATAGGTGAACTAGTAAGGCACCTCCTTGAGGATCTAAAATGCCCTCTCACACTACTCTATCCACACAAATGTCTTCCCTTTCCTTTGAAGAGAGGTAATGGGACGTGTGATCCTTGAAAATCCCTCCATAAATCAGTGGTAATAACCTGCCAACCCCATGAAGCTCTTACCTTTGTCACACTAGTAGGTGCAGGCCACTCCAAGATCACTCTAATCTTTAATGGATCTATAGAGATACCATCACTAGAAATAATGTTCCCCAAATACTGAATCTCTGATTAAAAGAACACATACTTCACCACATTGGTGTAAAATTGATTCTCCCTCAAGCATTAAAGAACTAGGTGGAGGTGCTCCTCATGCTCCTTCTGTGTTTGAGAATATATCAGAATATCATCAAGGAAGATCAAGAAAAAATGATCTAGGAAAGTATGGAACTCCCTATCCATGAGGCTCATGAACACTGCGGGGGCATTCATCAACCCAAAAGGCACCACTGTGAACTCATAATGTCCATATTGAGTCTGAAATGCCATCTTATGAATATCAACCTCTACAATCCTCAAATGATGGTACCCAAATTTCAAATCAATCTTAGAAAATACCTTAGCACCCTCAATCTAGTCAAATAAATCATTAATCCTAGGCAACGGTTAATGGTTCTTCACCATCGACTTATTTAATTGCCTATAATCCACACAAAGATGAAGGTATCTATCCTTCTTAATGAAGATGATAGGTGCACCCCAAGGTGAGACACTAGGATAAATATGGCCCTTCTCTAATAACCCCTATAATTGTAACTTGAGCTCACTAAGCTCATGTGTGGTCATCCTGTAAGGAGCTCGAGACATAGGCTCAACTCCTGGCACTAGAACAATGTGGAAGTCTACCTCTCGACATAGAGGCATCCATGGAATCTCTCAAGGAAACACACAGACAAACTCCTTAAGAATAGGAAAGTCATCAATGGAAGTTTGGCTCATCCTTCGATCTATTGATAATTGATATGGTGAAAAACTGACATCCCTTACACATACATGGCTTAAGCTACATAGTGGAAATCATGCAAAGAGATATAGGTCTCTGAACACCTGTAATCTCAACCACTCCAGTAATCTCAACTACTCCACCAGATCATCCTCACACTCAATCATCTTATGACAACAATCCAACTTTGCCCCATGGGCATTAAGCCAATCCATGCCTGGAATTATATCATAAGAGCCCAATGGAATGACTCGAAGGTCCACAGATGTAGTGAAGACCCTGAGTCCCAACTCACAACCTCTCACAACAGTGTCAACTACTAACTTTTCTCTAGAGGCCAATTCAAACTCCTACCTATCATCTTGCCTTGATACAACCAACCTAAAATGCTCCACTATAGAAGGGGCAATAAAGAAATTAGAAGCCCTTGAATCAAATAATATGGAAACTAGACCACCATAAATATTACTTGTCACCTCTATCACTGTAGACTAGTGCTCTACCTGGTAGTTTTCAACCAATGCAAAGACTCAGTGTGGACTCCCCACATCACCCACTATCTTCTTTGAGCCCCCTATTGTAGAAAAGACTAGTGGGCACTCCCTCACCAAGTGCCCAACACCTCCACATATAAAACATGGTCCTCTCATATGTGCTTATGTAGATTGCTAAAGCATTGGTCTACTAGAGCTCACATGACTACCACTATGTACTTTCTGTGTGCAAGTTGGCCCTATACCCTGTGCTTGAGGTTGTTGATCTCTATATGGACCCTATGTCTACCATGTTCTAGGGGGTCCTCCCTGTTGAGGTTGAGGCCTCTATCCTTGATGTTGTTGCTACTAAAATGGCCTAAGAGGCAATGGACCTGAATGCTCCTTTCTAAGGGAGTGGTGGCATGTGGAAACCCTAATTTATTATGGTTGATCATGATTCCTAGAGTGATCATGGTCCTCTTGTGAATCTCCTTTTTAATAAGGGCCTTCTCCATGACAACCTGTAGGGTGTTAGGATCGACCAACCATACTGGACCAGCTATACCTTGATTGAGCCCTCTAATAAAATAGTTAACAAGAAGATTCTCATCCTAAATGTAATCCACATATTGTAGTAGCTCTAAAAATTGACTCTCATATTTGGCCACTGTGAGTCCCTTATACTCTAAATCATGGAACTTATCAATACACCTCTACCAAAAATGCTCTAATATGTATCTAGCCTTGAACCACTCTAGAAAGTTATCCTAAGATAATGTATCCAACTCTAAATGATTCTTCCTCTCCTCTTGATGCCATCAATTGGTCGTAGCGCCTCTAAGAAGATGAACAACAAATCATGCCTTAAGGTTGCTCTCATATGATCACAACCCAAAGCATCGCTCTAGGCTAAGAAGCTAAGACATTGTCTCAACCCCATCTATGGATCTTTCAAAAGTAGGATAATGGAGTCAAATGAGCTCTCTAATCAAATCCTTCATATATTGAGGAGCCCTCAACATCTCAATAATATCTAGTTACTGTAACGTAGAAAATTGCATACACTTGCAATTTTAGGCTACATTTCACAATCACCTTATTGTTTGTGCTTTCTCTCTACATATAGGCTAAGGTTTTCTTGATTTTGGTCTATTTCTCTCATTTTATTCAAATATCACTATGATGCTTCGTTAATCACCTGATCCTAAGGTGTCCTGTGTGACCAAGAGTTGGTTTTACTTGGATCCAAGCGCTTCGCACGGACGTCGGCATGCCGCACTAGCATCCTACGTCTATTTGCTGATAGGTATCCATTTCTGAGCATTACCACATGTCTTCAGTGATTATGATGATTCTTTGTAATGCGCTCTAGGGCCACATAACATCTCTTGACTATCTATTTCAAGATTTTTCCCTTCTTGGCTATGGGAAGAATTTTTGAATGGATAATCTCAATCTCTCTCACATTCTCAAACTCCCTCTCATTCTATCTATTGGCTTGGGGAAGATTACAACTCCTAGATATTTTGCATTCTCTGTCGCGAATTGGATCTCTACAGTAGCTACTTGAGACTTTGGTGCTTCATTGTGGCGTGGTATCATTTTCATTAGCTCTTGGAGGTTTTAGTTCTACTTGGTGTTCATTGGGAAGGTCTTTTTTGTTGGGTTTGAAGTTGTGTGTATCCTTTGAACTCTTGAGAGTTTGGCAACCTTCTTTCCTTTGCATACATCAAGGTAAGATTGTTCTATTTTAACATTCAATATTTTTCCCTTCAAATCTATCATACATTGTGTAGTTTATTGTCATGGTGTAGACCACTTGTTTATTGCATTGGCTGCATGTTGAAGGTTTCTTTCCCGTAGACCAGGAAAGTAAACCTTGTTTTTTCTATTGGTCTTATCTTCCTGGACACACTTAGGATAGGAGCACACACTATTATTTCCATTCCTTCACTGGTTTATATTCTTTATCAAATTGTTGCTTGTGGAAGTTGGAAGACAAAAAACTGGGACTTGACTAAGGCAAGTCCCTAAGTAGCCCAACCCTCCTCTATCCTCTTGCAAACTTTTCTTTGAGTGAAGGCTAGTTGAACGAACGAAGGTTTTTATTATCTTCCTCTTCTTCATGTTTTATATCATTTTCTTAGCATAGGTGACTTTATTTCTAGTTATGTGTCACCTAGAAACTGCTGGAGGTATTTTGTGTTGAAATATGTGTTGTGCAGGTGATTTATGTTTGTACTGACTTGAAGAATTTTATTTTTGGCACGTTTCAGACTCCAATGCCTACCATGAATGTCCTTGTGCTGCACTGTCATCTGTGACAGTGAGCTCCTCCTTTCAGCTATAGGTTCCATATTCCTACCTCTTTTCACTTATGTCATCAGTTTGCTCAGATTTTGTTTACATCAATTTATTTTCATCATTCCTTTTGTTTTCCCATCATTGTCAATCACCTAGTCAGGCTACATTGCCTTGATTGGGATGCATAGCAGTTCTATAAGACCTAAAGTAGGTTCTTAAACTTCTGAAATAATAGATAATAGAACACTATTGTAGCGTTAGTGAAGAGTTCCCTTAATTGAAGAGATTCGATTAAGGAGTAATTTTTCCTACTCTACATTTTGGTGAACCTGACATGTTTTAAGTATTTTAAAACCTTCTCTTCACCATTGTGATTCACCTTACATTTTGGTGAACCCGTTGTTCTACACATAAACTTTTCTATTCATCACTTAACAAAAATAAAAATACAAACATTTTCTTTTCATCCCTTAGCACTGTGTTGTAGACCCTGAATGTAGTTTATGAGCTTTATGACCCAGTTGTATGCAATTGAGGGTGAACTATCATAAACAAACTAAAATGACTTCAACCTATTCAATTCACAACCAATTACAACCTCAAGATTAGACTAAAGAACTATGCAAGTAGACTATCCTAATTGCACCCTAATTGATTATGCAAAGCTCTTGATATGTCCTAATTGATATAATTTATACTAATTGCTAAAGGCTGTTAAGTGATCATAGAGACATAATTTCTTTACATTCAAATTGTTTGTTGGAAATGGAGGGGAAGGGAGGATCAAGGGCTCATATTGCTTGAGGATCCTGAAGCAAGGAGAATTGGACAAATGGCACAAAGGGATTGAATGAGAAAGATGTTGGCAAGAGACACTGTGTGGCTTCATGATTGTTGTCATTGATGGCAACAAAATCCATCCCACACATTCGCAGGACATGGTATGACCATACCGAAAGACAGACTGAAGTGTATCTTGGTCTGGTAAGCAAGAACAGAGCATGTAGCAAGGTCTGATAGTCAGGTCCGGATCTCTCAGAGGAAGTATCTCAGTAAAGTGTGGACTTGGGAAAGTCAAGAGGAGTACCTTGACTGATAGATTCCAGGGATTGAGCCTCCGGTGATGAAAGAGTGAAGAGATTTGAGCACCTAAGTATTGGGTTCCTATTTGGCAGAGTAGATAGAGGAAGAACTGATTGGCAGAGCATCAAACCTTAATTTGGATAAGATATTGATGGTGATTAAGGTTCTTAAGGTATCACTCATGATTGGCTGACATGATTGATGACTTCTATAACTATCCCTTTGATACGCATCACTTGGTAAGCAAGGATTCAGCTGACAGACCAGAGTTTGAGAAAATATTGACTATTCCGGATGCCAACTAGAAAGATGATGAAATCCTTGGTGCGGATATATATACCAAATGGATTTCGATGAGTAGGTGTGTGTGGTGTATTGTGAAGTGTGAAGAGAAGTAGAAGAGCAGTGTGAAAGCAGTAAGGCAGGTCTGGTATGTGACAGGACAACAGCACTAAGAAGAGGAAGAATGAAGTGTAGTAGATCAGTATATTGAGCTTAACTGGAACTGAACCTAAGCACATGTGGATGCTTCTCATCAATTCAAGTACCTAGTTTCCTTGTATAAACTATTGTAGGCAATGAGCCTCTTGTGAGCAGTGTGCTCAGGCAATGAGCCCTAATTGGCAAGTGCCATTTTGTTCTTTATATTCTTCTAACAGAGAATACAATCTTGGGTTAATGACCCCATGGTTTTTTCCCTTAATAGGGTTTTCCACGTCAAAAATATTGTGTCATGTGTGTTGAGTTTATTTCTGCTTCCATTGTTATGTATGCTGATATGATTTGATATAGCTCTAATTGTTTAAAAGCAAGAAAAACCAAGTTTTTAAGATAACTGATTCACCCCCCCTCTTAGTTATCAACAATTGGTATCAGAGCTAAATTCCTCCTAACAAAGCCTAACAGCTCGAGGAAGATCTGGGAATCTCAATATGTATGGTATGAGGGAACAACTTCAGTCTGCTTTAGATGATCTTGAGCAATCTCACTCCGAAGTCAATGAATTGAAGGAAAGACTCAAACAAGCTGATGATTTCATAAATGAACTAAAAGAGAAACTGAGTATCTCTATGAAAAAGAGAAAGGAACTACTTCAACAGTTAGCAAGTCAAAGTGAAGCCAATGTTATTGATGAAGATCTGAATGAAAAGAACAAATTATGTGAGAAGCTATCAAAAGAGGTCATTATGGTAAGACATGAAATGGAATCAGGTGTTATGAAATTCACTCAAGAAATTGAAGAGAAAAGAAAGACTGAAGATAATTTAAAACAATCTCTCAAAGAAAAGTTAGAAGATTGCCACATAATGGATAGAATAATCAGGCATTTGGAATCTGATCTTGAAGAAGCTAGAGATAATGAAGAACAACTTGAGAATCGGATTGTCACTTTAAAAAGGGATCTCCAAACAACAAATGAATACAAAGAGAAATTCAAGATAAGCTCTGCTCAGCTTGAAGTTCTTCTTGAAAGCCAAAAGAGAGTAGATGACAAGCAAGGCTTGGGGTATGAGAAAGGTGAAAGCTCTAGATCAGGTCAGAAGAACTCTGGATCATGAAATCTAAGAAACAGGCCTAGAAGACTTCCAGTAAGACAACCAAATGCTCAAAGATATCCATTCTTCAATGGATACTGCCATAATTGCAACAACTTTGGTCATAAAGCAAATCAGTGCAGAAGAAGAATGAATCAGACTAATTCATCCTTCTCCGGATAGTGTTTTAATTGCAAAAGGTATGGTCACAAATCTCATGAGTGTAGAAATATGCAAATGAACAATTCATTCAATGGTAGATGCTTTGCATGCAATAGAATGGGACATATGGCTAATCAATGCAGACCAAGAGGATATCAGTCAAATATGCAAAGAAATGTTGTTTGTTACAATTGCAATAGATCCGGTCATATTGCCAAATTCTGTAGAAGCAAGAATCAGGACAAAAAGGGTCCGGTGCATCATAATCAAAACTAAGACAAAGGAAAAGGAAAAGTGAATGCAGATGAGATTCAAAGGGAGATGAGCAAGATTTGTGTGAAGAGGAGTACATAAAATGTTGTTGATGGATCCGCACCAGAATCTAGTGCTGATATTCCTTCCGGAAACTAAATAGATGAGCTCTGGCTCAGGGGGAGTCTCAAAAGAAAATAAGTTCCCCCAACCAGTCAATTGGTGCTTGAAATTGGCACATGGAAAGTTGTAGATTAAAGGACTCCCAGAGAAACATCTAAATGAGCCTTGGTAAAGATATGGAAGATCCGCAAGAAGTTTAGAAGAGGTTAATCTTCCCAGATTAATCTGGTTTAACAGTCATCCGGTAAGAATAGAATTTTCATAGTTAGATCTGGTATGATTCGAATTTGAGGTATCTTGATTTGCGAATAAATGGAATGATTGTGAAAGGTAGATAGTTTGCTAATATCCACTGAGAATAACTTTAAGTGCATCTTAGTGATCCAAAAAATCTCTCAGGACAAGGAGAACAGAGCAACCAGAATAACTTAAGGTATGCATTTATTGCAAATGAAATTAGGGTTTGAGGAGAAATAAAAGGGTTCTTTTGTTCATCATTTGTACATTTGCATTCAAGAAGAAGAGAAAAGGAGCTCTGTAAACAAACTGTCTCAAGCCTCTCAAAGATCAATCGCAAAAGTTAATTCTTCCAACAATCTGATTCAGCTCATACTGTGAAACCTAGAAGCGTAAAAGGTATTTTCCTCTCTTGAATATCTCTCTATAAATCTTCTTGAAAATGGCTACTCCGAATGTTGTGAAGATTACTGATAGGCTGCGCCCTAAATTTAAGAAGCATCCCTACAAATCTCTAGAAGTGGACCCCTCAGGTGCATTTTCCAGCATTCCGCATGGTATTTTGCATGTAGAAGATATTAGGGTTTACATTCATGTGAATATTGAAGAATTTTGGGAATCCAAGTTAAGGGATATCTATCACAATCAGTTAATAGATGATGCTTTTGAACTAAAACTGCAGTACAAGGCTATCTAGGACAAACATTTTGGACATTGCATCCATTTCCCCTGTTTTGTAGAAGATGAATGGGTCTGGTATGTCTTGAGCAGAATGCATTACAACTTCATGTGGTTGAATAGGCCGTTTAAAATCACTAAAGATGCCATTAGGGCGGTAACTAGATTGCACTCATCTGGTGGGTTGCCTACTCTCAAATCCGTCAAAAACCAAATTGTGAGTGAGGCTACTAGATCAAAATTTGACAAAAGAGCAATGACTATAGAAGATGTCACTGATCCGGATATCAAGTTTGCATCCATGATAATTGGCTATAAGATATATCACTCCAGTAGGGAAAATTCTATATTCGAAACTGCTGTTTATACTGCTTATGAAATGTTAAGAAATAATGCTAACTATGATCTTTGTGAGCTCCTTCTAAACCGACTTTTGGAGAATCTACAGAAGATAAAGAAGGACAAGAAGAACTCTTTCAAATATGGTGGCTTGATACTTTGTCTATTTTTCTATTACATGAATGAGCTACCCAGATCTAATGGTTGGATGTGGCAAAATGACAGACCAGCAGCCATACAAATCAGGGATTATTTGCATGGAATAGGTGATGCCAAGGCACAGAATACAACACTATGGGGCTACTTCAAGAACTTTCAGAGTATGATGCAAGCAATAGAGAGAATCCCCCAATCTCTAGTTGAAAAGTATAAGGATACAGTATGCTTTATGGTAGAAACTGATCAATGCCTAATGGAGGTAGTAGAGCCAAGGATAGTCTGGATCATGCCAATGGGGTATGAAGTAGATGAGAAAATTATAGAGCTACATATTCAACACATGCTTAGTCAACCCAAGGATTCTAAGGCAGAAAGGTTTGGAACCTTTAAAGAGTTGAGTGTGAAGATTCATGTGGAGCTAAGACAACTGGAAATGAAAAGAAAAGTGAGGAGGGAAGTAGAAGAATTTGCCAAGAGGCATGGAATTTCAAAGGAGGCACTTGATGCAAACAAAGAGAAGATGGAAAGGGTAGAAAAAGAAAAGGAAGAAGCAGGAAAAGAAAGTGCTCTGGTAGAAGCCCCCTCTCAGACCAGATCCTCTAAGAGCTCTGCACCTGCCACTACTAAGAGCTCAAAGGCATCAAAACCGGAAGCAAAATCATCCGGTAAAGGAGAAAAGAGGACAAAGACAAAAGCTACAAGATCATACACAAGCCTCAAGGATGATGAAGAGACAGAGACAGATGAGGAAGTAAAGAAAATGAAGAAGAATAAGAAGAAAACATCCGGTGAACCCTCTACCAGTCAAGGCAAAGAAGATAAGGCAGAGGAATTTGTTGAAAAGCCTACTCTCCGCATTGATGATATCATCAAATTAGTCACTGTGGATGGGAACTTGAAACCAATGACTAAGTTCTATGATGAGTATAATGAAGCTGACCAGAAGATCTTACAAGAAGCTACAGTTAGGTATCTGAATATCTATAATAAGGCATTTATTGAAATCATTTCTCTAATTCCCAAAAGCCTAGAGAAGGAACTAGAAATAAGAAAGAACAATGCCAAGGCAAAGGACCTTGAGATTCAGGAACAGATATCTATTCAGCTCTATCCTTCAATCACTCAGAAACAAATGAATATGATCTTCAAAGATTGCAAGGATGAGTTCTAGAGCAAAGCTAGAATGAATCAGCTTATGCTTGGAGAGACTGACAAAGTGGCTAAAGAGACTGAAGAGATCCTCCGAAATGCCTATAAAAGATTCAATATTCCTTTCATAGAGGACTTAGGTGATGAACCCTCTGCCATGGATGACAAAGAAGAATCTACTGAGACAGTGGCAGAAGAGGCAAAGGAGACAAATAAAGAGAAAGCCAAGGACTTAGATTCCTCTGTTCTGAAAGAGGAAGTTCATGAAGAAGCAGACACCTCTCTTCCGGATCCCCCTGCAGATTCCAGAATTGAAAGAAAAGAAGAGAGCATCAATTAAGGAGAAGAAGTAAAGGGAAGAGAAGAAGGTTAAACTGAGAAGACCTCAAGTGACAGTGCTGAGGCTGCAGAAGGAAAGAAAACTCTGTCTCCGGCAAGAGACACTGCAGAAGCAGTCAAAGACTTCTTGACAAAAGAAATGATGGAATTGGATGAACCAAAGCTACTTCAAGGGCCATTCAATTTTGACTCTCTCTCTCCGGTCCAGACAATGAAGGTAGCATCTTTTGCTCAAGCCAAAGCAAAAAAAAAGCTTTTGAAGTCTCACATGGAAGGTTGTGAGCTAATAGAGATAACATTCGGTTTGCTAGAGAAAATCATGCCAACCTTCTAAAAGGATTCTTTGGCCTCCACATCCGGTAATCTAAAGTCTCTCGTTAACTCTATTAATACACATTTTGACTCTTTAGAGAAAGCAGTAGAAGAGAAAGTCTAGAAAGAATTTTTGGGTAAAAGATTCTCTAAAGTACAGGGGTACATAGTAAATGATAGGAGAAATATGAATATTGGAATAAAGAGCCTAGAAAATGCTCTTAAAGATGGTGGAGATATATACAAATTTTGTCTATCTTGGTCCACCGTGACAACAGATATTACCAAGAAGATGGAAGATCAAGAGAATAAACTATCAAGCCTGCCTCAAAGTTTTGATCCTCTCTCCTCTTCCATAATGAATCAAGAGTGCCAGACTCTTGTAGCTATAAATGAAATAAAGAAGCTTGAAAAGGAGAAGAAAAATAGGATAAGCAGGTTAAGTGAACTAGGAGGGATTATTATCTCTAAGTTAGAGGCCCGGACCAGTGATCTAACAGATCTAAAGAGGGCAGAAGCTTTTGCATTCCTGTTGAGTGGTCACATCTCAATTTTGGACAGGATGAAGCAGAGTTGGGAAACAGAACTTGTCTAGTTGAAGACAACTTTTGTAGATATACTATAGTATATGTAAGTATAACATGTATGTATACTTATGCGGCTAGGTATAGTTGGATTTTTGAGAGTTTTGGTGTACGGATTCTACCCTTTGCCATTGATGTCAAAGGGGGAGTGAGTAGCAGTGAAAAATGTGGAATCTAGCTAAGGGGGAGCTCCGGAAAAATGTACATTAGAACAGAGCATCAACCAAGGGAGAGTACAGTGTGACACTTAGTCATTTTTCACTAAGTGTTGCCATCAATGCCAAAGGGGGAGATTGTTGGCAAGAGACACCGTGTGGCTTCATGAGTGTTGTCATTGATGGCAACAAAGTCCATCCCACACATCCGCAGGACATGGTATGACCATACTGGAAGACAGACTGAAGTGTATCTTGGTCCGGTAAGCAAGAACATAGCATGTAGCAAGGTCTGACAGTCAGGTCTGGATCTCTCAGAGGAAGTATCTCAGTAAAGTGTAGACTTGGGAAAGTCAAGAGGAGTACCTTGACTGATAGATTCTAGGGATTGAGCCTCCGGTGATGAAAGAGTGAAGAGATTTGAGCACCTAAGTATTGGGTTCCTGTTTGGCAGAGTAGATAGAGGAAGAACTGACTGGCAGAGCATCAGACCTTAATCTGGATAAGATATTGATGGTGGTCAAGGTTCTTAAGGTATCATTCATAATTGGACGACATGATTGATGACTTCTATAACTATCCCTTTGATACACATCACTTGGTAAGCAAGGATTCAGCCGACAGACCAGAGTTTGGGAAAATATTGACTATTCCGGATGCTGACTAGAAAGATGATGAAATCCTTGGTGCAGATATATATACCAAATGGATTTCGATGAGAAGGTGTGTGTGGTGTATTGTGAAGTACGAAGAGAAGCAGAAGAGCAGTGTGAAAGTAGTAAGGCAGGTCTGGTATGTGACAGGACAGCAGCACCAAGAAGAGGAAGAATGAAGTGCAGTAGATCAGTAGATTGAGCTTAACCGGAATTGAACCTAAGCACATGTGGATACTTCTCATCAGTTCAAGTACCTAGTTTCCTTGTATAAACTATTGTAGGCAGTGAGCCTCTTGTGAGCAGTGTGCTCAGGCAGTGAGCCCTAATTGGCAAGTGCCATTTTGTTCTTTATATTCTTCTAACAGAGAATACAATCTTGGGTTAATGACCCCGTGGTTTTTTCCCTTAATAGGGTTTTCCACATCAAAAATATTGTGTCATGTGTGTTGAGTTTATTTCTGCTTCCATTGTTATGTATGCTGATATGATTTGATATTGCTCTAATTGTTTAAAAGGAAGAAAGACCAAATTATTAAGATAACTGATTCACCCCCCCTCTCAGTTATCAACAAAAGATGCTCCAAGATTCAAGGGGAGATCAAGGGATGAAATTGAATGGTTGAATGGATGGATGACTAAGATTGGGTAGGTGTATGACATGTAAGGACTCATTTATGAAAATGTATGGTTTGTATTTTGTGAAGAATTTAAAATTTGAAGGAGAGGACAAGTGTAATTTTAAATTTCATGCAATAGTGCCACAAGTAATTTAAAATTGGAAGAATAGTGGAAAGAAGGACAAGTATGACAAAAGGAAGATTTGCCCATACTCCCAAGGCATCACTTGTCATGTACATTAGATGACAAGTGCCCATCGAGAAGCATGGGGGAAAGGGGTAATCTAGGATTAATTTAATTAACCCATGTGTACACACTTAGGAAGAATTTAGTGATTGATTACAAAAGTAATAAAAAATGGACAAAATAGGTATATTTATTTAGTTTTTGGGAGGTGAATATGAACTATAGTCTTTTAAATAAATTTTTGATTATTTGAACTATAATAGAAGAAACGATTTTTCTATGATGAGAGGAGATGAGGAAATATTAATTAAATAATTACTAATTATTTAATTAACATATGCATTGGGTGGAATGATGGAGTTTATTCAATTTGGATCGGTTTATTGTGTTTTTGATAATGGAAGATGGTTGTGACAATTTTCAGGTGTCTACATTTTGCCCCTCTTTGACCACATGACATCATAACTATTAGGTGTTGGTGGTATGTCATAGGAAAATTGGATTTTTGTTTTGCCCCAGTCGGTGGACAGGAGAGGAGAATATGGTGAGGTGATGCCCCCTCGAGAAATCGACAAAAAAAAAAATGTTTTTTTGGCGATGCCTCGAAAGGAGGAGGAGGGACAGAATGAGAAAGTATGAGGGAAAAATGTCATGAACAGGTGTGGAGGAAAAAATGAGGAGATGGGAGGGAAAAATTAGGTCACAGAAGAGGAATTAGGGTAAATGTGGCTACAAATAGGGTTGTGGGGGGCCCATATTCCTCATTTGTGTATTGCTACTTGGATAATTGTAATTAGAGGAGAAAAAGATGAATAGGATGAGATGGTGTGAATCCCACATGAGTTGCATCGAGGAGAGCGTGTAAGGGAGTACTTGCAATCTACAGTAGCTGGTGAGTTGGTAAGTGTCCTATCGATGCTTTGTAATTTCAGGAAAGGGGCCAGTTAGGTGTAATAAATGAGGGTCGAAGTGGGTAGTAGGTAGGCGCTAATGGGAGGGTTTAGCACCTAGGGGTCACGATTAGTGCCTGGGGGTCGCGATTAGCGCCTGGGGGGTAGGAAATGACACCTATGCCTGGAGTAGTGCCTACTTCAATGATTAGCACTTGAGAAAGGCGATTAGTGCCTAGGTGGGAATGGTTTAGCGCTAAGGTAGGAGGGGTGATCAGTGCCTAGATAATGTGGTTTAGCGCAGAAAATGGGGGGATTAGTGTCGGGTCTGAGATTAGTGCCCAATCCGGTGATTAGCACTGAGGGGGAGGTGATTAGCGCCTAGAAGGATGGTGGGAAAAATGATGATTGTCATTAGGACATGAAGGAGTAGCACTTATGCACCGTTCAGCGCAGATAGGGCGAGGATTAGAGCCTACACGCCTTTCAATGCTGGGACAGGAGGAATTAGTGTCTAGGTGCTGATTAGCACCTATAGGGGGGAAATAGCACCTACACAGGGGTTAGCGCCTAGGCAAGTGGGATTAGCGTCTACACGCCGATTAATGCCTAGAGGGGGCAAAAAGCACCTACACAGGGGTTAACACCTAGGTAGGTAAATGGTAGAAGAATGATCCTAATGAGATGTACTTTGATGGTTGTAGGATGATGAGAATGTGCTGCAGTCCAGGGAGCATCACCCTCCTACCCACCAGCTCTGGGGACAGTTAGATTAGACCGATAGATTCTTCTTATGAATGGTGGGTTTACGCTGGATAGCAGAGATAATAGAGATTTGCGTGCATCAAGCTCTAATGACAACATTGGTGGAGAGGTGGCAGAGTGAGCGGTGCGCCTTCCTATTGCCAACATGAGAGATGACTATTACGTTGGAGGTTGTGTGGAGGATATTGCACATCCCCATCCATGGAGAGAGGGTGGCATATGACTATCGGCATGGGGCAACGTTCATTGAGGTAGTGTTTGCACTGGTGGTGGTACCTTTTAACGTTAGTGGGACAAAGATGCAATTAAGGGTGAACTATCATAAATAAGCTAAAATGACTTCAACCTATTCAATTCACAACCAATTACAACCTCAAAATTAGACTAAAGAACTATACATGTAAACTATCCTAATTGCACCCTAATTGATTATGCAAAGCTCTTGATATGTCCTAATTGATATGATTTATACTAATTGCTAAAGGATGTTAAGTGCTCATAGAGGCAGGATTTCTTTGCATTCAATTTGCTTGTTGGAAATGGAGGGGAAGGGCTCAATTTATAGATTTTTGGAGGTGAGAATGAAGGGCTAGGATCAATTGTGAGGATCAAGGGCTCATATTGCTTGAGGATCCTCAAGCAAGGAGAACTGGACAAATAGCACAAAGGGATTGGATGAGAAAGATGCTCCAAGATTCAAGGGGAGATCAAGGGATGGAATTGCATGGTTGAATGGATGGATGGATAGGATTGGGTAGGTGTATGACATGTAAGGACTCATTTATGAAAATGTATGGTTTGGATTTTGTGAAGAATTTAAAATTTGAAGGAGAGGACAAGTGTAATTTTAAATTCCATGCAATAGTGCCACATGTAATTTAAAATTGGAGGAATAGTGGAAAGGACAAGTATGACAAAAGGAAGATTTTCCCATTCTCCCAAGGCACCACTTTTCATGTATATGCATGTACATGAGATGACAAGTGTCCATCTAGAAGCATGGGGGAAATGGGTAATCTAGGATTAATTTAATTTACCCATGTGCACACACTTAGGAAGAATCTAGTGATTGATTACAAAAGTAATAAAAATGGACAAAATAGGTAATTAAATAAATAGGTATATATTTATTTAATTTTTGGGAGGTGAATATGAACTATAGTATTTTAAATAAATTTTTTATTTTTTGAACTATAGTAGAAGAAAATGATTTTTCTGTGATGAGAGGAGATGAGGAAATATTAATTAAATAATTACTAATTATTTAATTAACATATGCGTTGGGTGGAATGATGGAGTTTATTTGATTTGGATCAGTTTATTGTGTTGGTGATAATGGAAGATGGTTGTGACCATTTTTAGGTGTCTACATTTTGCCTCTCTTTGACGTGGCGTCATAACTGTCAGGTGTTGGCAGTATGTCAAAGAAAAATTGGATTTTTGTTTTGCCCTAGTCGGCAGACAAGAGAGGATAATATGGTGAGGTGATGTCCCCTCGAGAAATTGGCAGAAAATATAAATGTTTTTTCGACGATGTCTCAAAAATAGGAGGGACGAGACAAGAAAGCATGAGGGAAAAATGACATGAACAGGGGTGGAGGAGGAAAAATGAGGAGATGGGAGGAAAAAATTAGGTCATAGAAGAGGAATTAGGGTAAATGTGGCTACAAATAGGGTTGTGGGGGGCCATATTCCTCATTTGTGTATTGCCACTTGGATAATTGTAATTAGAGGAGAAAAAGATGAATAGGACAAGATGGTGCAAATCCCATGCGAGTTGCATCGAGGAGAGCATGTATGGGAGTACCTACGACCTATAATAGCTAGCGATCTAGTAAGTGTCCTATCGATGCTTTGTAATTTTAGGAAAGGGGTCAGTTAGGTGTAATAAATGAGGGTCGAAGTGGGTAGTGGGTAGGCACTAATGGGAAGGTTTAGCACTTAAGGGTCACGATTAGCACCCAAGGGGTAGGAAATGGTGCCTACGCCAAGAGTAGCACCTACTTCGATGATTAGCACTTGGGAAAGGTGATTAGCACCTAGATGGGAATGGTTTAGCACCGAGGCAGGAGGGGCGATTAGCACCTAGACAATGTGGTTTAGCACAAAAAATGGGGGGGTTAGCGCCCAGTCTGACGATTAGCGCCGAAGGGGGGGCAATTAGCTCGTAGAAGGATGGTGGGGAAAATGATGATTGACACTAAGACAGGAAGGAGTAGTGCCTATGCGCTGTTCAACGCAGATAGGGCAAGGATTAGCGCCTACGCTTCTTTCGATGCTAGGGCAGGAAGGATTAGCGTCTAGGCGATGATTAGTGCCTAGAGGGGGGAAATAGCTCCTGCATAGGGGTTAGCACCTAGGTAGGTGGGATTAGCATCTAAGCGTTGATTAGCACCTAGAGGGGGAAATAACACCTGCATAGGGGTTAGCACCTAGGCAGGTGGGATTAGTGCTTAGGTAGGAAAATGGCAGAAGAATGATCCTAATGAGATGGTTTTGATAGTTGAAGGATGAGGACGTGTTGTAGTCCAGGGAGCATCGCCCTCCTACCCGCTAGCTTTGGGGGCAGCTAGATCGAATTGATAAATTCTTCTTACGGATAGTGGGTCTACATTGGATAGCAGAGATGCCAGAGATCCGCACGCATTGGGCTCTGATGAGAACATTGGTGGAGAGGTGGTAGAGTGAGCGGTGCACCTTCTTGTTGTCGACAAGAGAGATGACTATTGCATTGGAGGATGTGTGGAGGATATTGTGCATCCCCATCCATGGAGGGAGGGTGATATATGACTACCAGCATGGGGCAACATTCATTGAGGTAGTGTTTGCACTAGTGGTGGTACCTTTTGACATTAGTAGGACAGAGGTGCAGTATGCCCAGGCCCTAGGCAGGTTGTATCCATTGTCATTGTTTATTGTAGGGTAGGGACTCTTGTGCCTGATAGGAGATCCCGAGGATTCCTAGTGGGATGGGGAGTAATGTTATTACGGATGTTTAGGGATGGAGTTTTATTCGCATGGGGCCCTATGTGCTGGCCCACCTATATCATGATATGGATGTAGTGGTGTATCGGCACGACGCCAGCCTAGGGTGTGGTTTGACTCTCTTGCATATTTGGGCGTGGTAGCATATTGCGATCACATGACTCATTACAGTGAGGATGCAGATGTGGAGTTAGCCCTATGTCTTTGATTATGGAGGGGTGTTGCAGCATCACAGGCTGGGAGATCTTCGATACTGACATAGGGTCATAGATGATATTCATACAGTGATCTGGAGCCCATGGCTAGCATGTGAGCGGTGGTCGGATGATAGAGAGCAGCTATGGTACGTACAAAAACCTTGATACCTAATGGGGTAGAAGGACTAGATTATCTACAGGTATATGCCTGATCGAGTATTATGACAGTTTGGGATGGTGCAAGATGTGCCACAGGAGGAGGCTGTGTTCCCCAGGGTATAGTTGGAGGTACCGCAGTGGGAGTACTGATCGATCCATGGTTAGTGATTGTAGAGTTTGATGGTTTGTAGCTGAGGGTCTGGGACATGCAGGTAGGAGTGGCATATGCGGGGACAACACTGCAATATGACGCATGGTGGGCCGGTGAGTGGCCTATTCAGCTCACGGTGCTGACAAGACAAATGACTGCACAAGGAGGAGATGGGGGTACAGAGGAGGCTGAGGAGGAGGCCAAGGAGGAGGAGGAGGATGTTGAGATGGTCAAGGTGGAGGTCAGAGATGACATTGTGAAGGTCACGAGACTACATGCACTGGTTGAGCAGTTGCAGGCACAGGTAACACAACTGTAGGGTTAAATAATATAGTTACAGGTGCAACTAGTGCAAGCTCAGGGGGATGCCCAGCTATAGGCACATGTAGCACAGTTGTAGGGGCAAGTGGTTAGATATCATCGTGAGCATGATGAGGCTCAACAGGCACTAGGGCCAGGGATGACATATCTGCTTAGGGGGTTACATGTGTGAGTAGATGGAGCTACCCAAGAGGCACAACATTAAAGGACTCTCTATGAGCATCTAGTACCTACTGGATAGTGAGAGATTCAGGAGCTGATCAGGGGCTTCTGCATCATAGAGGACTGGGCAATCTGAGAGGTTAGTGCAACAACCACCACAATAGTAGCCACTGGGTCCCATTCAGCTAGCAGTGCGACAACCCATGGGACCACCACCTCCACGAGCAGCAAGGTTGTCCCAGTCAGGGATGTTGCAGAGAGATAGTTCCACCTAGGGGTTGAAGCTAGACATTTTGATATACAGGCCTATGGGCTGATTTTGTATTTTTGATGGTTCTTCGCAGCCCATGTATATACTATATCATGATAATTTTTGCTATATATATATATGAGATTACATGTTTGCAACGATCTATTGGACTTTGGTGTATGTGTTATGATGTGATGATTTATGTATGATTAGATGGATTATGATGTTGATTATGTTGATGATGATATGTATGAGGATTTATGTATGATGTGTATGATGTAGGATATGGATGTGATGGATTTATGATATGTTTAGATGTATGGATGAGGATGTGATGATGATTAGATGCATGAATTATGATGTGGATTATGATGTTTTATGATGTATGGATTATAATGTGATGGATTTATGATATGTTTAGATGTATGGATGAGGATGTGATGATGATTAGATGCATGAATTTTGATGTTTTATGCTATATGTAATGGGATGAAGTGGATTAATAAAGATATATTATGGATGCAAATGAAATGGATATAAACATATATTATGGATGAAAATGAAATGGATATGTTTAGATTAATAAACATATATTATTGATGCAAAATGAAATGGATATGTTTAGATTATTAAACATAAAAAATGATAAGGATAAAAAATGTTGAATGATAATGATAATGGATAATGACAATGACAATGGATAAGGATAAGGATAAGGATAATGGATAATGATGGTGATAATGGATAATGGATAATGATACTAATAATGGATAATGACAATGATATGGATAGTGGGGTAGATGATGAGGCCTAAATGGGGTTGGTATGACGGGGAATGCATAGAGGTGATAGAAGGGTGGTTTGTGTGTTGATTTTCGGTGATCATGATACAGAGGTCCTAAAAATGGTCACAAGGTAAAGTGTAGGTGGGTAGAGGAATGGTAGAGAAGAATGTGTGCATATGGGATAATGTGGGTAAAGGGGGGTGTGGGTAAATGAGTGTAAAGGTGAAATGGCAAGATTTCCTTGATGAATCTTGGAACAAAGGGGGATGACGAGAAGTGGGAAGGAATGGAAAATGTAGGTGGATAAAGAATGGGGGTTTGAATGTATTACAAATACTGCGTAAATTATGAGCACTTATGTTGATATAGCATGAGATGTTATGCACCAGAGTATGAGGAACCAAGGTGGCATTGTATCCCATGCATAGGAATGGACACAACAAACAAAGGATGATCTTAGACATGCCAAGAATAATACAACCTTATCTAAACATGTGAGGAAGAAAACTTATAGCATAAGTCCTGAGTGCACAAAAGGTATAATGGGACCTTAGATGCAACAGAACGAGTTTCATGCAATAATCCATTCCAACACACACAAGATATGAATATTAAGTTGGAGTAATAAGAACCATTCAACAAGCACTGCATACAAAAGCAATGAGGATGCCCCATTCTAAGCCCTATGCCACACATCAAGATATAGAAAGATCAAGGTGGTTTTGAAGTGACCAAGGAATGGAAGAAAAATAAAATTAGTAAACAAAAGACCAAATGACCAACATACAACCATCATATCTCTTGCCAAGAGTTATGTGGATTTAGGATTCTGCCTATTGTAGGAAGGATGCATCCGTAAGGCAGGGTTTGATGATGATTTGTATAAGTTCGGATGATAAGAATGTAGACATGTAGGCAATAGGCTATGGTCAAGAAGAGCCTTGGCGTAGGTGATTTTGATAAAAGTAGGATGCTTATGTGGGTATGCGTAGGATGCTTGTCGTATGAGGGTCAAGTCTAAGATGGAGATAAGAGGGGATGGTGCATGTTTATTATGGAGTGAGTATAGATGGTTGATGGAATGTAATTAGTGGAGAAATCAAGCTCAGATAGTAGGGACAATCAAAAGGTTGGCGAGGGGGGCATCTTGTGTGTCTGAGTGCTGGATACATCCTTCGTATTCTAGACTGCCTACATACCCTACATCCACAGGATCAAGGCACACGAGGGTGCGGGCAATGATTGTATGTAGTTCTGACAAATTGATGAATGGGCTATGGGGATGGTTCAATGTGGATGGATTTAGAGGATGGAATTGTCAGTTTTCAGACTGTACCATGGTATTAAAATCATGGTTAGGAAGAATAGGATGGGAACGTGAGGATAGGGGGATGGCCGAGGGATAGATTTTTTATGGTAACCAGTTGGGTGACTTTGGTGGTGCAAAGATGTGATGTTTATGAAAACCATGAAGGGGATTGGGGGATTCAAAGGATCAAGGGATATTAGGATGAGGTGGTAGGCTAGGTGATTGATGGGGGGATAGGGTAACTAGCTGGGTGACTTGTTGGAGGTGCAAAAATGTAATGTTATGAAACCATGAAAGGGATCAGGGGATGAGGGATAAAGGGAGAATAGGATGATGTGGGAGGCTGGGTGGATGATGGTGTTGAAAATGAAGGTAGAATTGCTGCTATAAACTTTAAAATTATGTGTATGCAAAGTTGAAAATAAGATTAATCTATAACAATTAATGAACAAGTGATTTTCCACTTTCAATCCAATGTAGAAGAGAAGAGAATAGAAGAGAGAAGCTTGCAAGAAGAAGACAATTATTTACGTGGAGAAACCCTTTCGAGAAAAAACTCCACACTCAAAGATGTTTCCTGCTTGTATTAAATCTCTTTAGAAAAGATTACATTCAATACTAAAATTCCTCTAAGTCCTTGATGCACTTCAAAAAGGCTTCTTTCTTTTTTCTTCTAGGTCTTTTCAAAAAACTTCTTGCTTTTTTCTTCTAAGTCTTTTTCACAATTTAATGCTCTGGAAAATGTATGGGGCTTTTTAATTAATACAAAATCTTCTTAATTCAAAAACTTCTTAATTAGAAAGATTGAAATTCAAATTACAATAAATTGTAATTGATAACATAGGAACAAATCCTCATGCAAAAACCAAGCGCTCCAAATAGAGAAGACTGAAGTCAAAAAAAGTCAAGCCTTCTATTAACTTCCTGCCAAGTTTGCTCAAGTAAACTTAGCCAACATAAAATACATTTTCAAATAAAAGCAACAATAGAAAGTCCTCAAATTAAGTGTCCAAGTTTGCCCAATCTCTTTTTGTTAACTGAAGTGATTAACACACACCAATCTCATGCAAACAACATGCAAGATTGATGTCCCCAAAGTTATTCTGAATTACCTTGTTCTGTACATGCGAGTGACATGCAAACACCTGATTCAACATGCAACTAATACCCATTATCTAAAACACTGAGATGCACCATCTTGTAAGTTTCTGGAGTTGGAGTGTTCTGCAAGTAATCTCTCAAAACTAACATGCATTAACATGCAAGACCATATAACTAACATGCAACAACATGCAAGCACATGCAAGTCCATATGAGTGACATGCAACAACATGCAAACATGTGCAAGTGACATGCAACAACATTCAAGCACATACAAGTCCATAGGAGTGACATGCAACAACATGCAAGTGACATGCAACAACATTCAAGCACATGCAAGTCCATAGGAGTGACATGCAACAACATGCAAGCACATGCGAGTCCATAGAAGCAAAATGCAACAACATGCAAGCACATGCAAGTGACATGCAACAACATGCAAGTGACATGCAATAACATGCAAGCACATGCAAGTCTATAGAAGCAACATGCAACAACATGCAAGCACATGCAAGTAACATGCAAGTACATGCAAGTGACATGCAAAAATATGCAAGTCCATGCAAGCTTTTATGAACTCATACAAGCAATATCCAATTCATTCATCTCTAACACTTTAGTTAACTCCAACATTATATCCATGCAAGGTGTCTCAACATTATCCACTCATGTACATAAAAAAACACAACTCCAAGTCTAAATATAAGTCCCCATCAAAAGGGGAGGCCCAAGTTTGACTCCCACTTACTAGGAGTTATCAAACTCTCAAAATAGACTTAGAAGTCAACAAAGTCTTCATGGCCCCCACTCCAAAGTGGATGCCCAAGTTTGACCCTATCAATTAGGAATTGATTGCAATAAGTCAAAGTGATATAATTAATAAATAATTAATCTCTCAAAGTCCTTAGGTGTTGGGGAACATATTCCAAGAACTTTGGAGACACATGATGAATTGGTTAGGATTGCAAGTTAATGACAACTTATCCCAACATTCTCCCACTTGAAATTATACATTGCAATAACTCTAAATGATATAATCAAGCTTTAAATCAAGTATAGTGATCAAGGCCAATGGCCTTCCCGCACCAAGAGAACTTATCTGTAGTAACTGGCTTCATAAGATAATCTGCAACATTAACCAAAGTGTCAACTTTTTCAATCAAAACCTTACCATTCTCAACCATTTCTTGCACAAAGTGATACTGAACATCAACATGCTTAGTATGAGCATGATACATAGGATTTTTGGCTAAAAAAATAGCACTCTAACTGTCACATTCAAGTCTTACTGTCCTGCAATCAAAACCAATACCTTTCCCAAGTCTCTGTAACCAAACTGCCTCTTTGGAGGCATGTGTAGCAGCCATATACTCTACTTCTATAGTAGACAAAGAAACCATGGGTTGCCTCTTACTCATCCAACTTACCACAGCTCCAAACAAAGTAAAAACATAGCCACTTGTGGACCTTCGACTATCCAAGTCACCTACCCAATCATAATCAACAAAACCCTGTATGTCCAATGATTTACCCATATTATCAATACCATGATAAACCAAACAATAATCAGAAGTTCTTTGCAAATATCTAAACACCCTCTTAACATGATTCCAATGTTCTTTACTAGGGTTAGACATAAACTTGCTTAAAACTCCCACTGCTTGTGCAATATCTAGTCTAGTGCAAACCATTGCATACATTAAACTACCAATAGCACTAGCATAAGGAACATTAGACATCTCTTCAAAAGCATCATCAGAAGTAGGACACATGTCTAATTTCAACTTAGTACCAACCAAAAAAGGAATGCTAACTAGTTTACTGTTATGCATATTAAATCTTTGCAAAATTGTATCAACATACTTACTCTGACTTAACCATAGTTTTCTGTGAACACGATCCCTGTTAATCTTCATTCCAAGAATGTATTTTGCAGCCCCTAAGTCCTTCATATCAAAATATTTAGAAAGCTAAGTTTTAAGCTCTCTAATCATTACCTTGTTGTTTCCAATAAACAACATGTCATCAACATACAAGACAATAATTAGAACTTGGTCATCAATAATCTTAAGGTAAACACAATGATCTTCTTCACTTCTAACAAAACCAATTTTCAATGCAAAAGCATCAAAATTCTGATACCACATTCTAGGTGACTATTTCAAACCACACAAAGATCTTTTTAATTTGCAAACCAAGTCTTCTTTTCCTTTAACAACAAAACCATCAAGTTGCCTCATATAAATCTCCTCTTTAAGATCCCCATGCAAGAAAGCAGTTTTAACATCCATTTGCTCTATCTCAAAATCATAAGCAAGAGTAATAGACAAAAGGAATCTAATAGAAGTTAATTTAGCAACTGGAGAGAAAATTTCAATAAAATCAACACCCTCTCTAGGAGTAGCCCTTGGCTACCAATCTAGCCTTGTACCTTTCTAGATTACCATCTGCACCAATTTTCTTTTTATATACCCACATACAACCAATGGGCTTTCTTCCTTTGGGCAAATTTACAAGATCCCAAGTGTCATAAGTATCCAAAGAATTCATTTTCTCATGTATAGCTTGCAACCAAGACTCATTTTCTTCTGAAGATAGAGCCTCCCTATAAGATCTAGGTTCATCATCAGTACTCAATAAAGAAAATACACAACGAAAATTAGGAGGGCTATACTTGCCAATTAGATTTCGTTGCATTGTGTATTTGCTCAAAGTAGGAGTAAGAAGTTCTGCTTGTTCTTCTGTATGCTCATCCTGAACATGATTATTTGAACTCTTTGAACTCTCTTCTTCTTCTCCATTCTCAAATCCATCTAGTTCTTCAACATGTGCATCTTCTTGCTTTTCTGTATGTGTTTCAAAATGCAATGTTTTACCTTTTTCTTGTTTCTTTGGTTGTTCTTCACCTGCATAAGCTATAAATTCTCTAAAAATAACATCTCTTGATAAAATCATTTTTTGAGTTAGAGGGTTCCAGAGTTTGTAACCTTTTACATTCTCGCCATAACCTACAAAGGTACATTTTTGAGATTTTGGGTCCAATTTAGTTTGCTTTTCTTTAGGCACATGAACAAAAGCCTCACAACCAAATATCCTTAAATATGAAACATAAGGTTTTCTTTTTAACCACATTTCATAAGGAGTTTTATCTTCAAGAGTAGAGAAAGAAGATCTATTAATTAAGTAACAAGAAGTACTTACAGCCTCAACCCAAAAATACTGATCTAGCTTAGCACTACTTAACATGCTCCTAGCTCTTTCCATTAAGGTTCGGTTCATTCTTTCTACTACCCCATTTTGTTTGGGAGTAGAAGGTGTTGTCTTCTGTCTCACAATACCTGCATGCTTACAAAATTCATCAAATTCCTTAGAACAATATTCACCACCATTATCTGATCTCAACACCTTTATTTTATAATTTGTTTGCTTCTCAACTAAGGCCTTAAATTCTTTAAACTTAGTGAAAACTTCATATTTTGCATTCATAAAATAAATCCAAGTGTATCTTGATGCATCATCAATGAATGTAACATAATATCAAGATTTTGCAAAAGAGTCAACATCCACTGGTCCAAAAACATCTGAATGTATAATCTCTAATATACTCTTTGCATTATTTGTTCCACTAGGAAATGATGATCTACTTTGTTTTCCAAATACACAATGCTCACAAAAATCATTTTTGCCAACAAAATAATCTGAAATATCATCAACCAATTTTTTTATTAATAATGGTCTTAAGACCTTTTTCACTGATGTGACCCAATCTTTGGTGCCACAACATACATGTATTTTCAGTGTATGTTACATTGGCTGAATTATTCAAAGTAGATGCATTTAATCTAAACAAGGTTCCCATCTGAGATCCTTTAGCAACCACCCAATTCCCTCTTACCAACCTACAACCAGACTTATCAAATGTCACATACATTCCAGAATAATTTAACTTTGATACAAAAAGTAAGTTTCTTGCTAGTCCTGGAATATGTAAAACATGATGAAGGGTTTTAATCCTTCCATCACTGAAATACAACTTTACCTTTCCTTTGCCAATTATTTGTTTTGTATTATTGTCACCAAGAAAAACTTCCCCTCCATCATATGATGAATATTTTGAGAACCACTCCTTGTTGGGAGTCATATGATAAGAGAAACTCAAATCAATAAACCAAGCATCACTACTTATTATGTTAGCTGAAATAATTAATGCATCATTGTCACCATCCTCCGAGGATATTTCAGTGGAAGAATCAAAACTCTTTTTCTTGTTCTTACAGTCTTTCTTCACATGTCCCTATTTTCCACAGTTCCAACATTTTATTTTTCCCTTACCAGGGGTTTTAGAATGACCTTTAGACTTACCCTTCTTCTTATCCCAAGTGGGTGTCTTTTTATTTGTCCTACCCCTTACATATAAAGCATCTTGGGATCCACCATTTTTGGACTTTCTTCTCATTTCATCTGAAAGAAGAGTAGTAATGATATTGTCCATCTTTGGATCTGCACCACTACGACTGATAGCAACAATTAGATTTTCCCAAGACTCTGGTAAAGAACATAATAATCAGATGCATTTATCCTCATCTTCTAGATTAACATCTACAGATGCAAGTTGACTTATTAAATGCATTCAAATGATTTGCAATAGAATCTCCATTTTTCATCTTTAAAGAATACAACTATCTTTTGAGGTATAACTTGTTTGTTAAACTTTTGGTTTGATAAATATCACCTATCCTCTTCCATAGCTTGTATGTTGTAGCTTTAGTAGAAACATTCAAGAGGATGACATCTACAAGGCACAACCTTATGGTTCCTCGTCATTTTTATCAAGTTTTAACCATTCTTCATCTTTGATAGTTGTAGCTCAGATTCTTCTCATTTGAAACAACAACCCATTGTTCTCTTTCTTCCAAGAGATCTTCCATTTTCAATTTCCACATCTCATAGCCTGAACCATTGAACTTCTCAATATCCATATGAGAGGTAGAACCCATTGTATACAATCTTCTTCACATATATGCAAAAAAACCCACAAAACAAAGCTCCCACTGCGGCCAAAAAACCTTCAACACTTTAAGAGAAAGGCATACCTCACTCAATAAAGCCATTAGCTTTGATACCAAATGTTGAAAATGAAGGTAGAACTCTTGCTATAAACTTTAAAATTATGTGTATGCAAAGCTGAAAATAAGATTAATCCGTAACAATTAATGAACAAGTGATTTTGCACTTTCAATCCAATGTAGAAGAGAAGAGAAGAGAATGGAAGAGAGAAGCTTGCAAGAAAAAGACAAGTATTTGCATGGAGAAACCTTGTCGGGAAAAAACTCCACACTCAAAGATGTTTCCTGCTTGTATTAAATCTCTTTGGAAAAGATTACATTCAATACTAAAAATCCTCTAAGTCCTTGATGTACTTCAAAAAGGCTTCTTGCTTTTTTCTTCTAAGTCTTTTCAAAAAACCTCTTACTTTTTTATTCTAAGTCTTTTTCACAATTCAACTCTCTAGAAAATGTATGGGGCTTTTTAATTAATACAAAAACTTCTTAATTCAAAAGCTTCTTAATTGGAAAGCTTGAAACTCAAATTACAATAAATTGTAATTGATAACATAGGAACAAATCCTCATGCAAAAACCAAGCACTCCAAATAGAGAAGACTGAAGTCAAACAAAGTCAAGCCTTCTGTTAACTTCCTGTCCTGTATGTGGGCACCCAAGTTTGCTCAATTAAACTTATCCAACATCAAATACATTTCCAAATAAAATCAACAACAGAAATCCTCAAATTGGGCATCTAAGTTTGCCCAATCTCTTTCTGTTAACTGAAGTGATCAACACACACCGATCTTGCAAGGAAGCTAGGTGTGCAGAAATCGCTTCCTACACTAATCTAATGAGGAGAGGACTATGCAAATTCAAATTAATACTTAGAACTATAGCTATATAGAACATCTAATAGAGATATAACAGCAATACACATGAACCAAAAAGAAGACAGAATAAGAGAGACAAAGATTTACGGTGGGGAAAACCCTTATCGGGTGAAAAACCCCACACTCAGAAACTTGCACAATGTATTAACAAATCTGAAAGTTGTTTACAATACACTTGCAATGCAAGCTTCAATGGTCTTTGACACTCGTATTTGGAGTCAATCTGGCAGCATAACAATACCTGTAAACCTGTGATACAACTCCCTCTCCAAGCACCTGTTTATATAGAATATACAAGGCAATAATGGACCTATCTTGGGATGGGTGTCCAACTTGGCCTCATGGCCCAAAAACCACACCTAAGGACACTTGGTCAACATTGTAGAATGTGCCTGACACTTGTCCATAGCTCCCATCCCAAAGAGGTCACCTATTTCCAAAATGGGCTATGATATATGCTCTTACGACACTTACGACCGTCATAGAATTTGTCACAATGGTTACAACTTACAGCTGTAAGAGAATCTGTCATACACAGGCTATAAATAGCATATTCTCTTACAACATGTCATAGTCCACATGTCTTCACTTGTCTTACAAGCTTCTATTTCTGAATCTTACATGTCATAACTTCGTCATAGGAATCCGTCATAACCATTTCGGTCAAACATTCCCTTACACAACATGGAAGATGCCAACACATGGCAAAATACTCCTACCACAAAGTGGGATGCCTATCTCCTCATGTGAGGACAAAATTACAAGTTGTCATCTTCCATGTAGGATGACACATGCCACATCCCACAAAACGACAATATGGAATTTACAATTTATTTACAACATAGGCAATGAATTAATATATACAAACATAAATAATGCAAGGAATTACCAAGGTTGAGACACCTTAATTCCCAACATTCTCCCACTTGTCGAACACCTTATAAGAGCCAATAGAATAACATGATTTAACTGCTATAGGCTGAAAGGCCCATAGACTCTGAACACCATCTGAACTTTTCTGTGCCCACTGGTTTCATCAATGCATCTGCAACATTCTTCAAAGTATCTATCTTCTCCAAATTTACCTTTCCATCCTCAACCATGTCTCGTACAAAGTGAAACTGAACATCAATGTGTTTTGTTCTAGCATGGAAAGTTTGATTCTTCGCAAGGCAAATTGCACTCTGACTGTCACAACTGATCGTGATCTGACCCACATCAACACCAATATCTGAACACAATCTCTTAAGCCAAATGGATTCCTTACAAGCATGAGTTGCTGCCACATACTTAGCTTCTATCGTGGACAAAGCAACAATAGGTTGTCGCTTACTCATCTAATTAATAGCACCACCAAATAGTGTAAACACATAAGCACTGGTGGATCTCCTGCTGTCAATGTCACCTGCCCATTCTGAATCCACAAATCCACAAATATCAACAGAATGCGGAGGTCCTGTAACATTACCATGATAGCATATGGAATAATCAGAAGTACCCCTCAAATATCTGAACACTCGCTTAACAGCATCCTAATGAACCTGTCCAGGATTAGCCATAAATCGACTAAGGACTCCCACTGCTTGGGCAATGTCTAGTCTTGTGCAGACCATAACATACATCAAACTACCAACAACACTAGCATAAGGTACTTTGCTCATGTCCTCCACCTCACTAGGATATTTTGGACAATCCTTAATAGACAACTTTGTCCCCAAAGAAACAAGAACACACAATGGTCTATAATCTACCATGCTAAACCTGTCCAACACGGTCTTCACATACTCTAGCTTAACCAAAGTTTTCTGTTGGTTCTGTCCCTTCTGATTTCCATTCCTAGAATGTACCTGCTGCCCCTAAATCTTTCATTTCAAACTATGTTGACAACTAAGATTTGAAATTAGAAATCATATTCTTACCCTTTCACCATGTAATGCTCTGGCTGTGACATGTAGATTTCTTCCTCCAAATCACCATGAAGGAAAGCTATTTTCACATCCATCTATTATACCTCCAAGTCATAAGCTGCTGCAAGAGACAACAAGAATCGAATGGATGTCAGCTTTGTAACGAGAGAGAAGATCTCACCATAATCTATACCCTCCACTTGTGAATACCCCTTCGCAACCAATCTGGCCTTATACTTCTCAACATTACCATCTGCAACAAATTTCTTCTTGAACACCCATTTGCATCCAATGGGTTTTCATCCAGGAGGCAAGGCACCAAGTCCCAAGTTTGATTCTTTTCCAAAAAAGCCATTTCATCCTCCATGGCCTCCTTCCAAGAACCTGCATCTTTCATGTCCATATCCTCTGATACAGTTCTAGGTTCATCACTGTTAGTAAGCAAAGCAAAAGCACAACTAGAATCAAGCAATGTAAAACCAAACCTTTCAGGTTGCTTTCTTATTCATGTAGACCTCCTCAAGAGCCGAGGTTGAGGTTCAACTTCTTCATCTAAGCTTTTAGAGCTACTAGAGCTCTCCTCATCATCAGGTCCAACATTGTCTTTCTGTTCAATCTTCTTAGGGGTAGGAGGAAACTGAACAACATCCTCTTTCTTTTCTTTTTCTTCTAGCTGTAAAACAATGGAAGAAGGTGTAAGCTCTCTGAAGATGACATTTTTTCTATACAACACTTTTTCAGCTGCAGGGTCCCCAATCTTGTATCCTTTCACGCCGACACCATAGCTAATGAAGATATACTTAACAACCTTGTTCTCTAATTTTGACCACTTCTCCCTAGGCACACGTGCATATGCCTCACAACCAAAAATATGAAGATGCTTTATTGAAGGCTTTCTAACAGACCACACCTCCATGGGTGTCTTTCCAACAAGCGCTGATGTAGGAGATCTATTTACAAGATAGCAAGCAGTGGCAACAACTTCAGCCCAAAACTTTTGTTCTAGGCCAGCTCCACTAAGCATACTCCTAGCCTTCTCCATCAGTGTCCTGTTCATCCTCTCTGCAACTCCTTTTTGTTGCGGGATGTATGGAGTTGTCTTATGTCTTTCAATCCCAAGTTCCTTGCAATATTTATTAAATTCTGTAGAATAGAACTCATCACCGTTGTTAGTGTGAGGGTAAAATAGTGCATCAATCAAATGAATAACAGATGACCCAAACATCAACAGAATAGAGAAACAAAGAAGATTCAAGTAAACAAAGCAATGAACAAACACAGCAAACCTCTTCCGTTTCAAAACTTCTGTTGTTCGCCTATCACGAATCGTCCTTTCGCAGATGAGATGAGCCCTCAGAGAGTGCAATCTTTTAAAAGCTGTTGGAGGAAGTCGATGGTGAACGGATGTAGTGTAATAGGCAATGAAGGTGAGCTCCAATGCAACAATGGTGATCTCAAGCTTGTAGATGACAAATGGGTGCCAAAGGCGCGCTGGTGATATTTCTGCAGAGTAACGATGTCAAAAGCCTGGATGATTAGAATGAAGGGATGAAGCTTCATTTATAGACCCGGAGGAATAGGAATCAACGGTTGAGAGAAGATATGAAGATCAACGGTTGAGGATGGTTGAGGAATGTGCAACCAGTGGAGATGTGACAAGTGTCCCAGCTCCATCATGAAAGGTGGGATGTGACAAAACTGATTGGAGAGTTAACTCCATTGACTGGTCTGTTAACAGAATTGATTGATCAGTTAGAAGAGTGGATTGTGGAACTGACTGGATTGATTGAGGATTTGACTCAACTGACAGGTTAGTTAACAGACTTGATTGATTGGTTAACTGACCTCTGATTGGAGAAGAAATAGGCCATGTGGGTGAGGGAAAATAAGATAATTAAATATTAAATATATTTAATTACATGTGCAACCTGATGAGGTGGACAAGGTGAGGTGGAAAAGGTGAGGTGTAAAGGTGATGTGGATTTTTGAATTTAGAACTTTAGGATAGAGGAATTAGGCTTAATTAAATAATTTATAATTATTTAATTGTGAAGGACAAATGGAAGGATTTTAATTAATTAAATAAATAGAATTTATTTAATTATGGAACAGTGAATCGATTAAATAAATTTAGAATATTTATTTAATTAATAGAAGGGAATAAATATTTAGAATATTTATTTAGGATGATTTGTGTCATTTTTAGGCGTATACATTTTGCCCCTCTTTGATGCAATGCAGTTTACAGCGTTGCTTCAAAGAAATTGATAGTCTGAATGATGATACATGCCCCAGTTTGCCTCTGGTGTAGGTTAAATGACGATAGGATGCCCCCTCGGGAGATTGGACGGGAAAAACGGTGAAAGGTTTGGAGACGGACGATCTCACGACGAGGAAGGGGTTAGGATAGGTTGGAGGAAAAGGGACGCGGTCAGGGATGCGGGAGGAAAACGGGAGGAAAAACGGACACGGGAAGTAGTCACAGTCATCACCTAGCCAGAATTAGGGTTTTGGAGGCTATAAATAGGAGCTGGGTCCACAAGAATAGTCATTTGCACACTTGGTTGATCTGGATTGGAGAAGGAGAGCTCAGAGCAAACCTAGAGCAGCATGGCGGCCAGAGCAGCAGACATTCCACGCGAGGAGCATCGATTCGAGCGAGTCCGACGATTCGGGCGGCCAGCAGAGGCAGGACCCCCGGTATGTGCTTCGAAAAAATTCTCCTAGGGTCGAGTTTAGGTGTCATAAATGCTCATAGAAAATAGGTGAAATGAATGCGCTGAAACGCAGAACGGCGCATATGCCCCGCGAAGCTGCGTTTTTGTGATTTCGCGGTGCATATGCCTGTTTCGGCGGTGCATGCGTAAAAGCTGCGCATGCGTTCACTCTGGCGGCGCTTTCGTAATTAAGCGGCGCTTTTGTTGAAGTTGCGCATATGTGACTTCCTGCGGCGCATCCGTTATTTAGCGGCGCATACGTGGCTTCAGGCGGCGCGTGCGTTAGAACGGCGCATATGTGGCCTGTAGCGGCGCATATGTATTTTTGCGGCGCATATGCCGATTGTTGCGGCGCATATACCAGAAATGGCGCATTTACCACCTGTAGTGGTGCTTTTGTTTGGGATGGCAAATTACTTAGCCAAACTGACTCGATTAGCGTCCTGTTTGACGCAGGAATCGATGAGCTATCTCCGAGATTGCAGGAATCTAGTCAAGAGATGTAGTGTGCTGTTTTGATCAATTTGAAATGCTAAGTTTAGTTGATATAGTCCAATAGATATGTTGAGTATGGTATATGCGGTTTGAGACTGACGCCTTGCTTTGCGTGTTTACAGGAGGAGATACGAGAGACATTGCAGTCGAGGGAGACGTTCCCTATGCCTCTACTGCAGAGACATATGTTGACGGAGGCTGATAGAGTGGCGCTTGGTGCCATGGGCCTAGATTACGTTTGCTTCATGCCCGAGGTGCGGGCGAACCGAGGACTGCTGACAGCTGCCGTGGAGAGATTCCACAGCGAGGACGGGACCTTCCACTTCCCTACTGGAGAGATGACTGTGACGTTGGAGGACGTCTATAGGATACTGCACTTGCCCGTGGTAGGCGAGTTGGTGGAGTACGACGCACAGCGGGACGCGGGACTCGCCGAGTGTCAGCGAGTATTCGACGATCCCGAGCTGGTGGGATAGGTCATCCCTTGGCAGGATATCTATGACTGCTACGACTACTTCCCTGGGATCGTGGCTGGACTGATTGCGGGCGTTGTATGCCCTGACAGGAGATCGCACGGGTTCCCCATTGGATGGGGCAGGATTATGGAGCGGATGGTGACTGAGGGCACTCGATACGCGTGGGGACCTTGCGTGCTAGCTCACTTATACCACGACATGCATCAGGTGGTGTACCACCGCAGCACGAGTCTATCGGCTGGGGTGCTGCTGCTACAGTTTTGGCTGTGGGAGCACATAGCGGTGACCAGGCCGATATGTGTTTTTGCTAGGCAGAGGGGAGAGCCGTACAGCTATGGCTACGCAGGAGTGATTTCCCAGCACAGGCTGGGGAAGCTAGAGTATTGGAGGCATACGTTGGATGGGATAGATGTGGTCGTCTGGCGACCATATCTGGACTGCGAGCCTTGGGACGATGAGGGAGACGAGCTGCCTTTCTGCTTCCAGACCAGGTGGTTGATTGGCCGGACACGGCACATTTTGGAGAGGCAGACGGTGGGCCGAGTACTGAGACAGTTCGGCAGGAGACAGGGCATGCCGCAGGGACAGGCCATGTTTGCACGGACACATGCAGAGAGGGTCCGATGGGGGCCGATGGCTTCTTACGAGGAGGCTCTGGCAGAGTTCCAGCAGTTGCCTTATGTGGCATGGGATATGAGGCGAGAGATTGCAGATGCTGGGGTTACACAGGAGTATGAGGATTGGATTACTGCACATCCATTTCTGAGATATTCAGGACCTGGTATGCTGGTGCCTCGCATTGACGAGGCGGATTCGGAGGAGGAGGGAGAGGCTGGCCCAGGGCGGAGGGCCGCTAGAGGAGGACGAGGACGTGGTGGCCGAGCTGCAGAGAGGCCGAGGCAGCGGAGGAGGATAGACCAGGCTGGGCAGGCAGTGCCAGGACAGGGGGAGGGACAGCAGCAGGCACAGATGCCACCACCCCAGCAGGTACCACAGCAGCAGGTGCCCCAGCAGCAGGGGCTAGGACAGGCAGAGGCAGCACAGGGGCCGGTGCAGGGTGAGGCCCATGAGAGGACCATAGCCAGCCTGAGAGGACAGGTGCGGGAGCTGCAGGCACAGCTGAGGAGAGTGGAGAGGATGCGAGATACAGATGCAGCAGTGATCGCTGGTTTGACTCGCGAGCGAGACATGGCAGATGCCCGGGTACGCCTTATCCGAGTAGAGAGGGACACAGCAGTGGCTGCCATGGGTACAGATGCAGCGAGTACAATTTTGGTTGGGCAGGTGCAGCAGGCACAGGCACAGGTAGGCCAGTTGCAGACGCAGTTGGCACAGGCACAGACAGACTTAGCCAGAGCGCAGCAGCAGGCACAGTACTACCGAGGCTTGTACCATGGTGCCGTGTCATCTAGCCAGAGGGCAGGGAGTTTCCGGACTCAGTCTGGGGTGGCTCACAGAGCAGGCCCATCCCAGTCAGGGGCATCGGTCATGGGACCTCAGCAGTCAGGAGCTGGCAGTGGTGGCCCACAGCAGCAGGGGTAGTCAGAGACCAGATTTTGTACATTTTGGGACATGTATCACCGTTTATTTAGACTTACATTGTATATGACACTTTGATTTTGAGAGAGATGGTGATATTGTACATTTGGACATCCTTGTATATGATAGTATGGATGATGATGCAGCGTTGTGTATTTATTGCATGCATTTATGAGATGATTACTTCTATTGCATGATGTGGTTCTATTGCATAGTTAGATGGTTTATATGATGTTATATGAGAAATACTTTGATATGCTGCTATATGATGTCTATATATGATTTAATGTGACAAATGAATGCAAAGTTAATATGACGTTCTTGTGATGATGCAAATGTACGTATATGAAACATGATTTCTATGTTATGATGCTGTATAGATATGTGTAAATGAGCTAATGCAGATGTGTGTATGGAACATGATTTCTATGTTATGATGTGGTATAGAGATGCTATTGGATATTTATATGATGTAATGCTTTGAATGTATGCATTTGTAACATGAGTACTATGGGGTGATGTAACTATACATGTGATGTACTTAGCTATGTTGTTTGATTTTCTGGGCTTTTAAGATTAAGATGTGATGCAAATGTATTGGTGACCTAATGCATTGGATGATGTATTCTACTAACCTAATCATGTGCATGACTAGTTTCTACGAATGATATGATATGCTCCTAGATGCCTTGTTTTTGTGATGTCCAAATGTACGCTATCGACAGAAGAATGATATGATGGATAGAGGGATGGCTGCGAAAGAATGACGTAGGAACTTTTCTTGATATCGTTACTCTGCATAGTTTGAATAATGAGGATTGTATGGATGGGTGTATGGATATAGGACGGATGCTTTGCTTTTAGATTGCTTTATTTCATCATTGGGCATTTTGTTTTTGGTATTTTTCTGAAATGTTGTAAGTGAATACAAGCATCGAGGTATAATTGAACC